>JAWZYV010005881.1:600000-790743 GCA_038373885.1 Cheiracanthium punctorium | reverse complement strand
ATGCGGATAAATTTTATACGTTGAAATGCAATGCATTTCACTATTCTTTTGATATGTTTCATTTTATGCATTTGAGCCACTCTACTGCAACTTTATCGACATTCGAATCTCTTTGTAAACTCTGCTTTGAAATTGTAATCCACACAGAAGAGAACCCCCAAAGCAATAATCAATAGTCATAAGTGAGAATCTAAGTAACAGAAAAAGATAGTTCTGTTCGAACGTAAAAGTAAACAGTAGGTGTTTCACAAGACGTTATTTTTTTTCTGAACAGAAACAGAAAGATATCTCATAAGAACTTTTATGGAACACTCAACAAGGAGGTTCTTTAGGTGTCCTTTCATATATTAAATATTTTTTTCTCATCAAAACCTTCAAGTTTATGGGTATATCTTTTGTGTAAGGATTTCAATAAAGTTTTCCAATAGGCGAGTTCGAAAACGGTTAAATAAACGTACATAGGTTGCTCACGGTCATAAAACAGTTCGGTATTTATTTTAGTAAAGGTATGAAATGCTTCATTTAGAGAAAATAAAAGAGTTATTTTTCTCTATTTTATTTACTTGTGCAAGAGCTAAGATGTTTATATAAGGTTTCCTTTGCTAAAACGTCTTTGCTAAACGAGGTTTGCTTTGCTAAAACAAAATTCACACAAAATGTCTTAAAAAAAGATTATGTTTCGCCTAGAAATAAAGAATTTTCTAGAAAGACTTTTAAACTATCACAGCAAACTGGGACAGTTTTGAAAGTTCGGAATTTTAAGAATTTTGCCCTATTCAATTTCATGTTACTCAATCAATTGTTTTAGAAAAAAAGAAAATACTATTATGATAAAAAATGACCTTATGAAGAAGGTTCCGTCTTAATAATAACCAAAAAAATAGTTAATTATTGTCTAATATGATTAAAGTGTTCAAAAACTATTTTTCAAAGACATAACATCAAAAGAAAAAAGTGAGAATGGGATATCATTTTGCGGATGCAATGGACGATCGTTTTATTGATGTATTGTAATGTGTTATTTCCTCTACGTGATTTTAAATTTATTTAATAATGCATTCTTTGAAGTTGAAAATTCTGTCATTTTTTCAGAAAAAAAAACATTTATTTATTTTTGATGAAATAAGTACCCACAAAGCTAAATTGTTTTGGGCATTCAAACATTATAGTTAGTATAAATATTCTGGCTTTGGAATACTTCTAAATTCCGCTAATTAATTTTATTTTTTTTCTACGTGCATTCCAAGAATAAATATATAATTTTGTTTTCAATACTGAAATTTGGCTTGCTACGATTATTTCAAACATGATAACTAAACTATGGATTCTGTTCAGATGATTTATTGTAAAGCAAATGAGAGAGAAAATATCCATTTCAGGAATTCCATGGGGGGCACTCCCAGCAAGTTAGGAATACAATAAGATTGCACAAACGTCATGACATTAAAAAAATGCGCTATTTTTTGCAATTTTTGCAAGAGTGTTTGTTCTTCACTTATTGGCAATATCAGCAGAATTTCCGGATCTTAATTCGCTCGGAGTATTCCCCAGCGAAGTTTATACATTTATATCTAACTTGTTATTTATTCCCATCCGATGAAATTTCATACTTCATCTCACTTGTTTTCATTGTGATTTTCTAATGCATACACATTGCACATTTTCAAGTTTTTATTACTGACTAATTCAAATTCGAGATATGAAAACTAATCCTGGAATTGTTAAAACAACTCTAAAAATCGCTTTAAAAACAGAATATTGGCCACAAAAGCTTGCTGTAAAATCCTTTATCTTTTAAACGCATTTAAGTTATATATCCTACCACTAGTTTATTTTAAAGAAATTTATATGATACCTTATTTAATGCAGCATACGATTCTATAATATAAAATAAAGATGCCGTTCTTTGCAAATTTAACAATTAATTTTCGAGTAAGTCTTGCAGAATGCAATAAAATCTACCAGAATTCTGCTTTAAACTTTGAGAAGATATCCAGGAAATATATATACAAGCGTGCTAAATTTTGTCACAAGAATTTGCTGAATTATGCTTTCTGGAAACCACAATACGAACAAATCATAATTGCAAAATTATTTCTGGAATTTCTTTCTGGAAATCACAAACGAATGTATCATAATTGTAAAATTGTTGGTATGTTATTAAACAAACAAGCCCTACCTTCAGAATGCAAATTTCGGTAAATAAAGAAAAATATTTATTTCAGATGATTAAATAAACATCACTGTGAATGACAATTAATTTCAGCGAAGACATATAACATGCTTCATTTGTATGGCAACTTCACTGTCACAGATAGTTGACGAATGAAATATTAGGCTTTTTATGGTAATTGAATGAAAAATCCTTCTATAATCTTGATATAACTTGTAAAAGTGCAATGCAGTAAATATTGATTTCAGAACTAATAATATTTTGTTCTTTTGAAATTATAATTAAGAAACACTAAATGTACTGACATTCATTAGGAGAAGTAGTTCAGAAGATATTAAAAGTTCAAATACGATTACATACGATAAAAGTATTGAAACAAACTCCTATGCATAAAAATTAATGTAATTTAAGTACAGGTACCTTTCAAGTATTCATGAGTATTCATCTACTGTAAAGAGCAATTTAGATATTTTTTAAGTATAGTAGTTCGGTTTAACTATCTTAAGTATGGTTATATAGAGGAGAATGGAGAGTATAATTATTCATTTTTCAAATATTGTGATCACTATAGTATCATCTTCACACTCCCAAAGCCAGACTTAAAAAAAAATATATATTTGTAAATTTTTTTAGCTTGTAGCCTCAATGCAGGTTACAATGAAACACTTGCAGGGGATGTACAATGAAACATGTTATATTGTGCCCCGTTATTTCCACGTGAATGCATTTGTTTTTAATAAAGATGTTCCGATTAAATATTTAGATCGACAAAACACAAAGTTAACAAAGAATTGTTATTAAATTATACTCCAACTTCTCCAGACTCTGACAATGTTGATAATCTAGATTGTCTTTCAACTAACAATCCAAATGTTACAGATTATGAGCTAACCTCGCATAAGATGTATGACACAAGCAATATCGCTCTAAATCATTATGTTTTAATCAAGGAAGATGAGTTTAAATTTAAAGAAATGTACTCTGTCGGGTAAATATTAAACTTAAATAAAATGGAATGCGAAGTTGTCTACGTCAAACGATTGCATACAGACTTCAAATTTGTGCATTCTTCAGAAACATACATTTTTTTATAATGTAAATTGTATAAAATCTACCACCTCCTGTTCCTTCAGATGGTGTAGTAAGAAAAGAAGAAGCGTTAATTTTTGACTTCGATTTAATTAAATTTATTATAAAATAAAAAACTGTGGGCTAACCTATAATAAAACTATTATGTTTTTATCTTAACCTATAAAAGTTTAATTAAATTTGTTTTTTCGATTTGATTAAATTTATTATAAAATGACAACTGAAGGCTAATCTCTAATAAAAGTATTATGTTTCCATCTTAACCTATAACAGTTTCAGTATAAATATATTTTTTCCATTTAAATTTCTTATTTATGTCTAACTACTGTTTATTATAAACGTAAAAAAACATATATGCTTAAATTTGAATTTTGACTCACATAATTTCAGCGTTTGTGAAGTGTTATTAAGTGTTTCATTGTACCCATATACAGGGGTACAATGTAACACTGGCAGACATTTGCCTTTTATTACTTTTAAAACATGAAAATGCTGTTTACAAACTCATAAAAATTCATTAAAATGGGAAAAAGCGTTGGCTAAAAGTATACATTAGTTTTATTTTTATAGACGTAAATTTGGGACCAAGAAAAAAAAAATAATAAAATGTTGTTCCATTGTACTCCCGCTGTCCCCTACATGTTCCATAAATGTCCCATAAATTAATTGCAAGACCCTTTTTTGATTAAATATGTAGCGGAAAAAATAAAATACTACAATTAAACAAATAATTTAGACACACAACACTTTTTACGTGAATAATACTAGTTTCATAAATTTTTATTTTCATGAAAATTCGTACCAAATTTTTACTATACTCAGTGTATCAACAACTGTGTAATTAATATACTGACTCATCATATGTATTTACTATAAGAATGTAAGACATATAATATTCAATAAAATAATTAATCAAGCAGTGTCTGATAAATTCCGTATAAGACATTTGAAAAATCTAATCTTCAGATATGTTTCACAAATGCTTTGTCATCCGTGTCTAAATAACTGACTGAATTTATCATTAATAAAAGAATAGAGCGAATGTCTGCTTTGCTGCAATACTGAAGAAAGATATTCTCGTTTCTTTGAAGTGGAAAAATCTGTTCTAAGGCACATATATTAATCGTTTTCTAAGCCTTGTTTATGTTTTTAAGCAAAACATTTATTTGTATCACAACGTGGCAAGATTTTTCAAAAGTTTAATTTTCTAATACACTGGAGTCCAGATAACTTGGCACTCGCCTCATCGTGGCAGGATGAAAAAAAAACCCGCTCACAGACAGAAATGCGCATATGCTCCGCTTTCCATGGACGATTAGGGGAAATTGCCTTCGTTAATAAATCCAGAAAACTCAGGTATCACTTTTATGAAAATATCTTGTAGAATAGGAAACATTCTGTCCCCTCCCCTCATGTCACATGTCAATTTACGGCAATGCCGCATTTCATTGACTCGCGGCAGCAAAACGCAGAGTGTAGCGTGGAAGACAACAGGGCATTATACATTTAAAATAAGTAGACAGTTTTTGCAAACTCCGTTGGTTAATTTTCTATATGGACAGCTTTATGCCTACATAAAGTATTTTTCTGATGTCTGCCATCAAATAAATACTGTACATTAGGAATTCATTAATTTCCTTTTTCTTGTAGTGAAGGCACTATGCCTTCATAAAAAAACGTGCTTTTTTAGTTTAATGGTATTTGGTCAGTTTTTATCAGGTCTTTTTTTCTGTTATATTCTTAGGAATAGAACATACCAGTACCGTACTTTATATTTCGAGAAAAAACACTGATACTCATTCTTTTTAATTTCCATTCCCGGTAACTCGTCCTCTCCCTTCGGTTCACACACAGTAGGCCGAGTTTTCTGGACTCTACTGTATTTATATCGATTACTTAATCAATTAAATACGAGTGCTATGTATTTTGGTATCCCCTACCGTGGAAGAGCGTCTCATCCTTTGCAGGAAACATTGAACAACAACTGAGTGTTGCTTTCATTTCTTTCCATAGGCCACTTGGTAAATGATTTGCTCAAAAATTGTGTCTCCTGGACACATTTATGATATCCCTTGGAGGATCCTCCCGATCTTCCAAAGAGCCAGGTTTCTCGAACTGTTTCACAAGCTTAAATACCGCGGACACGATACAGGAAAATTTTCCGTCTTCAGTCATTTCGTCGTGCGAAATTTTCTCAATGCAACGCTTGCTGATTGAATGAGAAATCCGCATGTATTACTGACTTTTATTGCAAGATTCAATTTCATAATTCGTCTGAATCTTTCGAATCACAGCGCCCTCTACCGGTAACTTTTTAAACTTTTTAAATCTTTTTTTTTTCTTACTGGTAACAAAAAATAAAAAATAACAATAAATAAAAAATAACAATAAATAAAAAATAAAATAAAATATGACGCATTTCTGAGCCTTTTCTTGCAAAACCACACATTTTTATCATTTTAATTTCCCTTTTATAAATATAAAAAAAAATTAAGTATTTTTTTTTGGCGAAACCAGTAGTTCCTCCTTTACGCTAATAGAGCTGTGTGGTCAAACAGTCGTTCATTTGAGAATGGTCATAAGCGGAAAACGTGGCTCTGTATCTCTAAATATCCGAGTTGACAAAAAAAAATTCAGTGGCGTCACGTGAAAATACTCTATAGCTCAAGTGTACGGTGGTGGGTGCAATTCCCACTCATTTTTTGTTTGTTTGTATTTGTCCTATGAGCTGTAAATCTCCTTTTACTGTGGTAGTGAATATTGGCTGCATTAGTAAACGACAAACTCGTTGCACGAGTTTTCGTAAGAAAACTGGAATGCGTGTGTTTAGTGCTGTCAGTGGTTATCAGTTTCCTTTGACTTTACGAACAACTTCAGTTTATTTAGTTTCGTCGCCTAGGAGACGTGTTTGTTTACAATTCCCGAATGCGTTAATTTAGCTGAGGAGAGTTTTTAGTACATACTCAATATAAAATCTTCAGGATTTTTAAAAGAAAGAGTGGCCATAATTGAAGTGCACAAATCAAAATTTAGAAATTTCAACTTAAACTTCATTTTTTCAAAAGTATTTAGCAAGAGAAGTTCAAATTTCGCTAATAACGGATTAAATCAACTTCAATCTCAACACTAAAACATGCATTTTTGAATTTACTAAAATGAAAAATACAAGAAAATGATTACCTTTGAAAAATTATGTACTTTCTTAGCATTTTCTAACGTACGCATGAATTTCCTCCTCGAAAAAATAATATTTACAGCTTTAGAAAACGCAAAGTACTTTTCACAACAACATAATTTTCCATAACAACGGATGCCATTTGAAAACAACAACAACGTGCAGCAAGTGTATCTTCTAAACAACTGACGAAACCTTAGCAGAGATCGGTTTATTTCGTTTGAAACTAATCGCACTCAGTTTTATATACGAACGCTCTAGTTTAAAAACTGTATGTACTCCGTTTCCTTTACGAACAACGTAGATGGAAACTCGTTGCACGAGTGTAACTCGTTTGGCGTTTACGAATGCAGCCATTGCCTCTCAGTTGTCTACTCTGTTCGGCGAGGGTTTGTAAGCGAATTCATGAAACCAAGGAAAAAAAACTGAAGCTAAAATATCCCCCCGCCAAAAAAACCCCCCAAAAACAACAACACACACACAAAAAAAAAAATCTACGACTAGCAGTAGAGCCTTAGGATTACTTTGTAAGGTTCTTCACCAATTGATTTGGGGACAAATCGAATTCGTTTTCTTAGCCGCTTCGTCATCTTACACGACTTTTCTCTACGTCTACTCTTTCGCATGTTCAAGATGTCATTCGAACACTTTTCATGTAGTATTTAAATGAAAAACTAGAATAACTTCCTGTGAATTTTAATCCCTATTCAGATCAGAACGCCGGAAAGAGGGACGGGTACTTCTAAAAGTAATTAAAGTGCTGGCATTTTCTTATGGTTTTAGATTTTTGAACGATTCAGTTCATATTTTAAAATTCGTTGCCTTGACAATTATTTCAAAAGATTCCCAGATATATGAAAGAGTGGAGAGTTACAGTGCATGCATTATGTAAAGTGGGATATTGTTCACAGTAATATCCTCTTGTAAAATGTACTGCTAAGACAACAATTGAGAATCATTTCAAGCTAGAGCTGCTAATCTGGAACGAATTAACTACTTAGCATTCTATGAGATCCTTTAAATAGCTTAAATTTTATTAAACAGAAAAAAAGGAACCACTTTTTTTTTCCCTTTTTACTGTTTTTTTCCTTTCAGAAGTTGTACTTATACATTATTATGAACACTCCCATTAAACTATAAAAATTTTAACCATACTTTACTATGTATCCATTTTGTACCATGAAAACGTGATACTTCTCAATACTTATCCTGATCTAAAATAATAATGCAATGTTTTTTCAGGATTTATATATTTTACCCGAATACTTAATTACACCAGCAAACGTACATCGTTAACATTTCAAGTACAAAACACTGCAAATAAACTTTATCTCTTTTGATGGTTTATATTTACTTGAGTTTTATTAAGTTTTACTGTAGAAACCCTTTAAAAGCAAGTAGATACAGTCTATGTTATACGGGTCAATTAGATTATAAAAATGCCACGCCAATCTCCATAGTGGCCTCAAATTTCAATGACGTTCCAAAGATTTCTTCGTTCAGGTGACTTTCTATTCGATTGACACCTTTCACAGCCAATCTGTAATCGAGTTGAAAGTCACCTGACTATACTACTCTGAAAGACGTTATTGAGTGACGAGGCCTGTATTAAGATTGGCAATGTAGAAATACATAAACCACACCATCATCATTTGTGCTAAAATGTAATAAAATTGAAACATTTGACTAATTTTCTAACGTGCTATTAGACCCTCTTATAGCGTGTTATGCGAATACGGTCACAATTTCCCCCAGTGTTATACAAATCCCCATAATACGAACCTCTGTTATAAGGGGTTCTACTTACAATTAAAATTACGAGCCTTGGAGGCTTGGAGGTTGCATTGTTGTTTATATAAGATACAGATTTAATTATGCATATAATAAGTACATTTACGACATTAATCCATTTATATAGGCCTCTCAGTCGGTCCTATTTTTTTTTTTAATTCCTACCTTCATCAAAGTTTTATTTACATAGCCGAGTATTTTAATGGTTTGGTAGGCGAAACCTTGACATCTAAAAGGACATTTAACAACTGGTGAAGCAGCAGAACAATTTTCCTCTATTATTTATAGAGGTAGGAATTTAAAAAAAAGAGGACCGACTGAGAGGCCTGTTTAATGCCTAATGTCCCTTTTTTGGGACGGCATTTTCGCTATCAGTCGATAACGTTATTTATTTTTCCAAGCCTTTATTCACGAGTATTGAACCTCAACTCCACAAAATATTTTAACATGACTCAGTAGGATGTTGACATTTCAATTTTTATACATAATGATTTTAAAAGAAATCATCCCTTGTGCAAGAAGTTAATATCAGAAATTCCTCTATTATTGCTGGTATTAGGAAAAATGGAAGAAAGTAGCAAAAATATCCGGGCACAAATGGATTAACTATGAAATGAATTCATGTGGAAAAATATCTTATTTCATGTCTTAGTAAAAATGAGAAAAAAAAATTCTTTAACTCAAAAATTTTTATCGAAATTTCGAGTAGAATTATAAAATCGGTATTTTAAATGTATGTAGTTATCCTATAATTCATTGCAATAACATTTTAAATATGTTATGAATAATATAAAATAATATATTGAAATATAAAGTTACATATTAAATCAGACTTGCATACAGAATAACACATCAAAATTTTATGATAGTATGTTTTAAACGAGCGCAACAAAAGTTTTAATATAATATTTTTCAACTCGTCAACTGATTTTAAAACTCAGAAATTACTATTAAAACTACATATACACAGCATGATTTTAGAAAATGGAAAAAAAAGCAACATCAACATTTATTGCAATTCAATCGCCTCCAATAACTCAAACAGAATGCAAAAATCTTTTTCAGAGAGGCTGACTGCTTTACGTTGTGACTTTTATTTATATTTTAGAATATTATGTTACATTGATATTTTCAGACTAAAAATATGATTTCTAAAGGTTAAAAAGATTTTATTTATTTTAAAAATGTGCATATTATGCATTTTTAAGAATGTTATTTTAAAAGTATATATAATATCATTCTAATCTTATGTACGTTCACAGTGCTCGTAGCGTAGTGACTTTTATGGACGAGAACTGTAACATGCGATAGATATTTTCTAAGCAGCACATTTCTTTCTTACATTAAAGGACAAAATTATAAGCAATTTTATCTTGTTATGAAAAAAATCATCTGTTATGCACTTTCAATTCAATCTTCCTATCAACCGTGAAGTACCTCAGACATTTCCTTTCTCATTTTTATGTTTCAATCAGAAAAAAAAGTAATTAGATTACCTAACATTAAATATTAATGAGTCCACACATGGAAATTCAATTAAAGGAAAATCTATTCTTCTAAAAACATTATATCTATTGCAATAAAAATTTTTAAAAGCTTTCCGTGTTTATCCAGCATTACATTTTCAGTTGACATTTACATGATTGTACTGCTAGACAAAACTTTGGCGACCTCCTGTATCTCGGCAGATATTATTAATAAAAAGATATGCTATATAAAGTACAAAGATAAATCAATAATATGTACATATGACCATCATATACTATATTATAGCAAAAAACAATATAGTAGAAAACGCGAAAACGATGTGGTCAAAACTTTGGTTACCAGAAAGTGTTTAGGGAATATTTCATTTAAATAGAAGCGCTCCATTACGAGATTGATAGCTTAGAGTTGGCACAAAAAACGTGCAGCAATATAAATACAATGATGATGATCAATGAAGAAAAACGTGCCGAAATTATCAGATTGCAAGACCAACTTAAAAGTATCAGGAAAACAGTCGCACGAGCAAGTGTTTTCAAGGGTGCAGTATCAGGATGCTCACAAATAGGAACCGAAAACCAGGGAAGAGGACCGGACGTCCCGAAGCTTTGTCCGTTCCTGATAAAAGGAGAATTTGGAGGTCAACACGTCAATAAGGCAAGATTAACTGGTCAGCAGCCGTAAAGAAGAAAACCCGTGTCACAGCCTCACGCCGAACTATTTGTCGATATGAGCTAAACAAGACTTTAGCTACGAAAGAATCAAGAAACAACTGCTGCTAACACCGAAGCATAGGGAATAGTGCCTCAAGTTTGCACAGTAACACATTGTCGAATCCTCAGGATTTAATCTATTGGTTTTAACGGATGAGAAACGCTTTTGCCTCAACGAACAGCGCCAGTTCATATGTCGATAGAGGTGATACCGTCATCACACCTCATCGAGTAAAGCATCAAATGGATGGTGGCGGCGTCACGATTTTAGGTTCCATCTTCATTCTTCTTCAGGCGTCTTTGTTAATCTCATATAATAAAGGTTATCGGAAGCATATTTAACAGCCTAAAATATCTTCATGATATGAACCAACTTTTCCCCGTGGTGTCATGGACAATTTGGCGAGAAAAAATGGAAGTGGCAGCAAATGCCAATGTGAGAATCCATACTGCAAAAAAAAAGTGTTGGAGTACCTGGAGTCCGATAACATTGCTGTCTTTGATTGGCCTGCGACTGATCTGAGCATAATCGAGAATGTGGGGGAACTAATGAAGAAGGTTGTGTAATGTGTATTAGGAATGGGCAGAAGTGTAAACAAAGAGCATGCGCTAGATCTATGCGTGCTTTTGAGTGGCAGAAGTTGTCCAATTGATTGGTTGAAGGTCCTAGGTTTAGCCACTCAGAGCTCTACCATGTTGACGTGTGACGTCAGCTGCCCATTACTAATAGCGATAAGGAATACGACGATCGGAAAAAACTGATTCGTGTTTTGGAGAGATGTGCTAAGTTCAATAAGGAAACCATAATGAATCTATGCAAATCAATTCCTGGACGTTTGCTAAAGGTCGTTGATGTTAAAAGGACAGAAATTCAATAATTTTCTCACCGTTTCGTTATCTTTTATTTGTTGGACACGTGTGAGTACTTGGTGGTAACCAAAGATTTGAGTACCCATCTTCATGTATTTTCTGTAAAATGTTTTACTTTTGAGTTATTAAACAGTTTCCGATATTCAAATTTGTTCTTTATTCTCCCTTCAAATCAGGTTGGGGAACGCGTCCATACATGACTTGTACTTTTCTAGAATTAGGTTGTCACCGAAGTTTTGTCCAGTATTGTAGTGTTAGACATTAATAGAATAACTTCTCTAAAACACTGTGCACGTTTCGATATATGACGATTTTTTTCTCACTAAAAAGCAGCATCAAAAAGGATATATTTTTTCCAATATGAAGGCGCAATAATAATTATTAATTAACTTCTTTCTCTGTTGGTCCGTGTTAGGTACTGTGTTATCTTGCAGGCTTTACAGAGCTAGTGATAAAAAATAACTAATAAGAAATGATAAAATTCACTCAGAAGTAATTCACAAGTAAAGATTAATCCCGAAAATGTTATTTATAAACCTGTTGCCATGGAATTAACAAAAAGCTAAATGACAAAATACAAAGACCAATCGATTATAAAATAGTTCCTTTCAGAAATGTTTTGTGCACTGTCACATGTGCATAGAAAGCAAAACTGTTTTCAAAATAAAATTGTAGATTTACCGAACCACACATGTATTATTTTCGTTTTCTACAGCTTGCAAAAAGCATATCTTTTAATTAGATCAGAGTACCCTGTTACTAATAAGCGGTAAAATTGTTAATGTCAAAATTCATCTCCGTTTCTAATTTCGGAATGGGTGGAGAATCCTTCTGGCAGCAATATATCTAAATAACACATAAATTATTCATCTATAAAGATACTTTTAAGGGATCACGTTGAATCACATTAATTAATAATATAAACATTTGATTTTTTAAGTATAGTATGTAATATTTATTTTTTAATATTTACGTGCAGAATATTATTAAATTTGCAAAAGTTGAATATAAATTCCCTAAAAACGAGAACTATAAAAATTAGGCACAATAATTGCTTGAACTTATATTGCACCACTGTAAGCAAACAAAGTCACGTAGTAGTTGCAGGAAAGAAAATATTTAACACTTTAATTGTTGTAAGAGGAAATATTTATTATGAGTATGTATTATGATGACTTCATATATTATTTGTTTGTTTGTGGGATTAGCTACGCGTGGGCTATAGGCCGAGGGGTGGGATGCCATCTGTGGGAGTCTTTTTAATGGATCCCAACCCTTATTTACGATAAGTATCGGAAGAAACCAAGAATGGTTAGGTCGGCGGACACGACCTGGCTTCGAACCAGGCACTTTCTGTCTCTCCAGTTATGACCGCTATGCGCTGGGCCACTAGTGGTGCGATGACTTCATGTAATGTCAGTAATTAAAAGAAAAACTTTTAATGGAAATACCTATAGGTTCTTAAATCAACATTAGTTACTTTCTTTGTGATGATAAAAAAACCTAATATTTTTAAATGGCTACGTACACTCCAGTATATAAGTAAATCCGGTGAAGAATGCAGTTTAGGGAAAAAAAAATACCACACGCTGCAGTCACTTTAATGTGACCCCCCTCTCAAATTCCAGAATAACTATCACGAGTAGCCGGGGCCGCAGCTAAACAAGCAGGGAGGGTGTCAATGATGAATTTGATGATTCACAGGGATTTAATGCCATTCAGTATCCGTAGCCAGCTGTTGAAGTTTGAAGGCCCTAGGAGCGAACAACTTGATCAAGATAGTTCCAAAGATTCTCGTTTGATCTTAAATCCGGACAACTTGGAGGCCACAGAAATACGGTAAACTGATCCTCTTGATTATTGAACCATACGTGTACACTTCAAGCAGTATGAGATGTCGTGTTGTCCTGCTGGAAGATACTATCGGGCAGAGGAGAAACAATCCACGTGTACGTGGTTTCCGAGGACTACATAGTTAAACTGATCCTTAGTGTTGTTCACAACGACTAGTGCATCTAGAGAATGCCAAAAAAACATTCTCCAGACCCTCACGTTGGCTTTTCCAGCTTGTCTATGTCCGACAATTGTTGCAGGACGTCTGTTATCTGGTGTTTCAAGAAGTATAGGCCAGCGTTCATTCGTTTGATGAACGAAAAACGTAATTGATCAGAAAAAGCCACCTGCCGTCACTCAGTGGACTTCCATGTGAGGTACTGCTGTACGAATTCTGTCACCGGTGTCCTGTCGTTACCATAGGTGGGAAAACAAGACGTCTGTTATGGAGCCAATACGTAGTAACGCTCGCTGAATAGTCGTCTGGGATAAACTTTTGGTAACTCCTTGGTTCATCTGTGAGGTTAGTGGCTGCATGGTTGCTCGTCGATTTCACAGAACGTATGGTTTCAGACGCCGTTTATTTCTGACATCTATGATCGGTGGGCAACCACTCATTCACGTTGCTGATTTTTAGTAGTATCATTTTGACTTTGACGATGCACCTTCTGCAATATGCGGTGCAGGCACACAAATATTTCACAAACTGCGTCGTTTGGACGGGCTGTCATACTTGGTCCAGAAGAGAATGAACACACCCTTTTGGAACACAAATAAATTGTTTAATTTATGGATAATTCTAGCCATTTTGCTATTCCCTGTTTCCTTTTGATACTTTTTATATACCATCCACCTCAGGCACTGCCACGTACCTTCTGCGATTGAGTACTCAAGCTGATGTTCTTCACATTAAAGTGACTAGACTGTGCATATACGATATTTCCAGAAAATATTTAGCAGGAATCGGGATAAGGTACCAGACCGATAAAAATCGACTATATACTAACCGCACAAGAAGCTAAAGTCATGCAGTGAACCTGAAGCGGAACCCCAGTGTTTAGTCACCAATCGAGCTTGGTCCTCATTTCATCAAACCATGAAAAGGATGAAAGGCTGAGTCAACCTTGCCGTGCCCAGCACAGAGGACATTTGATTGCAATATACAATGATCTCAAAAGGGTCAAAATTAGTTTTTTACCTTCAAGTTATCTAAGTCCTACTTAAAGTTATATGCATTCGTTTTTTATCTTCATTTCAATTATGCTCAAACAAAATGTATCTATCGTCAATTAAAATTATCTAAAAAATAATCGGTACTGAGCAAGTCTTGTATCAGCGCGAATAGTTAAGATATAAAACATGCATGTTTAGTACCTTAAAACTTACCAAAAGTGTTTTAGGATTTTCTTCATTTTAAAAATGTCGCGTATTTTAAAGAAATCTCACATGAAGTAAAGTAATCCAATAAAGTTCTCGGAAAATGTACAACAATGTATCAGAAGGTAATTGAAAAATCAATAAAAGGATTTTAGCATACTTAAACAACGACAAGAAAGAAGATGTCATGGTGAATTCTCTGCTTTTTCTTTTAATTGCCTTCTTTACTCGAATCTGTTTAAGGAAATTTATTTGCTTTTGATAAATAGTGCAGCTCAAGAAATATCAAAATGTGTTCAAACGAGCTAACTGGTTATGCATTAACTAGACTCGTATAAAGTAAAAAACCGTTAAAAAATGGATTATTCTTACCAAGCCGTGCACTGAATTCTTGATTCGAATATTAAACAATACACTTTATTCGATTAAAAAAAGAAAATTAGAGGAGGTTAAATTCATTTCCTAAATATCAACATTTGTAACGAATATTATGAATACGTGAATTATCAAAGAGTCGTGAATGTAACGAATCAGTGTAACGATTATTATAGTGACTCTGATTTGAAAAGTAATTTAAAACTGATTATTATGTTGCTGTTCTAAAATTTAAGCTAACAGTATATTAATGTATTCTAAGAATTCTGATATATGAATTTTAATCAAACGTCCTGGTTATATTAAATGAATAAACGGATTATTTTTTATAAGCTGGAATGTACAATAGTTTGTAGTTAATGAGTTCTATACAGGACATCCATCCCTTGTGATAAAGCCCATAATCATAAGGATTTTGTACCCGTAAAATCACATGCAGACTGAAAACAGAAACAAGTAAAAGCACTTCATATTCCTATTTAATTTTCCGTCCCTTTAAACGCACAATGACTTTTATGTCGAGGTGTGATTTCAAGTTCAATATTTTGAGTGAATGAAATCATTTATAAATTAACTTATCTTTTAATAAAAATAGTAATATTAGCCATAACATTAACTAATTGAATCAAAAAGATGTAACGTACACGTACTGAAGGTTATTAGAGTATCAATTAAAATGCTTTTAAAAAAGTTACATGGTTTTTAAAATATAGTATCTAATTAGTACTTTTACAACTGATTTTGGGAAGTTTTATAGAATATTCGCGACGTTTTAATATAAATAGATGTGAAAGTGCAACATATTTGATGAAAATTTTTAATAGTTAACTAATTACATAGTTTACATCATTTTCACGCATAAGAAAAAAAATGAAACACGTCTTTTATATATCATGTTATGCAAAGGAATATAAATTTTATGTATAAAAATTACTTATCAATTCAGTTGAAAAAAATTATAACAATCATTCTGCATCAATTTATAGTTATCTTTATATTAAAAATCTTGCCATAATAATATCTTTGATATCTACGGTTTTTTAGAGTACATTTTTAGTAAATGCAAGATTTCAAACTATTACATAAAACATCTTCTGCCCATTATGCTTTATTGCTATCTTGGAGACATCAAGAGCAAGCTCCGTAATATTACACAATTTTTTTTTATCATTATCACATCAAAGTACTTTTAATTTGAATATAACATTACAACAAAAGAACAAATTGATGAAAGAAAGAATACTTTAATATTTGATATGTATTATGCGATAAAAGTGATATATTTTACAATTCTTGAAATATTCATTGTTCTATGAGATTACAAAGTTGTTTATTTCCAAAGAAACTGCTCTGTTCAAAATGCTAGAGTTTCCTTTCAGCATGAATTATGCATCAATTTTTCAGCTGTAACATGGAAAGATCGGAATATTATGTGCATATCCTGCAAAAGAGAAAGAAAACGATGATTTATTACGTAAATTCAGTAACGATTTCAGTGTTTTTTGAAACAAAATTAACTACACTTGTGTTAAATTTAAGAAATTAAAGTTTTCTAAATTTCTGCCTATTTGATGGCTGCTTGCAATGTTGATGAAGATATAAACTATATCGAGAATTTTTTTGCTTCTGGGGCTGATTTAAGGGGAAAATAGCACATCTATTGCATCTGTTTTTCCCCAAATGAAACTTTACCAGATATTTTTGTTAAAGAAAAAAGAACCTTTTTTAAGATATTTTTTCGGAATATTTTCTGTGTAATAATTTAACTATCCGTACTGCGGATTCTTAACAGCGGTTTATGACGTCAATATGCATTAGTCATAAAGAAAAATTGAGATGAGAGTTCTAAACTGTGGTTGATTTAGGAATTTAGATTTGCGCACTTATATTTTGTTATTATGTTTCCTATTATAGATTGTTATACTTTGCTATAATACTTCTGTTTTATTTTAATTTTCTTACACGTTTTTATCATTTTGTTTACAGTTGTTGTTATTAAACAGGTTAAAATTAAAACATAAGGCTTAATAAAACTAAACATATATGCAATCAGCTACCATAACTAGACTGATTGACAATTGCTAAGGAACTAGTGATTTATAGAAATTTGTGTCTCAGACAGCTGACCAATAACAGTAAACTCAAGTTCAGAGGGCGTGGTAGACCAGGACTCGTTATCTGTAAAAAAGGCAGTGCATACCAGCTCATGATGCATACGAGAATTCATGCTGTTTGATGTTGACGAAATTGTGCTGGATGTTATAAAAGTTTCTTCTCTGAAATTCGGCTTGGTTCTTGCAACGATTAAGAGCAAAATGCCAGCAAGACATCATTTGAGTGACTAGGATCATGAACGAGCAGTTGGACGACTGGAAGCAGCTAAAAGTGTCACCACTGTAGGCACTGCAATGCGTGTATCAAAGAGTGTCATCGATTAAAGAAGGTCGCTGAAGGCGAAAATGCTTTGCGAAAACATGCCAGGGTTCGTGGTAAGAACATCACACCTTTAGAAAATCGCTATGTATGTAGCCCTCGCAGCAAAAAGGAACGGAATTTACACTCCTAGCCCGATTGCTGCAAACCTTGCAATCGCTACCGGTACGCATGTTTCAGCAAGAATCATCTCACTGCGATAAACTCAAGTTGGTTTGCATGCACGATAGCCTGCTCGTTGCATCTCACTTCAACCACGTCATCGTCTAGGGAGATTGCGCTGGTGTGAAGAACATGTTGGTTGGGATCACCAAAATTGGCCTAGAGTAATCTCTGACGAATCTCGTTTCAGTGTGAAAAGTGATTCTGGCCACCAATTACTGTGGAGGGAGCGTGGAACCAGTTATGCACAACAATTTGCTTGTGAATGTTTTCGGTACGGACCAGGCGTGATGATATGGGCAGTCATAATGCACAATGGCAGAACACCGCTTCAGATCTTTGATCGAGGAAACGTTGCATCGCTCAAAACCACCTTGAGAGAGGAGTGGAACAATATCACCCAAGGACTCCTCGATATTTTAGTGAAAAGCATGGAGAATAGATGCAAAATGTGGTTGCGTGTCCGTGGTCAACACACATCTTACTAAGGAACTCAAGTCTGCATCATTCTGACCTGAAGATCAATTTTTTGTGGCTGTTTGGAAATCAACCAAGGCGCATCTTTATTATTTTAGGTTTTTAATTCTTCGATGTTGTGATATCTGTACCATTTTGCACTATAATAAAGGTACATCGTCCTTACTAAATATACACTTAGTTTCATTTCTTCAATCATTGTCGATTCTTAATTATTCCGAAAACGAAACTGTTCCTTAGCAATTGTCAAGCGGAATATTATCGTGCGAGTATCAACAAGTGTTCAAGTGAAAAAATAAATAAGTACGTAAATACATACTTAAATGGAACTGAATTTAGATAAATACATAATTATGAATACAGTAGTTTCACAGATAACAGTAGTTTTTCATTTCTTTGAAAAATTTTAAAGGCTTTTTAAGAAAGAGTTCTAAAAAATATGTTCTATGCATGTATGTACGGCTGCTTTAAAAGTTAGCATGTAATCATATCAGGTACATTTTTTCATTGAATTTCATTACTTTAATACTTTGTCGTATATATTTTGGTTAAGTCGATATTAATCTCTTACAAACTTGACATAAAAAAGTACTGTTGTTACAGATAAATAAGAAACTTTTCAGCACATGTTCAACATCTACGGTAGACGTTTTACATGCCCGCAACATATAATACAAGAATTCCTAGCTCTGACTGTCAATTAACACATTTTAGGGGCATGTGAAAAAAGCCTCAGAAAAGGTACTAATCCTAAAACATAACATTTTTGATAAAATCTCTACCTAAGCTGTTCACTTACTTCTAAATAGACATAAAATGACATAAATAAGGAACAACTGTGAAAATCATTTGAAATGTATTGATGGTACATTAATCGGGTATTAACCCTCTGCGCGTCTTAGAAATGGGCAAATAATGTAAGTTGTTTTCACGGTAAAAGTTTCATGCAGCTTTAAAATGATTTTAAAAAATAAAATTTTGGTAGGAAGATTTGTAAATATTAAAAAGTAAACTTCTGAAACATACCTATAAGCTTTAATATCAAAACATATTTTGTGATACCCGAGTGTTATAAATAATTTAAATTATAGATGCATTGCAGTGAAAACTGGAATTCAGTAGACGGAATTTCAGGTCACAACCGCTTGGAGGGTAGATTTTTCTAGTTTATGCCTTTGAGGAATTATTGTAAACTTCTTCATCAGAGTTTAATAAGGAACTGCTGTATTTTTAGTGTAGAAACTTAGAATAGTTATTAAAAGTATATATAACTCTATATCACTTAAAAACTCAATTATTTTCATCAAGAACTTAGATGGCGCCACCTTCTTTCCAATTTGAAATCTGAAATCTCATCTAATGTTTTACTGAATTTTTCTCTATAGATACTTTCATTAGTTTAAAGCATAATTTACTACATTTCTATTTCGTACCATCGTCACAGCGATATCTTAATTTAGGCCAAACGGCTGCTATTTCTGAAAGGGATACTTGTAGACAATTTAGATTGATAAATTGAGGCATCATTAGAGACGGCAGAGATTATGGCCTCCTACTCAATAATGCGCTGCGCCTCCTTCGGCCTTCAGGACAGCTGCAACTCGTCTGGGCATGGGTGCCACGAGTTCTTGGTAGATACTGGAGACAGGTTGTACCAAATATTTAAGTAGCGGCCACAGGAAGTCGATATATTGGAACATAGTGGTGTTTGAGCTTTGAGCTACCGAGGAGAGAGGAGCAGCTGTTCTCCTGGAACACGGTGTACCCTGACACGATCAGGAGAAATGAAGGAGAACGTGATGAAGGAGAAACAAGGATTCATCCTAACAGACAACTTTCTTTTACATATCCGTGGCTTAGTCTCGACTATCCCGTGCCCACTGTAGGCGTAGTTGACAAAGACGCTTGGTAAGCAGAGGCACACGAGTGGGACGTTTTCTCCAGAATGCCATATCCAACAGTATCCGCTGAATTGCGAGTTCTGAAACACTCTTGTACATGGACCTGCATTGTATTAGGCTGTCAGCTGAGCCATTGGCTGCCACCGATTTTGCTGTACTAGTCGGGACAGTCTCCGGACTCCTCTTTCTTTGATGATGTGTGGACGCCCAACATCTTGGCGTCTATTGCTGGTTTCATCGTCATTGATCCACTTTTTATAAATACTAACAACTGCAGATCGGGAACAACCAACCAGTCGTGTAGTTTCGGAGATACCCGTTCCCAATCGTCAGGCCATTACAATACTGCCCTCTATCAAGTTCACATAGATCAACAGCCTTTTCAACCACTCACGAACGTAAGTGCAAGAATGATCCCTCACTTTTTCCAGCAACAGTTAAATACCATTCCCACTTAATTACGAGCTCTGTGCATCAAGACGACTTCATTTAAAAATATGTGGGTGGTCATGATTTAATGGCTCTTCAGTGTATATTTATCATAATATCTGTTAGAGAGACGAAGTATTTATTCGAAAATTTTTTGCGTGGAACAAACATCATAATGCAAATATTTTTAGGTTATCACAGCTAAAGTTGATTTTAATGATTCATTTGCGCAAACTTATCAGGAATGGATACCTTAAATTGTACTTAAAATTTGAAAGTATTTCTTATAGAGTGCGGATGCTTGCCGGGTGAAGAAAGGGGGGTATATGTCCCTACATAGGAACTGTAAATATTCGGCCCGTTTTCCCAAATCTCTGTGGAAACAAAGCTTGCTTTTGTCCTGCTTAAAAAAAGCAAATATGTGTTCCATCTCGTCTCGTATAAAAACAATAATCTCTTTTACGTCTTGTCTCGTCTCACATAAACACTTCGCATCCACCTCTATTATCAAATATTTCCAATACGATACAAATATTGAAAATCGGATTTTTTTTTTTGGGGTGGGGGGGAGGTTAAATTTGCAAACAGACTTAACCATTAGAGATTGAAGCGCATAGTTACATTTCATAATACATAAGTTAACATTATAAAATAATTTATATCAGTCTTAGATCGGGTTTATAATTTTAAAGCAGCAGCTCTGCTAATAATACTTTTACTGATAAATGTTAGTAATTCGCAGAGTGAACAATCGATCGCATGGCTTATTGTTAGACTGAAATAATTTTTTAAAACGCAAGGCAAATTTTGAGGCTAGATGGGCGTTGACTGTTTCAGCAATAATGACATATAAAGCTCTCTCTCTCTCTCATTGTTAGAAGATGGATGAATGAATATCGCACCCGGGAGAAAAGTTAAACTCTTGGTGCAACACCACTTGTACAATTATCGCCTTTCTTTCATCGGAAAGACGAAAATGTTACATTATACACTCTTGATTAATTATTTTCAACGCACTCGATTCTTTCGCTTTCGCAGCAGATCAGATTTAAAAATTGATGCATATGTGAAGATATTTTTTTCTACGTTGTACGCTGTTTATAATCTAATAACAGTTAAATACCGCTATTAGTTAGGCATTTTTCCGCAACATATGAGAAAGTTTAAACTGCATTTCCTAAATTGATTGTTTGATCCAAACACTGAGAAAAGTATTAACCTCATTTCTTTTAACGATTAGAAAATATTTAAAAATCATAACTTTTTCTAAATTAGAAAAAAAATTAAATTTTTTCTCACTTAACCCTTTTTGATCCGAATTTTAGATTTAGGTCGGATTTTTTTTTCAGTTTAACATACATTTAAAAATTGGCGCAACAGCCACTACGCGGGGACACACAAGGCTTGCGTTGCCCGACCACCCCTTCGAGACCATGGGCTCTGGGGTACGGAAGCATTTTCCTCGGTCAGGTGGTTAGCCTGACGCGCAGCCCCAGAGTATAAGTCTCAAGAGTATGAGCTTGGTCCTCATTTTATCGATCCCTAAAGGGATAAAAGTCTGAATCAACCGTGCCTAGCCCGGTAATCGAAAACCGGACCTTTGGCATGGCAGTGCAATGCACTACCATTAAAGCACAGGGCTTCAAGCATACATTTATCTTACTTAAATGGCTTACATTAAGTATTATTGACTAAGCTCAGTTTTCATAAGAACACGGAAAGTGAAGCAGCACCGGCTTGGCCAGTGCTTCGAAGACTGAAAAGCCTCTGTCGGGTGGGCTGCTGTGGAACCATTAACGGTAAAGGGAGCTAGTGCACATAAAATCTGTTGTTTTTCTAATGTCCTCCATATTCAAATCTTAAACCGGAGGGGGGTGTCAGTCCAGGACATAGGTCTCTCATCTGGACTTGGGCCAAAATTAGGAGACCCCAAGCTAAATCAGACTTCCTCTCACTGCGGCTCATTAGAATGGAAGCCGCTCCTCTTTGCCTTCGGCCGTCCTATGTGGAGGATCAGTCCTCGCTCCGCGGTTACCAGAAAGCACTAGTAACAACGACAATAACAAGTTTTATTGACATAAGACCAACAATTCAACAATAACATTCTGCACTGTAATTAGAACAAGGAGTTTTTGTGGGAAATTTTGCTTTCTCTTTATGTTCTATTACTAGTATAGGAAGGAGGGTAGGTTGTCTCACTTTTCGCATGTTTATAAATAATTCTACTCGAAACTACTACTAAAACAAAATTTGCACCATAAAAATTTTCCGTACTTTGTCTTATATTACCGTTAAAATGAAAAACCAGGAAACATTTTTCATGTGGAAAATCATTGTTTTTACTAAAATTGGGCATGTAACAACCTAACATATTGCGAGATAGGCTGTCAGATTTGCTGGCCTTGGTTATCTCTTAAGCCTACTGTGTAATATAATAAAAAAACTCTTTACAAATGAGCTTGCATTGGACTCTACACTTCGTTGTTTCACCACCAAGAGCTTTCAATTGAAGACTTAACGCTGCATCGTTTATATGATGGATGCAAATATCGTTGTTTCAAATATTTTGCAGCTGATTTTACGACTCCTCTCGGAATTTCATTGCATATGAATTTTTCAATTACAGCGAGTGCATGGCAAAGCATGTAATTAATTTACATTTTTTACGCTAGGGTTTCCCCGCAAAATATACGAGATATCGCCTAACGGGGAACTTACTTTTGGTGCATGCTTCGTGATAGATTACCCAAAGTCGCCAAAATTGATGAATTTGGCAAGATTTTCAGTAATAATTCATATTGATTTTTTTATTATTGCAGTAGCATTACACGCAATTGAATTAATGAAGCATCTAGAATTTCCCAGGCAAGGGAAGAACTGAAAAATTCCAAGAAGGAACACAGGAAAGTGTAAAAGGAAGAGCAGGTCGCTCTTTGAGACCATTGTGATTTGCCAGTCGAGACAGCAGGATTGGAGCAATCTGTATTTCGCTTGTTACGTGAAGCAATATATTCTAAACCCCTCCTCTTGAGCGTGTCATTTTATACTCTGTACAGCAGTAATAGATTCTGTTTTTATAAATTTCACTGCGGCTTAGTGTTTTTAAAATTTTTTGTATTTGAATTCTAGTTTCTTCTGCAGCTGTTACATTTTCGATGAATAAATGCACTGTAAAAATACACGTTAATTTTACGGTAAAAACTACTGCAAAACACGACAGTATTCTACCGTATGCCATTTAACGGTAAGGGCAGTAAAATCAAGTAGACAGCAAGTTACTGTGCATGCGCAACCCAATATAACGGGAATAAGTAAAGAAAACAGTTATTTTTCACTCATGCCCTTCAAATGAATATTCTAGACATACTATATTATTGCTGTCTTAACCAGAGCATAAGTTAATTTCTCAATATTTTGCAATCTCAACGTATGACTCTCATATTGCTATTCAAATTACAAAATCTAAATTTTGAGAATAGCGTGCTAATTGAAAAAATCTCACGAACTATTTTTAGAAATTTACCACTTATGGAAATCTATCCCAGTATACAGATGTTTCGGCCAATATCGAGGCGATATTGGCCAACCTCGTCAGCCGGAGTAAATTGGTCGTTTTGTCTCGATTTTGGCCAATATTGCTCAACTTGAGTGTTGCGATATTGAAAGTTTTAAAAAGTGTGCTTTTTAGTTTTATATTATGCTTATTTACCTATGAGTAGAGGCTTGTTTGTTTGTTTGTTTGCCAGAATAGCACAGCTCGCGTCACGGGATGTGTCGCTTAGTGCTACATATACGTCCTTCCAAGAATTTCCCGCCACAATTTGGAACCTCATCAGAAGGTGGAGGACTTCAGAATATTGGCGCCCCTCGGAAACTACTAACGACCGCCGAGAGGACTTTCGGAAAAACGGATTTAAGGTGCACGTATACCGCATGTACACGGTGGTCTTTAGTGGTACGCCGGTATCGAACCCGCAACTTTACGGTTACGAGTCCAGCGCCTTAACCACTGGGCTACCACGGCCCAATTGTAGAGGCTATAAATGTAACATTATTTTAATTTTGATTCATCCTATGGAAAAAATAAAAGATGCAGATCGGCATCGGGCAATACTGATGAATCTCGCCAAAGAACGGCGTGACAACCATAACAGTCACTTCAAACTAGACATTTCACCCCGAGTCAGATCTGCGTGGTGGTTAGGACGCTTGCTTCTCATACCTTAGCTCCCGCGAGTGATCTGAGTCGCGGAAGCTGGACGGTAGCAGATTCAAAATAACTTGAAGTTACGGCGTTGAGGAAAAAATGTATGGGGGAACGTTCGCCGACCGGCGCCCCATGTATTTTATTTTGGACTGTCTGGACCGGCTATGCATGTACTGTAAAATTTACTGTAAAACTGCAGAAATAACAGTTAATATACTGTAGAAATATTACAGTATGACTACACGTGTTCCGTAAAATATACGATTTAACAGTAAAACAATACGGTATAATATTTTACAGTAAGCCGTTAAATAAATGGGGGAAAATGCAGCTCAGTATTTAACGGTAAACCGTTACATTTACGGAAAAAAGCCGCCCCCCCCTCCCCGATTGCCAGTATTTTATCGTAAATTTGAAGGAAAATATTTTAGTTACCGTTTGTAATTTGAAGTGTGAAGATTGTTCAACAAGATTCTAGGTGAAATAAAGTTTCTGTTTGATCTTACGACTCTATGCAAGGTTTGCTATAAATGTATCAGACGTATCGGGGACTATTCTTAGACAAGATGTTATGTTTAAAAAAAAAATGTTATCCAACGTGTCGTAAAACCACCAATGCTGTGTGCAGTGATTCAAAAGTGTATATGCAATATTTTTTAAATTATAAAGATTGTAATAATATATTTTCTATTGTTTCTAAATTTTATTAATTTATTTAGTAATTCTAGGTGCCATTCTAAATATGTCTCGGAAGCATTTTTAGTTCAGCCAATTTGTCTGTCTCCTTGATTTGTGGGACTATGTTTATGAAACTTTATACGGCGTCCTAAGCTTTTTACAGGCATAAGACCATATTATAAAGAAAATATATTATAAATTAATAATAATGGGTAAAACTGAAAGTATTCCTACACTTTTATATCAACACTCTTTCTACTATGAAAAACTGTATGAAGTGTTAATATGATATAAACAAAATACTATAACATATTGAAACCATTTTCTTGAAAAATCCCATTTCCTTTTTTATAATGTTATTAATAAAAATGGAGCTAACGTATTTTTTATCTTATGATGTATCTCATTTTGGAAATGCATCGATTTCGCAATTTATTATCTACCATGCGAAAAACAAAGAGGTTAAAAAAAAAGATTTCTCATTTGTAAAACGTCTTTTGTCATTTTTCTTTTTAAGGGTAATCTCTCGCTTTTAACCACTGAGAAAAGAACAGTAATTTTTCATTTACTGAATACTCCTTTTTTTACGTAGGCCAGAAGTATTTATTATATGCTACTTATTACTGATTTTATCTTTTAACTTTTTTGCATTGTTGTTTCATCTCATGTTTGGTGTTGAGAGTGTTTCTAAAAATTATTGTAATTTATCTATTACAGTCGAACGTTAATATAATATCCGTTCAAATAATATCCCGCTTACTGTAATAAATTTCCAATGCACCAAAACGTAATAATTAGTAAATTTGATACTGGATAACGGGATACCCCGCTTATTAGAATAACTTTTCGTGGTATACTGGCTATTCCATTAAGCGGGTTTGACTGTATATGAATAGAAGTCGCGGTGCAATGAACTATTTTTAAGGTAAGTAATATAATCACTCGCTTCGTTTTTCATAAATTTATATTTGCTAATTCTCTAACTCTATGATGATTTTTAGTTCTTCCCGTCTTATTTTCAGTTTTAAATTGGAAGGTATTTTTAGAGGAAAGGCTATATTTCATATATATTGTTTAAGGGCTCCTGAAAATTGTTCACTGCCAATTACGTGGTTTAATTTTTGGCAGAGATTGTATTTAGGTAAATAAGTAGTTTCTTTCAGAAAATAATGTATGTAAATACATACATACAACAGCATTTTTGCAAACTGTAAACCTTCCGTAATATCAAGACATCTGAGAAATACAAAGCACCATACAACACTTCTTAATCAGACCACTGTAAGAGCTTTATATCACCTATAAAGTCAGATAATCGCAACAGAATTATATTTTTTTTCGGTTACGTACACTCAAGAGCAGTTTTAGTTCGACGTTTCTTACTTAAAACTTCAAAAAGAACTCTTGAAACAATAGGTAAGTCTCGTCTAGGTAGTTGCAGTTTTTAAAGAATGAGAAACTCAACAATGCACGGCGAAACTGGCAGTTTTTACATTTTTTCGATTATTGGTAGTATTTTACTCTCAATGATATTGTTCCAACGTCCCACGCAAATAGTAGAAAATTGAGAAATACAAAATTACAGTTCCTTTTTTTCTGTAGAACAAATCATTAATTGCAGATATTTATGAATGTTGATTTGTTAACCCATGTTCGATCATTTTTTAAAGTGATATTACTTTAAAATTTACCTGATATAATTCATTATGACAAACAATCCAATTTTTATATTATATTCTTTCGCTAGATTAATACGTTTATTATGCAAAATTTCAACCACAATTAGAGCTTTGGAAATTAGCGAAAAGTTAATTTCTTCCATGGCATTGTAGCAGCTTCCGAAAAATACCAGTATACAGGAAATACTTCTTTTCTGTGTGATTTAAATTGAAATTTGTAGGTGATTTTACACTTTCAAAACACTACTCGAGTAGAAGTAAAACTTTGTACATTGCAATTGTCGTAATGTTGTAAAAAATAAGGACCATTGTAAACACCACCCATAGAGCATAACGTATTCTAATTTTCTTAGGAACTCCTATAAAATAACTATAAATGATATGACATTATTTTTGACACAGATTTTTATTCTATAATCCTCAATAACACATACTACCAATTTTGTTTCCTTTGGTATAGCCGTAAATCTCTAAAACACACTTTAAAGAATGACTGTCAAAAGAGTCTAATGTATTGAATTCTTTTGGGTGCTTTTCTAAAAGAGTTATTCATCCAACAAACACCGTTTTCAATGATACGTGGTATAATGCAGTGGTCCCCAACCCCGGTCCGTAGATCAAATGATACCGGCCCGCCCAAGGAATATCACTTCCATTTTATTGACTGTGGTGTAATTTCTCTCGGTTTTGTGTTAATTTATACCTTTTTAACAGAAGAAATCTCTACTGCTTACGTAGCTATGTATCTGTACGTAGCTATTTTAAAGTAATTAATTGTTTATTAAGTGTTTCAAGATCATGAATTCATAATGCAGTCCTTAAATCCCCATTGAAACTTTCGGCAACCTATGTGTGTGAAGCAGAATTCTCTGCAGTGACAGACAACAAAACAAAACAGATTCAATTGGACATACGCAAATCATTTCGGGTGCTTCTATTACTCTCATATGGAAACGAATCGCTGCAAAGAAACAAGCTCAAGGTTTTCATTGATTTAGCGTTCTAGTGAATTGAAATGTTGAATCACTTGATATTAACCCATTTGTGCCTGGATATTTTTGCGACTTTCTTCGATTTTTACTGATAACAGAAATAATAGATAAATTTCTGATGTCAACTTCTTGAACAAGGGATGATTTCTTTTAAAATCATTATGCATAAAAATCGAAATATCAACATCCTACTTGGTCATGTTAAAATATTTTGTAGAGTTGAGGCTCAATACTCATGAATAAAGGCTAGGAAAAATAAATAACGTTTTCGACTAATAGCGAAAATGCCGTCCCAAAAAAGGGACGCTAGGCATAAATGGGTTAATTTTTTGTGTCATTGTACTTTATTTTGAAGAAATTTTTAAATGCAGTAAATTTATTAAATACAATGAAAGTTATTAAATCAAATGAATCTAAAATATAAACAACCAACGTCCTCCCCCCCCCCCCTCTTCACCTCAGTGGGCAGCGGTAAAATTGTCAAATGTTGGCCCGTCCGCGGTGATAAAAAGGTTGGGGAGCACTGGTTAAATGAATCTAATTAACTATATAATAGCGTAGTAATCGATGCATATTTACGGCAGTTGAGTACGGAAGAAGAGACAGAACAGACGGACAGAAGGACACACAGAGGAACATACCGGCAAACCGATATCATAAACACCTATCACGCCTCTTTGGAAAGTGTTAAAAACACATTATAAACGCTAACAATAGTCAAGGTATTACGATAATTTCATAATCAAAAATTGAGTCACTCACAAAATTAGACAAAATATTGAATGTTTTCAGGATATTTTTGCCGTTACTGTGAAGTGAAAAGTTCCACATGCAAGGGAAGATAGCCTAAAATAATCCTAGGGGATAAAACGACCCACATACGGTTTTTTTTTTTTTTTCCATATAGGTAGCGCTGTCTACCGGGTAAAACATAAATAAGTTGTGACATGTGAAGAAGAAGCAATGGCGTGTTATTAAAGTTAACTATTAAAGTGATCATACTATTAGGCTTCTAAATAGAATTCTTTGAAAAATTGTATTTTATAACATTTTTCATAAGGTAAGCACTTATTTTCCTATTTAGTTAGATAAACAGTATTTCAAATACAGATATATGGTTTGGTTTACCGAACGGAATTTTTTTAAAGATTATTATTTAGGTTAGATCCGCTGTCACAAATGCATAGGTGGACGAATGATGCATGCCCTGATATACCTGAAAATGGTGATCATGTATATTTTTGTGATTGGTGCTCAAATATTCCGAGTTTTCAAAGCGTCGTAAAAACACATTATTTTATTTATTTCAGCGTTTATTGTAGGCCATAAATTTTGAATTATAATTTTCAAACATTCTGCTTTACTGTTTTTGACAATTACTTTTAATTTTCATAAAATAATATATGCGTGCTATCTGATTATAAAACTTATTTTATTTCATTATGTATAGTCATGATCACTTTTATATCTTTTTATTTTGCAGATAAAAACAATTTACCATTATTTTTTAAATGAAGCATCGTTTTGCCCTTTGGTGGATGGTAAAATGACCCTATGGACACTTATTTAAAATTCTATTTTTAATTACTCGTGTGGGTTGAAAATATTATTGAAATATATTTATAGTGCAAAATATAGTATAAAATGTATTAGCAAAATTTCAGCGTTTTATTTAAGCATTTATTCTTTTATACAAGTTTTACCCTTAAGGAGATAATTTTAGGCCACCTTCCCCTACTCAAATACTTCTTTTAGAGGGTAACCATGGGCTATACATAATGATATTTAAATTTCTTTTGTGTGCTACTATAAGAAACTACTTATGGTACACAATACTCAAAATTTTCAAAATTTTCCGTATTGTCATATCGTTATGATTCTTGATGTCTGCAAGCATGAATTTCAAATTCTTAAATTTGGAAGCTATATTGTGAAAAATTTTCTCAAAGTACATAGGAATATTTTGAGAATACAGACATAAGGCCTGTGATATCACTGATGCACCATTAAGGTTTACACTTTTGAATGAAATGGTTTGTAATTTTTTTTCCTGTTTTCCCCACGTAAATTTCTTTTGTTAAAATTTCACGTGTAATATTATTAGAAAAGAAAAATCTAAAGTTTGATGCTAATACTAGTCTTTCATAAATTAGAGAACTCATGATTACTTATGAAATGTTTACAAAATAAAAGTACGCAGAGATGAAAAGTGATTTAAAATTTACCTGAGGGAAATCATCGCTATTAATTGGCTAATAATTAAAATTATTAAGAAAACTATACTATTGATAATAGCATGAGCTTTTATTAATTTATCTTTTGTAAATGTGTGGTATGTTCTAGAAAATTCAAGTTCTTTTTCGGTTGTTAGCGAAAATGTAAGTAAAATGTAAAATGTTAAAGCATTATTAATAATGAGAAGACAAATAAGTAGAAGAGAGAGCACTGAAAGAAATCTAAAACTTCATAAATATTTTTAAAAACGCATTAGCGTAGTTACAAGTCTCAGTAAATATTAACTAAGTTTCTAATGAAAAGACCCGGATTGCATAAAAATAACGCTATAGTTTAAGTATAAAAATACTCCAGAGCATTCAAACAATGCAAATGTGGTTGTTACATATCACTGTCTGCATTTAGAAACGCATTAAATGTGTATGAACAAAAGAGGAGAATAAAAATTATGTTTAAGCAGAATTAACAGAATATATGAAAACAGGCTTCAGTTACGAATGTGAATAATGATAGGATGGTTTGTTATCTCTACCTTAATGAGCTAGATCCTGGATCGCTAGATTAAATCTTCAGCATAAAATGTAGCTGAAAGTATGCTAAATTTCCCGCTTCCATTAATTTTATCTATGTAAAAATAGATTACATTTAAAGACTGGGCAATTCTCTGGAACGTCTGCCAAAAGAATACAATTCACACAAGATTATGAGTTCTAAAATGACTTGAACAATATTTGACTAGTTTTAGTTAAATTTTAATGTAAAATATTAAGAAACGCGTTGTTTGAAAGATATTTTTAAGATTACTTTAAAAATACATAAAACCAAGTCACAACTCAAAGCTTATATTTTATAGAAAATTTAGTATATCTATATGTAATGCATGTTATCCTAAAAAATATCAAAATTATATCTTTGAAAAAAATTACGTGGTTAAAAATTTTCATTTATTAAAAATCTATATCATTTCGTCACTGTAAAATGTAGTTTGACTGAAACACTTTTTTTTGAAGTAACAATTCTAAAATATTCATAAGCTTTTACATTTTATACTCTATATAAGTCTTGTGATAACTACCTTTATGCAAAACTCAAATAAACGAATGAATAGATAAATATCTTAACAAAACAAAAGAAAGGTTTTTTCCCTAAGAGTACAGCCAGAGTGAGGACCTAACAGAATCTTGTATTCGTTCCTGTAATTTTAAAACAAATAAAAATATTATATTTCGGATTAATATATATGTATATTAGGGTGGGTCGTTTTTCATAAAAAAAAATCAAAATCGCCTGTGGTGGAAAAAGTTATCAAATTTCTGTAATTTATTTTATATTATATTTTTTTAATTAAAATTTACTAATACCCCTGCCAGGCCCATGAAGTTTAATCAAATATGTAAAATTCGATATTTTTAATTTATTTTTAAATGTTTTATATATGAATTTTTAACCACCTGTAGTGGAAATAATTGAATAGTAAGACCCTTCGTTTGAGGGAAAAAAATGATATCATGTCATATTTAAATACCCCTCCAGGCTTTTGAAAATTGGTACAATTTGCAATTTTTTAATAAAGCGGGCTCTTTCTGTACTATTTTCTCTATACGATTTTGTTCACTTTAGTTTATTTTAGTTCATATTACTGATCGATATTACAGTAACAGGGTTTTTCTCAGGCCTTTAAAGAAGTGCGCACGGCCCAGCTGATTTTACTGACCTCCCGATTAAAAATAATGATACCTTTCTCGATTCTTTAGTTAGCTTCCTATCGACATCGGTCAAGGTCAAACAGAAATTCCGATTTCACTTGTCCATTTGCTTTGGATGCACAAACTGAGATTGAATCATGCAAAACTAAACTCTAAACTGCTGTTTCTTTAAGATCGGAGCTAGATTGTGACGCAAAAGTAACAAAAAAAATGATATGAACACAGACTCTATTATGGATATCGGTGTATATAATAAGATAAGCAGTCAAAGGAATAAAGTTTTCCTGGACATCCAAATTAGTTTAGCAAAGAATAAGATAGCTTTACAGTTACTACATTTAGATGGAACAAAGGACTGAACCTTAGCAATTGTTAAAGAAGGGGGTCGTTTCCCACAAAAGAATTAAATGGCATATACTGTTATTGCAAGAGCCAGAAAGCATTTCCTTCACCATGTATCACCAGCTAATGAAGCGCTATCTAGTATTTTAGATTATTTGGAAATAAATTTGTTATTTACCGTGGATTTAGTGGCAACTGGATCTGATGGAACAGCTCTGAATAATGATGTCGAATTTGGTGTGATACGCTTGTTTGAATTACATGTAAGAAGACCCTTGAAGTTGCTCATATGTCCGTTGCATATGAGAAACCTTTACTTAATTTAGTACGGTATCTAGATGGAAACACTACAGGCCTTTTCACACATTATGGTCCTACAGGGAAAATTCTGGACTCATCTGAAATAAAGATCCGATTGTGAAGTTTAGAAAAATCGTCGTTGATCAGTCCACAGGAGATATAGATGGACTTAGTACTGATCAAAAATATTTGTCTCAAACCTGTGAAGCGATATCATCTGGAAATTTTCCTGTGAAAGACATTGTCCACCAAATCAACTGGAAAGCTTTCACATGCCAGGTGGCTTATAATGGCAAATAGAGCGCTTTGTCTGTATATTGGTACAGAAAATCCATCACTTGAAATAGAAACTATTGTGGAATATATTCTATAATAGTAATCAAAAGTCTGATTTCTCATTAAAACTGAGTCTCTCTGCACAGCTAGTGCACAGCATCTTTGGGAAGTTATACATTACTCAAGATATCCCAGCGAAGAGCTGAAATTACTTCTGTATCCTGTAATTCAAAGAAATAGTTTTTATGGTCACCCAGAAAACCAACTGATTTCCATGATTAAAAAAGAACGATCATATGTGAGGAAAAAAGACAACATATACACAGTGCAGAATTTGAGGAACTGCTGGTTACAACGTATCGACTCTTACAATAACACTGTATATTCTTTCCCTTTGATTTATTCGTTTATGAATGTGAAACGCCCTCTTCTTTAACAATTGCAAAAGTTCAGTCCTTTCTTCCACCTAAATATAGTGCTTGCAAAGCTATCTTACTCTTTGCTAAACTATTTTGTAAGTACAGGAGAACTTTTTTTCCTTTGACTGTCTAGTTTATTACATTTATTTATAATCATAATAGAGGTCTGTCTACAATATCATTTTTTGTTACTTTTACATAACACCCTAGCTCCAAGATAAAGCAGTTTAGAATTTACTTTTGCACGATTAAGTATTCAGTTAGTGCATCCAGAGCGATTGAGCAAGTGAAATTGGAATTTTCGTTTGACCTTGACCGGTGTTGTTTCGAAGCTAACTAAAGTAACAAAAGGGATTTCATATTTTTTTTTAACACGAGCGGTCATTTAAATCAGCTGGGCGGTGCGCCCTTATTTAAAGGTTTGTTGAGAACCCTGTTACTGTATATCGATCAGTAATATTCAAAACTAAATTGAACAAAATCGCATAGAGAAAATGGTACAGAAAGAGCCGTTTTATTAAAAAATAGCAAAATAGGAAATTTCAAAAGCTTGGCACGGGCTTTAAATATGATATGATATTATTTTTTTTTTTTTTGCACAAACAACGGGTTCTTCTATTCTGTTATTTCCACCATAGGCGGTTAAAAAATTTGATGCATAAAAAAAAATAATTAAATAAATAAATAAATTGAATTTTACATATGCCTTGAGACATAATTTTGCACATGGTGATATTCGTATTTTAGAAAAAAAGTTAGCATAAAGTTAATATATTTGTATTTGTTCTTTTTAAACTTCAATTCAACAACTTGATTCAATTAGGCATATTTAAATATTCTCCTATATGATTGAAAAATATGGATACCGCATTGATAACTTACATAATTGAAAATCAATTGTATTCTAAGGAAAATTTTTATAAATTGCGATAACTGTAGTGTGGTACATAACTGTCAAAGAGAAATCTCGGCGTCTGTGTAAAAGATTCAGTAAAAATTAACTTAAAGATTAACTTAACTAAAAGATAAATAAGTTCATGTGTACATATCTGTATGCATCCTATAAAGTACGTTTCATAATACAAATTACATTTTTTTGTAAATAATCATTTAAAATTTTTGAAATTTACACACTTACCATTTTATTCAGGAATCAATAACGATTTTCTTCAAAAAATTATGAAACTTTTTACGAATAAAAGATTAAAATTAAACAACTTTCATAAACGTCCTGCATGTTTACTATTATTGAGCAATTTAGTAATAAAAACCGTCCGAGTTTATTTTTCTTTCTTTTTCTGCTTGAATTAATTTGAAAATCCATATATCTGCAAATGTTACCCATAAAGTTAGTCGAACCAAGAGTTTTAAATTACAGTAAAAAAAAAAAAAAACATTACATGCGGTACTTAAAATTATGTTTATAATGAACTTTTCAATAGAATAATTAAAAATAAATATTCCACAAACGATCTTTATATCTGTTGATCTTTGAAAAAAATATGTATAATATCGTTTGCTATGAATTCTTTTATTTATTATTTTTTTTAACGAATAAAAGTGAAAAATGATTGCACAAAGATTAGTTTAATATGTCTTTTCTTATAAATATCTTCTAAAAATTCATCATTTCATCACCTACTCTAAACGTCAAATATCCAATTTCCATGAGAAATGAAATGGTAGACCACCTCATTCCTGGAGTGAAATAAAACGTGGATATAGATATATGAATATTTGCATTTAATGTAAAGAGCTACTACAATCTAAATAAATGTTATTGCTTCATATTTTCTATCAAGGATAATGCAAAATGAAATATCTGTGTATGTGTATAAATATATTATGAAATGGGATGCCACGGAAGTCTAGTCGGAAATAAATTCACTGCAAGATAACCATTTCGTAAACCTTTTTAAAGAAACGTAAAAATTGCATTTACTTACGAGAAAAGCTTTCTGGTTGTATACAACAACCAATATTATAAACTAATACGACAGATGTTATTTGATTTGGCATAGACTTTTCGTTAGCATTAGTTTACATTCTAAAGTGCATTTAGATGCATATATTCCGTTATTTTAAAGTAGAATTTCAAAATGTACATTAAATAGTTTATAGTTTACGACTTTGCAATGTGGATTTCTGTAAGTCTGGAAAAAAATACTAAATACGCATTCTATTTCAATCTCCTATAAATAATGCTTCCAAACCATCTAAAATCAGACCGAGAACCCTGTTAAACTTATAAAACGATATGAATTTAAAAAGTGTGTGTTCCGTTTTAAAATTTAAACTAAAAAATATTTTCTAAATATAATCTATAAATGTATAGATGTATAATTCCGGTATTGTCCAGCTTAGGCGATATTCCAGTCTTTTTTTTTAAATATCTTCATCGAGCCTATTTATATAATAAAATTCTTAAGGACCAACATTTTTGACATCTTTAGATATCTTGCTACCGATTGTGGTATTAAAAATGATTCTGATTGCTTTAACTAAGATTCTCCGACGAGCACTGAGTTGCTTTAAGCTAAATCTGTAGAAACTGATAAAAACTCAAAAAAAAAAAGACAGAGAAGGAAATTTTTATGAATAGATTAACTAATTAGTCTTACGTTTGAATGTTTCAACGAACTGAGAAAACACCCAATTGCATAGTTTAGTATTTGATATTACTCATTCCTAAACGTAATGGTAGATTTTAGTGGAAATGCTCTGTTCTCTGTAAATGAAGAATTTTCTCCTCTGGCTGTGAATTTCACTCTTCTGCGCATGTCCTTAACACATGCATAAATTGACTGTAAAAATATTCAAAATTCTGAGTTATAAGAAAACGTTTTAAATTTTAAATTAAATGTTAAAAGTTTAATTTAAAATGCATTTTGTTAAATCATTTTGATTGAATGAAACAACTTTCCTTAAATCAACAAAACAAAGCTACTAAACTATTTAACTAAACAAGTTTTGTTAAATTCAAGAGAATCCTTTTTAGCATGTACATTTTCAGGTAACCCATTTCTTTCCTTATAATGCAAAGTGTTTTAAACCATTATGTATAGCAATAAATTTTCAGATGACAAATGTAATATCGTGTTTTTTTCACTTTTTTTTTGTTTGTTTGAGAAGTCGTTAGCACTTCTTTTTTAAAATACTACTATTTTAAATATACTACTACTTTTTAGGGAATGATTTGGTTTTAGCAAAGCATATTTTAAACCAGCATTATGAAGTATGATGCGTTTTTTCATGATAAACGAGTTGGGATTCTTTTTTATCTGGTTAGGAGCAATTTGTTTTGAAAGAAATGTTGAATTTTTCAAGGCGGGATATTTTTAAATTTTCATGACTCGTTTTTTGTGTCGGAATCATAAAAATATTTAAAGTACTGTGGTGGATTTATAAGAAAATATTTTCAACATATTTTTTTTTATCGCGTTATAACGGCCGAATAAATACAAAATCATTTTTTGCCTAACTTTCAGTCGTTCGTGAAATACATGTTGAAAGTTTTTCATTTTTGATATTTAATGTAATTTTAAGACAATTGTTACACCTTGTAGCAAATTAAGTAAATTACACCAATTTAAATTATCGATTCTTGTGCGATGCTGCCGGGGTAGTTTAGTGATTAAACAACCATTCTACCACGCCGGGGATCCGTGTTCGATTCCCGAAATTGGTTTGAGTGTCATTTCGTTCGTGCCTTTATAGGAGGCAACGCTGATTCACTTATTAGGTGGTTCCAGTCCCGTAGTGGCCAATTCGTATAAAAGGCTAGTGCCAGATATTAAAAAAATTTTCGAGAGATAATGATATTTTAAAAAATATCTACAAAAACTATAGAAATAGAGGAAAAACTAACATTTTAGTATTACTTTTTCTAACGATTTCTTACTCTACATTATAGTATTATAAGTTGATTTTACGATATAAATCTTCATGCACTAACTTATATAAGATATAGCAAGGAAACCATAGGAAATGAATGGAGTAAGAAACAACTTTGCAGCAAAACTGCCTTTTCTGTCTGATTTTATCCTTAGGCACTATCTGCATATGCATAAGGATAAATAAAAATTAATCTCACTATGATAACTTTTTTCAAGTACCATCATTTGAGCATAACCTGCTACGCATTTGCTTTTAGTCAGGTAGTATGTTATTCCAGGTATTAACTTAGGCTAAAATTAACTGCCCATGAGCAAAAATAGCATTTTCTTACATGCATGCCCGTTATTAGAATCCGGTATTCAGGAATTTGATTTATTGATAGTCAGAATATTTGGTGTCACTTCAAATTCGCATGATATTCCCAACCAAAAGCACCTTTGGAGGTTTACTGTTAGCGTCTAATGGATCCATATATCTTTAAAAATCACAAAATTTAGCAAACATTTGGCGAGAATATAGCACAAACCCTTAAAGCTGTACAACTATTTATGTGCTTTTGTGAAACTCTGTATAAAAACTAAAAAAGTTTTCCCCATTCTTGTAAATAAAGAGCATTCTTTTATAATCGCCTATATGCTTGTTGAGTGCCGTATGAAATGAATTTTTTTCAGTCGACGCTCGATTTTACGGAACTTGCAATTTTACGAACTATTTGAGCGGTCCCTGCAGTTTCCTGAAAATGAGCGTCGATTGTCTATCTAAAATGCAACAGACGGTAAATGTGTTAGAACTCTTTTGATAGCTTTTAAGAGATACAAATGCTCCATATACTATTTTCAATGTTGAATATTATTTTGCAAATCTTAATAGCATACGTTAATATCATTTTTTCAAATAAATAAAAACACTGGCCTAAAATATGCTTGCGCAATAAATGCTCATACAGCGTAATACATTAGAAAGATTTGGAAATTCTTGTAAAAGAATTAAAGTATTATATACTCCATTTAGAGTAGGGTAAGTGGTAGATTACATAGCAATAGAATATATAAATTCTGTAGAAAATCAATGTATATTTAACACAGTTAGAGCTCAGAAACAGACAAGACAAATTCATTAACAATTTTAATTTTTTTGGAAAGGGAAGAAATAGAAGCTGCTCCGTTTTTTTCCCAACCGTCAATAACTACTAGTACACCCAACCACCATTTATTTCTTCATGTTACAAAGTATATAAGTACTGAACAACAATTATTAGCAGATTATAACCACGCTTCATATGGAGGCCCTATTTATTTAATGATTGAGAAAAAAAAAGGATTGTGACTAAGAAAATGGGAATGTAGCCTTGAATGGCCTAGGTGTTCCATGTAATAAAATTTTGTCATGTCATTAGCAGATTATAATAACCAAAAAAAAATTGTATAACTTATGAGAGAGAAGAAAAGGCTCTAAATTAGGTTCTTTAAACTGTCTTGTGAGTAGAAATTTTGTCCTATTTCCATGATACTGCGAAAAACTGGTTTCTATTAACATGGAAAAATTAGACCCACGAATATTTATCCTCTTTGTTTTAACTTCTAAATACTTTTTCATTTCATCAGTTGTAATTTAGCCTCCTACAGCCTCAATATTTGTTATTTGGAAAGAGACGTATTTAAATTTTGTTTTTTGCGTCATACTATGAACCTGCATCTTCATGATAAAGCCGAAGACGAGATTCCTCAAGTAAACAAATGTTGTCTTGTTGGTCCCATAACAAGCGTTTTTTCCTATTTTTCTGGCATGCTAAAGACAGTCTTGATGCTTTACGTCTGCTAGTGGACATCCCTTGAAATGCCCGTCTTGTACAACGGGATATGATTAGTGATGCATCTGCATTGAAAGGTGTTGATTTTTCAATGTTGCGGATTGTGCGTGTAACAATAACCTTCCCGTTAACCAGCCTTTAAAATCAGAATGGTTTCAATCGCATATTTTTTTTTTTTTTTTTTATAGTCGTCATTCTCTAAAATCAAAGCCATTCTCTAATAATCTGTTGCATGATAATTTCCGGAAAGAGTTTATTTTATTTAAGAGTTATAGCGGAAATCAATTATTATTTTAACCCTCATTCTCTTTCAAATTCACTTTAAACTGATATGAATTTTCACATTATTTTCTGTGCTAATTATGTCGTTCGTAGCTGAGTTTTCTTCATGTAAGCAACTGTGCATTTTACATCAATCTAATTCACAATTGGGCTGGTTTACTTTCAACTTAAGGGTGTGTCTATAGAAACTCAGTATATTTTCAGTCTCAACAACATTAATCTTGTCCTTTCAAAGTACCTTTATTTAGAGCATAATTTTCTCTATTTTTACATGGCTTTAATTCAAACTTTCTGGAAATCTACACTGAAAGTTATAAGCAGTTAAATGAGAGTTATTACTTTTAGAAAAATTGCAAGTGTATCAATGTTAAATATATTAACAGCTGTGATTGAATCCTTTTTTTATATATTACTAATCTTACTTCAATATTTATGATAAATAGCTTTTAACTTCTTAATAAAAATCACAGTTAAAATAACAATAGTTTAATACGGATTCATGAGTTCAAAAAAAATTATTTTACCATATACTGCTAAACAATCTATTCAAAATAAATACTGATTTGAAGAAATTAAATTTTGATTATAAAACACTATCATCTATTTTATATTTCAGTTATAAAATGGTCGATAAATCCCATTATGTTAATTATAACGTTATGTATAAGACAGAACAATATAAATTACTGAATTTAGAGTTTGACAACATGTGTTTTGTTTTATAGTTTCAAATTCCCTTTCATCTTTTCGCTATTTATTTCGTGATATTACTATACTGAAGTTTTCTCTTTTGTTAAAAAAAAAAGACTATTTATTACTTAAACAAATTAAAACATCGAAACTTTGTTCTTTCGAACAACTCTCTGGAAATAAGTGTATTCAAACGTTAAAATCATTACATTTTTATTTTTCTGAATAGCTTCTATTATTACTTATAAAGGGTGATTATAATTAAAGTATCTAGAGGTCATTCTGATGAACGTAATTCGTTCAAACTTTCTAAATGCAATGTGTGAACCATGGGAAAAAGAAATCTACAATTAAATTGCTTTCAAATTTTGAACTAAAAACGGAGCTTTTCACGTAGAAAGTGTTTGCTTTATGAAATCTTGGAGCGTTTTTAAAAGTCTGGCAGTTAATTACGGATAACCATTCTGTGTGTGTTTGCTCATGAAACAGCCCAATACACATACACAAATCTATACAGAAAATAACCTGACGAAATGTGGTCGATCATACGTTTATTCAAGTACTACATAAAACTAATAGAACAGTCAATAAAATTTTTGGCGTTACCAAATACACAACTACAAGGTCAGAAAAATAAATAAGTTGACGGTGTGACACGTGAACACATTCTTCACTATGCTTTTAGAGAAGAAAAACTGATCTATAGTGATCAAGTTGTTTCATCAGAACTGAAATAATTTATAAACAGCACTGCTAGAATATCGACTCTTAAAAAGTTTATAAAAAAACATATGCAAATTTGGGGCGCTTTAGAAAGACCAGTAGTTAATCCGCATAAACACTAACTTTTTTTTTTATGTGAACTACAGTAATTTGCACTATGAGATTGCCAGTTCTTGAAAGACCTGGACCATTTTCGGAAGCCTTTCAAACGTCTATATTCTCGCAGTGTGGCTGATAAATTACGGATGTTCTGTGGAAAAAAGAAAGAGCGTGTGTACAGAGTACACGTATCAGAAATGAAACTTCTTTGGCGAGATTGATTAAAATCTGTCCGATTGTCAAATAAGTAGTCAAAGATAAAAATTAAAGACTAAAATTAAAGATAACATTTGAAAACAGATCAAAAGTAAGATGTTGTAGTTAGTCAAAGGATTGAAGCATAGTATTAAAAAGATTTAAAGAAAATTAATATAAAAATATTTTACAAGTTCGTTTGGTTAATTTTTCAGTATTAAAATAAAATTTGAAAATAGTAAATAAAATAATAAATACAATAAGCACACTAAGTCATAAGACAAACATAAAAATCATTTAATATACATGGATTTTAAATTTTATATTACAATGAGTATGCATAAAAAAAGAATATATAAAATATTACTTACTTCGCTATCGGTTTTTGTGAATAATAGTTTGTTAATAACAATAAATATAAATCAGTTTCAAAATACTGGAGATTCTGATCAAAATATAACATTGATAATTGACTCTACTAACTGTAAGTCAGCGCTCCAGCATTTTCGTCTCCGAGTGCAAATTTGTATGTTTATATTCAGCACATGCATACACTTTCTTAAGAACAAATGTAGCACAAAGAGGAGAAAGAAAACTCTCTACAGCAATAGAGTATAGCATTTTTACTATTTTTATCTCTCTCTGGCGATCTATCCGGTAGCTCTCTCCGTCTGTTAAAAGACAAAATCGTCCAGCCTCATCATGACGCTATTGCCGTGACAGTAGTGCCATGACGCGACCTTGAAATTTCACTCTCAACGCGCCTAAAGAAGTTTCGCTTCAAAAATCTCGATAATTATACCGCAGTCACTGTTGGCGTTACTACTGGAGATTCCGGAAATTTGCATGTCGTCCTTTCAAAGTGAAAAGTTGCACAGGCTATTGACCGAAATTTGAACTAATTTTTAAATTGCAGTTTTCTTTTCCTCATGGTCCAAATAAGATATGCACCAAGTTCCAACGAAATAGGTCCACCATAACTATAACCACCTTGTATGTCTGTATGGATACACGGGAGACAAATGTTCTGTTGTCTCTATTTAAAGAAATAGGTTTGTTGAATCAACAAGAATTTTGTTAATTCAACGAAATGTTTTGTTTAATTAGCAAAAAATTTGAAATAGTACCCATCATTTTTTTTATCAACAACATTTTGTTAGATTTAACAAAACATTCTTTCTATGAATATGCATACTGCACTTTCGACGTTTGTGTTAACTCGCACCTTTATTAAATAAATAAAATATGTTCTTCAAGCTTTTCCATCCCGTAAATAATATTTGTCTGACGTGTACACGGGAAACTAATTTCCATACAACCCCGAAAATATTTCGATATCAACATTTCAAGATGCTCCAAAAATAGAAATTTTATTGCACAGAAAGAAAGTTGATTTTCAATTTTTGTAAAATGCGTTTGCTTCGTAAAATAATATTCACCGAAACGCATTCATTTCTTATCTCATATTGAAATGAAATGCGTATGGATAAATAAAATTATTAACGTTCATATTCTTGCATTTAGAGGGATGTAATATATTTTTAAGCTTTCTTTTTTAATTCCCTAAGCCACCTCATTTATCTTATGCAAAACATTAAGAACATGATGGATTAAAAAAAAATATTGTCATACATTGTAACGGGTAAAGATTTACTTGTAAACATCGTGTCTTTAGGCGTTTTGTTTAATGAACTGTTTTAATAATAAAATATTAAACTTTCATACGTTTATCTTCTAATACTCTTACCTTCTAATTCTCTACCAAATGCCATTACTCATTGAGTCAAGTAACCTAAATGGCCAGTTTGGCTCTTCAGCCGAGCCAAAAGGGAAATGTGAAATTCTATTGGCAAGTGGCATGCTAACCCGTATATTTAGCATGGTGAATACCATTCATGGCGTTTACCCATGAAGTAACACTCTTTACTGAGTTAACTCACGGTTTTAATGATAGGTGAATCTGGCAATTAAACAATTTACGTCAGTGTACCGTTACACCATCACAGTTACTTTTTTTTAAATCGACAGGAAATATTGTCTTACTAGCAGCGTATCCCGGCGTTGCCCTGGCAATGGAAGAAAAATGCCCATTGACCTTAAATATAGATTTTAAAGGAAATGAATGTGAATCATCCCGCTGCAGTGATAAAAATAAGACATAGGACTTCCCGCTGCAACGAAAAAAATGAGCATGGCACCTGTTAGCGTACTGAGGTTACCGGAAATTGAACGTTGGTCGGCTGGAATATGAATCCTCCCACTCCAGTGATAAAAAAAGACTGGGGATTTCTCGCTGCAACGAAAAATTTAACACAGGGCTTGCCAGCGAACTGAGTTACGGGAAATTTGACGTGGCTAGGCTTCTCCTATTCTAGTTATCTGAGTTCTAATATGTAGTATTTATCACTAATACCTACCCACCAACGAAAAATAAATAAACAGTTTGCAGGATTGTTGGAATAGCAAGGTCGCCGTCGCATCTCTCTCTTTCACCCTCCACCTCTCTTCACCCCCTTTTCCCTTTCACTCTGCCTGACGCCAGAAGAAAATTCTTCCCTCCCGCGAGCGCGCTCACAGTTGAAGTGCGCCGCAACGACCTTGAAAATGAAGAACCAGTGGGAGAAGTTTGCTTCCTTCGTTTCCGGAACTTATATTCCCGGGAGAATTTTAGCCTGTGATCTTTTCAGAAAAAAAACCATATAAAAAAATCTAATAAACATTTCCGCACGGTTCAAAATTTAAAACAGGCAAAAATAAATGTTCAATTAGCGGTAAAAAGATGGAAAATTTGTGTCCGTTAGGTTTTTCGATGCAACAGTTTAAAATAGCAAATTTTTAAAACCAGTACATTTTCTTCAAAACAGGATTTCCTTTAAAAAGTTCCCAAAAATCTGCAAATGTAAGTACGATTTTGTAACAAATTTTATTTGAAAAAGAAAACTCTATAGTTTCTGATGATATTTAAAAATATAGTTTTCGGACGAAAATTTAGCTCGTGATAACGTAAAATGCTAGAAAAATGGCCAAAAACCTTACAAAACATAAAATAACTCAAAAACTATTAATCCGATTAATTTCATTTTTATCGCATTAGCTTTCTCTTGTCTTATTTAGTAAGTGTGCCAAATTTGGTCTGGAGCCGTCGAACGGTCTGGACACGTGTAGCGAACAAACAAACAAACTGACAGACTTTCCTCTTTTAAAGATATAGAAGATTACATGGATCTCTAGGCACTTATTTTCCTCATAATTCCTGTTATATTTTTAATGAATAATTTGTTATCAAAACTCATTGTTTTTTGATAGGAGCTTAGCAAATGGACCTGGGATGGAGTTATTATAATTTCCAAGAAATTTGAATAAACGATATTGCTTTCCGCGTGTTGTATCACTAGGTTTTTCTCATGTGTTTGTAGTTATTTCATCATCATGTGTAAGAAATAACTGATCAATGATTTTGCTAACACATTTTGTGCATGAAAGAGGTTACTCGAGGATAATTACCCATCATGCCTACTTGTTTGGGATATTCAGTTGGGAATTTATATATTTTATTTTTCTTTAAACGCGAGTAATAGCGTTGCTAATGAATAATTACGTGATACAGTGTAAGAAAAGTAATTTATTTTTTAAAAAATAATACTTATGGGGTCATTTTAAAATTTGAAAAAATATGATATATAATTAACGATTTATGAACATTCGAATATTTTTTACTGATGTTCTTCGAAAGAAAAACTTTCAAGAATTAACTGATTCAAAGGTTTTGTTTTCCAAAAAGCAGACTTAAATAAATTTAACGGTATGTATATATTTTTTTTTTATCGGAAATCATGAACAACCAAAAAACTTTCTTAAAAAATAATTAGATAGATTTTTAAAATTTATTTTCCTTACTTAAAGAAATTTCATGTAACAGTAATAAATAGTTTCATTAAGTAAATAAGACTAGTGGTTTCAACTTCTATATTCAGTTTATTTCTAGAACGAGAAGTCTTACATATAAATAACTTGAAAATAAAATGATTCGGTTAATTTCACTACTATCATTATATATTTTAAAATTTCTTTTAGACTTAAGATACTTCCATATATTTGTAATTTCAAGATGCATGATTGTTATAATTTTTTGTTTAAATAATAGATGTACATTTTTATATGTATTTATTATTCTAATAAATTATCATATAGTTTATTTTCAAAGAAAAAAAATGTTATAAAACATTTAAATTCAATCTTTTATGTTGGCTGGCAAGACATGTGAATAAAAGTGAAGGAAAGAAAATGTACTTTCGAGATCATTTGTAAAATATAGGGTGATTGCAAATGAATATCCCATATTTGAAAGGCTATACTGAAAAAAGTATTTTGCTGATTCAACAAAATATTGGTTGCTCTATTTTAAAGAAATATTTTTGTTGAATAAACAACATTTCTGTTAATTCAACGAAAGATTTTGTTAATATAAGAGAACTTTTGTTAAAACAAGCAATAGCATTTGATTGAAAAGCGACAGCCAAATTTTTGTTGAATCAACAAAATTTTGTTATATTCGTCAAAACAGTTTTTCCCCCGTGTATACTTTCAAAACCATACAGGGAACAAGCATTTTGGGAAAAAGAAAAGAAAATGAACATTGCAAACTACTCATAGAATAAAGTTATAGCTATTCAATGTGACCACCATCGGAAACACGAGCAATATCCATTCTGTAGCAGAATTCGTGATTAATTTTTTCAGTCTGGTGTTATAGTTTCGGTGACTACAGTTTTTCGTGTTTTCAGTTATACAACAGCGTCAGTTTATAGACTTGAAAAAAAAACTTTATATTTTATGTAGCCCAAATAGTCGCATAGAGTGAAGTAGGGGCTTTGTGCTATCTGCGGAAAGAAGATACAACTAGAAGTAGAAATGGAGCACTTGTTATTCTCATAAGATGGCGTACTAACCAATTGGCACCTGTCTGTACGAGAATTCTTAAACGAGAAATCTGTTTTCCGATTGATGAAAATCGACAGTCATGGAGGAAATGTGTATCTGAAAACTGTCATTCTTTCTGTATCGTCCTACCTGACACTCTCCTTGAAATAAATGTGTTTAGTTATTCAGACTTGAATTTCTTTTCTTTGCACGATGCGACCGTTTCTTGGAATCTGGGGTGAATCAGTGCTTCATGCGACCACTATTACTTCGAAATTTTCCCCTAAGTAAAGCAGCCTAGTTTTGTTCTCTGGGGTATTCTTCCTGGTTGATTATTAATCAAATAATGGTGTACAAGCATTTTATATTGCGGTTATTAATGTAATTTATAGCAGAATTTTTAATTAAAACTTATTAGGGTGAACTAGTCAAGTCACCTCGCGCAATTATCAGCGTCAGTGTTTGGCGCACCTTTTCTGACAAAAAAAAAGATATACAGTTTTCAATTAGTTATTACTTAGTTTAGAATTAAATTATTCTTTAATAATAGCATACTTTTGCGGTTAAACTGATTGGGATGAATTAGAAACCTCATGCGATCTTAACGTCAGTTTAGGACGCGCGACTTCTACCGGAATAAGAAATGGTTCACAAATGGCAAAAGAAAATTGGTAACATTTATAGCGATTTTTACGATATTTTTTTTTTTGAGGCTGAGCTTCTTATTTGCCAGTCTTGGCTAACAACAGTGCAGAAGGCCTGCTCATCATACGTTGGATATTTTATTCTTATGCTCTTAAAAATCGCCATACTTCCGCAGTATCACTAATTACGCGCACGTTTTTTGCAGTACTAAGAAATATCGTTTGTCTTGTCTGGCAATCCCTGTTTCAACCTCATAAAAAAAGTCACAATAGGCACCAATAATTTTTTTAAGACAAGGTATTTTTTGAAACAAAGATATCTAAAAACGATGGCATATTTTTTAATTCTGTGTCAAAGGAGTGAGAGAGACTTCATGTCTGCTCTTTCAATAGACTAAAAAATTCAGGTTGGCGATCAGTCCTAGAAAATTTTCAAGAGCTACTGCCATTTTTCTTTTAACGTTGGTTAAACGTTCCAAACAAAAAAGGGCAAGTCCTATCAGGTACTCTGCTAAATAACACAATTGTCGACTTTATTTTGTCAAGTGCAAATCTAATTTTGATGTTTAAAGTGCAATGAGAGGGGTAAAATCGCACAGAAGCATAATACCTTGGTTTGTCGCACTGATTCCAATAGGAAAAATTTGTTTCATGTAATGATTAACAACGAAAATGCAAATATTTCGAATGCGGACACGCATTAAAAACCGTTTTAACAGTTAAATATTGTATCCTTCAAAGAGTACGTCGTAAATTAAACCTCTACATTTTTTTTCTTTTGGTTGTATATGCTTAATTTAACATATACGAAAAAAAAAACATAAAATCATTCTTTAAACTTTGTCGGAATTAGCCACCCCTAATATTATCCGATTTTAATTAAACAAATTTTACTATTGTTTTCGAGTCAAATGCTGTCTATAAAGAAGATTTTTATCATTAAATACAACACATTTTTGTGTTAAAATTAAAAAGAAAGAAGCCGTATGCCGTATATTTTTGGCACTTTGCCGAAGATGAGCGACCCCTAAATACTATCAGATTTTCATGAAACAGTGTTATTATTTTTTTTTCTCATTAAATGGTATTTAGAAATCACCCACCAGATTTTAATATCGCAAATTTTTGTTTTTCAAACACCCTTCTCTATGCTCAATGTTTTATTATCATTCCTGATAGCGCAGTTTGAAACCATATTTATTAATAAATATGCGGGAAAATAATTTATGTACGGTATACAGTCGGTACGGCTGCTAAAATTCAATTATTTCAATAGAGCTGTTTCATTTTAATAGTTTTTAATTACGCGAAAAAGCATAATTTAAATTTTTTGTCTTATAAAACTTCCATTTCTTCTTCTGAAATAAAATTTTTGGTGAATATGAGTATTGATTTGATGAATATGGTTAGTCAATTGAGTTCCTTTCAAAGCACAAAAAAGCGGGAGGTAGAAATAAACCACTCTTGTAATGGTTTTCATTCTTAAAGATATGAGTTAGTAATGTAAGTACTTAAAAAACTAATTTATTGGAAAAAAAATAATTTCAAAAATATTTAACACAAAAGCAGCGATAAAATTAAATATATTCTCAAATTTATGGATATCCACAAATTTTAGATATCCTTTAAGTGCTGCAGTATGGGTTTTATATTTGGATTAAAATTAAAATCGTTTTTTTAACTGAACTTACCAACTGATAGACACATAGACGGTGAGATAAAAAACTCATATACTTTCATTTCTTTAAATGAATTAATCCGCGTTAGCAAAGCTAAGAAATATACATTTTAAAATTGAAGAAACAGAATTCAAAATTTTTCTTGGTACATCAATTTCGGCATTTCGCACGTAAATGCTTGCAGCAAAACAAATCATTTTCGAAAACCAAAGATTTTAGTTGTCAGAGCGGAAATAACAAATCGCTTTCTAAATGACAACATGATTCCGATAACATAGTTGTGTGAGATGTTTTCCGTAGCTCGTTCTTCACATCAAAGAAAATGTTCAGTGACAGCTGTATAAATTCCTTATTTGATTTATCATTAATAAAACTGTCCGATAAAACCTTACGCTGGATTCCTAGAGATAATTTAACATAATTTGTTTGAAATAAGTATATCTTTATACTATCTCTCAGACCCTTTTTTATCGTTCCTTTGCCATTTCAATAACCAATGAATGAAACTTCAGTTCGTTAATGTATGTTACCAAAAAGTGGGAACGAAAAGTAATGCGCTATTGTGTATGTTATTACTTCTCATATCGATACTACTGAAGCTAACAATACAAAATTTCGCACGTATGTGAGCGTTATAACACAGGTGCTCGGTAACAGAACATCATTAAAAATTTGTAATCAACGTGGAGTAGGAGCTCAAAACTTTCTTTTTATACATATCTCTACCTCAACAAAATGCACGATTTCCATATAATTCTTGCTGTAAAACGTAGCACAAGCGAATATACATTTTTAATTCGCTGTTAATTAATTAAGGAATCATCAAGAAAATGGCGGTTATTCAAAATAGTTACATGCACAATTTAATGAAACTAACCCACAGTATACAATAAATAGTAAGCTATAAAGTAACATGAAAAGAAATTACCAGGCACGTATGGTGTTGCAGAATTTAGTTCATCTATAAAATCAACCAATTGTATGCGTCAGTTTGGTGTGGGAAAAATACCTTCAATATGATATAACATCTCCCCAGAAGCAATGAGCACCTACAGCGATGTGCGATGTTGTGAATTATGAGGTCTATGAGCTCAGTGGAAGCGCGAGACATTGCTCTTGCAAAACAGTTGCAAGCGTGGCAAGGTCTGAGGAAAAGGACCGTAATCAGTATACTCCTTCCTAAATCACCCCGGACATGCTCGATAGGATTTAGGCCCTGTGATCGATCAGGCCACTTCATCCACTGAATTGTTTGCTGTTGATGATAAGCATACACGATTCCATCCCAGTGCAGTCTGGAATTGCCGTGTTGAAGTAGTAAATTATCAACTATTGTATCAACGTTACATAAGGAAGCATATAGGCATCAAGAATTTCATTCTATATGTCTGAGAATTCAATAGAAAGTCACGGGGATGGGAGGGGGTCTGTCCGTACATCCAAAGAGATTCCACCCCAAACACAGACACTGCATTCTAAGAGTAGATATCTTTTAGGAATGTTTGATGCATGATAAAGTGTTCCAGGTTCTTACCAAATCAAACAATGTCTACTATCGGTTTTCAGGTTGAAACCTGGATAATTAATTTTCGTTGATACCATTCAGAATCAAAAGAACTTATTGTTGTTGCATATTTATGACTGTTGTCTTTTCATAAGTACAGTTTTCTCAGGAAGACAACTGTGAAAACTTAATCTGTTCAAACTCACTTACAGTCACAGAACCCACTTCTTAAATATTCAAGGAAGTCATAATTAAATTAAATTTTCTATACCATGAAAAAAATTAATTATGCAGAATACCTACGAAATAATCATAAATAATTAAATAGCTAAATTTCATCACATTCAAAAATGAGAAGTTTTATTTTAAACGCAACATACGCCGAATGAAAAAGAAAAAAGGACCTCACTGCAGAATATATTAGCGAAGACTAACCTATTTAACTTCTTTAAAAGTAAGGCCATGAATATTTAATTTTCAAATTTAGTATTGGGCAAAGATATGATGACCCACGGTGATGCTCTCCGAACGGAGAGAAGAGAGAACGCGGGGGGGACGAAGCAAGGGGCTTGTGTCCTGGGGGTCATCTAAGGAGGCGAGGGAAAGAGAAAAACAGATCACTTGACTGGGAGCGGAGAGATGCACCGATGCGGACGCACATTAGGGATTTCCCGTGACTCTCCGATGTAATAGCATCAGAAGGATGTTGTATGTCATGTATATATATTTAAAGTCCAACCTGTAAATATGATTATATCTGTATATATAATAAATGATTAGTCTCGACATCAGGCTCGATTAATTGCATCCACAACATGTATTCAAACCGTGGAATTGGTCAGCAGTTCCCGCTACCAAACTGCAGCTTAATGACAATTCGACGGGCGGACCCTACACTGGAGGCAGCGGCGGTATGAGATGCAGAGCCGGATCTACGGTGTCGAGTTGTATTGATATTTCCTGAAGAAACACATCGGCATCTACGTTGAGGAAACATGGCCGGATTACCGGACGGTTTACAGATGAGATGCATAGAAGCCGGATTAGCTGTTTTGAGTGGTCGATTTGATCCAGGAGAAACTCATCGGCATCTACGTTGAGGAGACACTGGTGGATTACCGGAGGGGTTACACAGGAGCGAGGAAGCTACGACGTCGAACCATACAGTGCTGTGAACTGGTCAACCTGTGCTGTGAGCTTGTAAAGCTGTGAACTGGTCAACCTGTGAACTTGTTAACCTGTGAGCTTGTAAAGCTGTGAACTGGTGAAGCTGTGAAATTATAAACCTCGTCCGAACTTAGGGACAGATTAGTGGTTATCAGGAATCAATATTGGATATATACTAATGAAAGAAGACGGCAAAAGGGTGAGTGGCTGTTTCCTTGTTGTATTGATTAGATCCAGGGATGGTAAATTTGATTCTTGTTAAAAGTAAAAAGTAAAGGTTTGAAAAAAAAAAAAATAAATAAGGAAAGATGTTTTGCTTTAGGTTTTAAAATGATTAGGGATTATCATTATCTTGTTTTCCTTATGTACTATGGTTATGTATTTTTCCAATGAAATCTAATTATTTTGATAAAATGATCAGTGTGACTCTAGGCTCTTAGGTAAAGCTTTCATATTTGGCTAACTCTTTTCGGAAAATATAAACTAAGGCTAAGGTTCTGGGAAGTTGTGCAAGGGTACTGACCTATAGTTGATGCTGGGAAATATTCTTAAGGTTAAATAGAATAGTAGTATCAAGGATGGCGTTTCTAGTGAAAGCCAGGAAGGCAGACTTGCAGGAATTAGCCGAGGAAATGGGGGAGCAGATCACTCCGGGAATGAAAGTCTTGGACTTAAAAAACCTCATCACAAACAGTGCGAGGTATGAGGAGGAGATAATTAAGGATCTGCTGGAAGCCATAGTTGAGCAGAGAAAAGAAAGGGAAGCTAAGGAGCTGGAAAGGGAAGCTAAGGAGCGGGAAAGGGAAGCTAAGGAGCTGGAAAGGGAGGCTAAGGAGTTAGAATCCAGGAGGAATCTAGAATTAGCTAAACTGAAATTGGAGTCTGACGAACGGATTGCGGTTGAAAAATTAAGATTGGAACGGGAGATGGGGAGTTCTACTCCTGTTTCCATAAATTCAGAATCGCAAAGAAAGAGTTTGGATGAAACAATTAGAACTGTTCGATTATTAACCGTGAAACCACCCAGTAAACCAGAGGGATGGGATTTCTTTTTTACAAGTTTAGAAAAGGCTTTCACAAGTGAGGGGGTAGAGGAGACGCAAAAGGCTAAAATTTTGCTATGCCTCCTGGGGGAGAGAGCGGCTAACATCCTGTCTGGGCTCGAAGAGGTGAAATATGATGATTACGGCGCGGTTAAAGAAGCGGTGTTACGTGAATTCCAACCCTCACCGCAAATTTGTCTTGAAAATTTCAGGAGAGCCAAGCGCAATCCTGGGGAAAATTTTGTCCAGTTTGCATCAAGGTTGAGATCAATTTGGGACTATTACTGTAAATTGAGAAAAGCATCTGACATGGAAAGTGTGATGCAGTTAATAGTTGCGGACAGGTTGATCTCTACCTTGGATACGGAAACTGCGACGCACATTAGCATAAAACAAGGGGAAGGTTGGCTAAAGCCCCTAGATTTAGCTAGAGAATGTGACGTCTTTTTTGTGGCAAAATCAAAGTCGTATGCTGGTTTTCCCAAAAATGAATGGGAGCAGAACAAACACAAAGCGGTAGACACAAACAAAACGAACCTGAAAAAAGGGGATTCAAACAAAACGGGGGATTTCAAGGAGAGAAAAAGAGAGTGTTTCATCTGTAAATCTAAAACTCACCTGAAAAAGGATTGCGACAAAAACTATAAGAAAGTCAACCGGGTAAGCGAGGTGGAGGGTGAAAATCTTGACACCAACGACGACAGTGTAATTATAGCAAAAGTCGATTTGATAGGGAAAGAAAAACTCTCGCCGACTTTGTGCCAATTAAAAAGAGTGGAGTTAAGCATAGATGGAAAAATCGGGAACGCGATAATTGACAGCGGAAGCGAGATTACGGTCCTACACCAGAATCTGTTCACTAGAAATTCGCTTAAAGATGCTCCGACTATTTTTTTGAAAGGGATTTTTGGACCACCGGTTAAGTGCCCCTTGGTGAAAGTACCCTTAGCCCTTGTTAGGGACGGTAATAAAAATGTCATTCACCAGGAAATATTATGCGCCATTGCAAAAGAGCTATCAGAAGAAGCACTAGTTCCTCCTGACATTATAGAATTATTGCAGGGGACAGTTATCTCGGAAGGCGAAAACTCGGTTGAGGATGCAAGGGGGGATCAGAAAGAAGCAGGGGAGGGGGTGAACCTCCGGTCACTGCAAGTGCAAAAAGGGGGGAGTGATGAGGAGACTTCTTCCTTGGTTGCGGAAAGAGATGGGGATCTTGAGAACCTCCCGGGGTGTAAAGAAGCCGATTTTCGTAGAGAACAACGGGATTGTTCTGATTTATCACAGCTTTGGTGCTTCGCTAAACAGGGAAAAGGCAATTGTTATATTGAGGATGAATTTTTATTCCATCGCGACAAGGTGCTGGGGGAACCCATTAAGCAATTGGTAGTTCCTGTAGGCAGAAGGGGAGAGATTTTGCAGCTGGCTCATGACTCGATGTTTGGAGGACATTTGGGTTTAAAGAAAACCCTCCAGCGAATACGGTACTCTTTTTATTGGAACAACATGAGGAGGGATGTGGCGAAATACATTGCTAGCTGCAAGGAGTGTCAGCTGACTAGGCCGTTAAAGATAAGTGATAGGGCTCCAATTACGCCAGTGGCAAGACCAGAACTTCCATTTCAGGTGGTGAACGTAGATCTGATCGGTCCAATTGACCCTCCAAGCTCTAAGGGCCATAAATATATTTTATGCTTAATCGACCTTCATAGTAGGTGGGCGGAGTGTGTACCGTTGACAAATTTGTCAGCGAAGACTACTTGTGAGGCCCTCTTAGAAATTTTCTCGCGAACGGGGATTCCGAACGTAATAGCGTCGGATAATGGGACAAACTTTAAGGCAAATCTGACGCAGGAATTTGTGAAAAGAATAGGATCTAGTCCTCGATTCAGCACGCCTTTATACGCACAAAGCAACGGATTGGTTGAACGGTTTAATAAAACCCTGAAACAGATGCTACATCACGTGATTAGAGATCAAGGGCGAAAGTGGCATTTGCTATTGCCATATATTTTATGGGCTTATCGTGAGATTCCGTGTACTACGACTGGAATTGCTCCTTTTCAACTTTTATATGGACGAATACCCCAAGGGCCGCTGTCCATTTTGAGAAATTCTTGGACGGGGGAAAACAAAGGGCTTCAATTAAATATCACCCCTTGCTCTAAATATTTGCAAGAACTTAAAAAGAAATTCGAGTATGCCGCGGAGCAAGCCAAGTTGGTTGCAGAAGTGGAACAGGAAAGGGCGGCCAGGTATTACAATTTACGATCAAGGGTAAGAAAGTTCTCGCCAGGAGACAAAGTGATTGTTCTGATACCAGACTCCACCAATAAGCTATATGCAAGGTGGCAGGGTCCTGCGACTATTGTGGAAAAAAGGGGGGAGCATTCGTTCGTAGTGGAAATGGAGGATGGTTCTCGAAAACACCTCCATCAAAATAAAATTAGAGAATTCGTCGCGAGATCTAACGCCATAAATTTGATATTCGAGGGAGAGGAAGAATTCGGCGAGGTGGAAAGCGTACCGCACAAGCTGAACATGACGGAAGGTTTTGGGACTACCTTGGATAGGCTGGAATTACCGGAACTGTCCGGGGAGGAGGCTGAAGCTTTCAGAAAAACCATTTGTAAATATACGGATTTGTTCACGAGACCAGTACAGGCGGCAAAAGTGGGAGCGCATAAAATAGAACTTATCCCGGGGGTGGAAAGGAAGCAGCCCCATTGTTATCCTATTCCGATGGCATATCGTCGGGAGGTTGACAAACAAATTCAAGAGTTGATAGAGTTAGACTTAATAGAGCCCTCGGATGCGGAAATTGCTCATCCTATCGTTTGCGTAGCGAAAAAGGATGCAACTATGAGGTTATGTGTTGATTTTAGGGCGCTGAATGTAGCTACGGTGGTACCGAACTTCCCTATGAAAGACATGGAGGAACTAATATATACCGCAGGTTCCGCGAAATGGTTAACGAGTATTGATTTACTAAGAGGGTATTGGCAAATTCCAATGGAAGTGAGGAGCAGACCATTGACGGCTTTCCGCACCCATAATGCGGTATACCATTGGAAAACCATGGCCTTCGGTCTAGCCGGGGCGGCGGGAACTTTCCAGCGGGAAATGAACAGGGCACTGAGGGAACACAGCGAGTACGCTCAGGCGTACATAGACGACATCATAATTTTCTCTCATTCGTTTCAAGACCATCTAAAACACGTTAATAGTATATTAGAGAAACTGGAAAAGCTAGGATTTTCTGTTAGGCTCGAGAAATGTAAGTTTGCGGCCAAGGAACTCAAATATTTAGGTCACCAAATTGGGGGAGGAAAACACGCGCCCGATGAGGACAAGCTTTTAACGATCCGAAATTTGAAAAGACCAACGACAAAAAAAGAGGTTAGATCCATCTTAGGCCTGATGAGTTTTTACCGCTCTTACATTCCCAATTTCGCAGAAATATCTGCGCCCCTTACCCTATTAACAAAAAAGAACGCTCCTACTGCCAACATTCGTTGGGAAAATCAGCATGAAAAGGCTTTCCAAACTTTAAAAAATAAGCTGTGTAATGTCACCGCTTTAGCCACACCAAATTTTAGTTTGCCTTTTCAGGTACACGCTGACAGCTCGAACTTGTCCGTGGGGTGCTGTCTGACCCAGACAGATGAAAAGGGGGAATATAAACCTATAGCCTTTGCTAGTCAAAAATTAACCGAGACCCAGAAAAATTGGTCCAGTATTGAGAAAGAGGCTTGGGCGGTATTATTCGGACTTAATAAGTTTGACAAGTGGATCCACGGAGGAACGGTAGAGATCATTACTGATCACAACCCACTTAAATACCTTAATGAGGTCACCCCAAGAAGTCCGAAGCTCACCCGCTGGGCATTGGCACTTCAAAGGTGGAGGTATACAATTACCCATAGGCCGGGGAAACATCATAAAGCTGCGGATGCTCTTTCGAGATTGAGGCAAGATTGAGGTGTAGAATAAAAGTTTCTATTTTTATTTTTATTTTAATCAGAAAATTACTTTTTTTTTGTTATTTTCATTGTGTTAATTAATTAGTATAAGTTCTTTGTGTTAATTAATAGTATAAGTACTTTTAGTGTGTTATTTGCTCTTAGAATATTTTTTTTTGAATCAGAACCCCTGGATCTGATTAGTATTGTAAGGGCAGTCATTCTACCCTTCTTTGTTATGTATCATTTTCTAATGTACATCATCATTATGTATGGTGGGACAAATTTAGGCAATTAAGAAGCCTAATTTTGGTCTTGGGTGGGGGTTGTAGGGAACCCACTGAGTTTTCACCCCCGAATGGTTTGCAACAATTAAATTAATTTAATATTTATACGGTTAATAAAATTCATACATGACTTAACCGCCATTTACGTACTTTGAAGTTACAGAATAGACTTGAGGCTACAAGGTAATACACAAGAAAGAAATCCATTCCTTCTGCAAAGTCAGAAAGAGCGGAGTTTCTGTCATATTAATTCAGCTGTCCAACAAAACCCTCTTCACCGTCAGTTGAACATTGTAGAATAAAGTCAGAATTTTTATCTGGCGTAACATTATTTTTTTGTTCCCCCCTTATCCATCACATCAAGTCGCAATGTGAAGGAATATTCATAATCTAATATGATGCTCGTGATCACGTACCAGGCAAATGACAACGAATATTCGGAAAAAATGATACTGAAACTGCTCCCAAACGGCTCTTTTTATTGGAAATTTTCATGGATGATAGTTTATGAAATATGTTTCAAAGCTTGATTGTGTTCAGTTCCATGATCTGTAATGGGAAACACTAAAGGCCCTCCCGTATATATATATATATATATATATATATTCGCTGTTTTATTTTTACTTTTTCCTTAAACTTTAGTGGATATAGGAAGAATGATATTGCAATCATTATGTGAAGCCATGCATTACAATGTAAAAAAAATTCCCCCCCATTCATAAATTCTTTCAGGTAAGGAGGTTTGTATTTAATATTTTAAATATGAAAAACAAATGTATAAAGAGTTCATTCTAAGTAAAAATGAAATATTTATATGTATCAGACAGAGTTTCTTGTATAGAAATTTCAATATCCAAATTCAAAGTATCCGACGCAATCATAAATAATTAAAAACTGAATGCAGCTAGTGAAATTTGTAGTAAAATTCTGAATAAAAAATACACGATTTGTTAAAATTATAATATCTATACAACGTGATTCGAAATTAGTTTTACAAACTTTTAGAACGGGTGGTGCCCGCGAACACGCCGCCCAGGTGGTGTAGTGGCTAGAGAACCATTCTATCACGCCGTGGGTCCGGGTTCGAATCCCGGCTTGGGCATGGATGTTAACTTGTCCGTCCCTTCATAGGGGGTGGTGCTGTCCGCCCACTGGGTGCTCCCATAATAAAATGGACAGTAACTAGGGCCGTTGATGGCAAAGGCTTGTGGCCAGTGCCTGCCCATTAGGAAAAAAAAAAGAACGGGCAGGATGCACTAAGACGGTTTAGAATCTCATAGCAATGCGGGGTCGGAAACATTGTCTGCACGTACCTGTTAGTAATACATTTAGAATAAGTGTTGAAGTGTGCGTCTAATTTCTTAACCAAGTTTCATAAAGAATGGCTTTCCTCAGACAATTTCATCAATGTAATGAAAGGCATAATTCTGAATTAACAAGTTTTATCAAGTGAATCGGTGAAAGGTGAATTAGTTTTTGGAAAGCCATGGTCCGAAAGTTTACTATTTTTTGAACACTTCCTCTAAAGTGATTGTTAAGAGGTAAATGAAGAGGATGTTTCCGACCCCACATTGCTGTATGATTCTGAACCATCTTGGTGTATCCTACCCTCCTAAAAGTTTGTTAAACTAGTTTGGAATCATCCTGTATATATATTATAAACTGTATGTATATATATCGTAAAATACTTTTGGTGGGTTTAAATTAGTCTACTACTTTTCATATCGAAAACATATAAAAATAATGAAAGCAAAGTTGAAATACATTTTTAGCAGGAATTTTACCTGTTATTATCAATGTGTGCACAGTATTTATTTATTGTCCGACGTAATAACTGGTGAATGCGCAATTATACTGCGAATTGAAATTTTTATTAAGTTACGATTTTAATTCTATCCTACTTCCTTCAAAAATTAAGCCAGTAAAATTGTTGGGTCATAATACAATTCCATTTATTAGACAGTCTTTAGAGTATAAACATGCTAAACTATATTTGGAAAATCTAATGCAAATGAATTTATAGTATGAACGCGGGAAATAATATGAATATTGTATTCATCAAATGAACACTGATTTTAATATAATCTATATAAACCTTACGTATGTTTTCTTGCATATTCTTATTCATCTAATGTTATTAAAACGTTCATAGAGAGCCAGACATTTTAGCATCTCTTTGCACAGTTTTTCATTTATCATAATTAGAAGGATTCTCGTACTTTATCACCATAACCTGCATATGAAGAGGACTCAAATCCATGCACTTAGTTCAAACGTTTGGACGAGAAATTTTCAGCCGTTCACAAATACCTCATTGTTAAAATATAAAAGAAAGCTTCTTTCACTTAATGTTTTAGTTTCCATTTAAAGAAATTCTCGTGAAAAAGAATATGCAGAAGCAAAAAAAAAAAAAAAAAAAAGAAAAAGAAAAGAAAAGAAAAAGAAAAAAGGACCAAAATTCTGTGTTGACGCAATAAAATATTTTCAGTTTTGATAACTTATTATAAGTTAATTAATTTGCAACAATCTTGAATTCTAAAACAACTAGCGATAACCTTTTAAAAACATTATATTGTTAAATATAAAGAATTAGGAGTTATTTTAATTATAACAACTAACACTACTTATGCTCGTGAATTAAGCTAAACATGAATATTAGTATCATGTTATTATTACATATTATGTTATAATTCTGTGATACTTTTTTGAATTTAGACTAATATTTGTTATAACATTATTTATCTTTTTAATTTGTTCGTTTTAGTGAAAATTTTGGAGTTCTTTCCCGTTCTGGCGCTGACTTCCTGTTTTATTGGACAGTAAGGCGGCTTATGTCTTAGAAGACGCTGGTGGGCGTAATAAAAAAATAATAACAATAAAATAAAAAATCATTTTAATACAGCTATTTTTAATTTGTTTTCCTTTACTATAAATATCGAGATGCAGGTTTAATTTATAATTCAAGATCGCCACCTCGGCATTTGAAAGACGGGCAAGCGGGTAACGCTAGTCCCGTTGGAAAATGTCTGAAGCCTCGATCCCAGTTTTAGACGTAAGTTCCTTTCCGTGGCAACCTGGAGTGACAGAAACGCATTCTTTTTATATTCTTCAGCAACAGATAGCGGCAGGAGCGGCTCCACCCTCTCCCTGCTCAAACAGAACCCACGGCAGCAATGCCCACAACAGGTGGCACTCAACTGAAAGACTGTTAACCCAAGCAGACAGCAGTCGAATCAAAATCCACAGCGTGAGGCAATCAGCTTCGGTCTGATTTTATTGCTGAATAAAGTGGCGGACACGAGATTTCCGCCTGGCCAAACTGCACCACGGCTTTTGAAAACCATACAAGTCTTACGTTTGTCAGACTCGAGTACGCTTGAATATATTTCACGCAAAGTTCTAGCTTCGAACTCTGCTCTGGACGCACGTTCTCTTCGTATTCAACAGCTGACCAGGTCAACGTATAATTTCGAAACAATTACATACCGCTTTATTTAAATTTCTGACTACGACTAAAATATTTTTTGGAAGAATTTGTAATCGAATAATTATTTATCAAAAATTATGCTTAAATTATTTATTTTTATGAAAGTAACATATATTTTATTTTTTCAGCTAGTAAAAGTATAAAATGAAGTCGAGAAAGCTTTAAACTTGTATCTCCAGAAAAGTACGCTCACAATAACGACAAAAATAATGATGCAAAAAGAATGATTGAAAGTATTACCGCACATATTTCGTTACATACTATCACATATATTCTTTGTGAGAGAATACTAATATGTTTTGTTCTTCAAACATAACACGTATGCATGCCGTAGATTATATCCACCTTTTATCCTTACGATAAGCAAAATGTGCAAGAAGGATATCCTGTGCATCTCTTCATATCCTTTTGAATACACTTTTTTCCCCCGAAACTGTATTGATGGATTACATTGTTAAGCACCTCCTTTTCATTAGTGTTCTAGTTCTGTTACAAAACATGAACTCTATTTCTGAAGGGAGCTGTTGGAGTAAATAAAAAAATAGTTCTGTTCTAATCGAAAGTTTCTTTCATTTTTCTTTTTTACTAGAAATACTTATATTTAAACTGATATTAATATTGTTTTGCGGTGAATCTGTATAAAATGTATTATATATAATTATTTACATAATTATTTTTCCCATACAATTTTAAAAGAAAAATTATTTAGTATAAATAAACAATTGTACTGATCAGTATGAATTTTTCGTTTTTACTGCTTATAAAAGCAGCAAAGAAAGATTGTTTTTTCTAATGTCCAGGTCATCGGTCTACTCTAGGCTTGACCACTACAAGAGCCACAGATTCTGGTCATTTCATTATAGAAGCGCCTATTAAGCAGACCCCGAATGAGGGGTGCCCTAATTTTGAATAAATTCCACATTTGAGACCTAATACCTGGATTGGCAACCGGAGAGGCATTGTTTGCACATGGAGAACATTATAGCCACGACAAATTTTACGTGCGTCAATTCCTTTTAGCATACACGATTCCACAATAGTCCAGCCAAGAGAGGTTTTCACCCTCCCAAGTTCTCGCCAAGCCAGTGATCTTTCCCTTTCCACTTTCTTATACGAACTGAGCACATTTACTCTGCTCCTGAGGGACAGTAAAGTAAGATCAGGCTCGTCATATTTTGTATAGTATTTTCTTATGCAAAGAGGTGCGATATTCATCATGCTCTAGCAAAGTATTGCAAAAAAAGATTTTGGTTTTCGCTATTTAATATTATCAAAAATTTGCTCGGTATGCTATGTAATTTAATTTCTTTTCAAAAACATATGCTTCGAAAAGTTGGAATTTTCTATACTCTCTACCGAATACAATATTTATGCACAAAATAAGTAACCATGCTGTTTACTGCTTTTGAATACGTATGCACAACATTTAAATTATAAACTCTATAAACTAGTATAGAAAAATTGCTTTCCGAGTGTAAATTAATCTTCTCAAAGGATGATTTAATGTTACATTGTAACTCTCGCTAAAAACTATTTATACCGTGTTTATTGTCCCCAACAATACTAGGGCGTTGGCACTTTCAATTTCTATACTTACTACACCCATCGCAGACAGTAAAGAATGATTATTTCTACGTAACAAAATGAATTAATTAATACCACCCATTTCGAAGAATTTAAACATGAATAGTATTACTGTAAACATTTTTTTTCCTAGTAAATAAGGAAAAGGGATCGTTAACTTTGTTTTACTGTTTTAAACAAATCTTATATTTGTAAATATTGTAATCTTATATTTGAAAATGTACATATGTAACAAAAAATATTTTATTGAATAATTGATTTTTATAAAGTAAATCTAGTAGATAATGAAAATTTTTATTTTTTTTAATTGAGACCAAATTATCATTAAAATGTTTAACTGGCAAAATTAATATTGAAATTAGTACAATTTTTATAAATTATAAATTTAAAAATAGTACAACTTTTATAAATTATAAATATAAATTACAAATTTAATAAATAAAACTTTTTAAAAATCACACATAAAAAAGTGAAATCGTACGATTGTATCTAGTGATACAAAAGGTTCATTCTTCCTGTGTTGTGAAAAGCTCTATCATATCGATACCGGCAGGAATGGCAACATTGTTCTCTTAACACTTTTAGCGATCTTTATTATGACATTGTTGTTCCGAGGCTATTGTGTCAGAAGTTAATTTTCCAAATGCCTAGGTTAGAATTGGGGTAAAGAAAATGTATCTTCTCCAAGGAGTGGGGGTGGGATCCTCGGTCAACATAAGAACCCCTGCTCTAGAGAAAAACTATGTTAAATTTTCCATTCTTCCTAGAGAGATGCAAAATCCACAGCAACCACATACAGCACTATAAATCATTTTAGCTGAAAGTAATTCTGAGTTCATGGGAAAAGGAATCCTTTTACAACACACTCACTAATTAACTCATCAGTTTTTTAGTGCGCATTTTCATTCTCATTTACTTTAACAAACATAATTCCATTTAACATTTGGTAGGCTCAATAACATCAATTTTATGAGCTAGGAATTGAGCTATTCCTATAAAGATACATATTAACAGCAAAAAGCTGTTTTATTGAAAGGCTGTGCAAAATAAAGTAAGGGACATTCTGATTCAGAAAGGAATGAGACGTGTCGATCCAAATTTCATTTTATACGTGTTGAAAAGTTAGAAGAAAACAAGATTGAATAATTTATAAGATATTGCTTTACAGGAAAAAATGAAACCAGAAAAAAGACGAAGCCGTGCGTCCCTTAGACGGTTAGAAGTTTAACGTCTCTCAAGAAACGCTTCCTTCACTGATCGAGAGACACTATTGAAAAGCTACAGTAAAGATTGTGGAATCAGTGGTTCGCAGGTATTAGGTAAAATTTTTTAACCAAATATATACAATAAAACTTAATTGCATGACTGTTATTCTTTTTTTTTCATTCTTTCACATATATTTTTTAAAAGACATACATCAGTTTCAGCTTTGAAAGCATGTCCTATTCCTATATAAGGGAACAATAGAAAACCAATTTCCTTTTAAACTAACATTTTAAAAATCATCACAAAATCTAGAAATCTATTTTGATCAGTAAAATTTAGGTTGGTAGAGTTAGCAAATACATTATAAGTAAATAAATGGCTAAATAAATAAAGAATAATAATTATAATAATTATAGTAATATATAAACAGCAGGGTTTGATATTTTTTTTCATCATTATCGCATTCATTTGAAAATGTGCGAATGCAGAATAAACATAGGCACAAAATTCTTTCTTTGATGCCTTAATACAATATTTCACTCGACACGTTTCAAAACTAGCGCAATTCAATTATGGTAAAAAAATCGCCATTTTCACCCTATAGATGGCGCTGTACGGTATTTCAACGCTCACCGGCTGCATATACAACTTCCAAAACCGATAGATAGAGCATAATGACATTTTATGAGGCATATAAACAATATAAAACATTATTTACAGTTTATAAAAATTCCATACAATTCGCTTCAGTAATTAAATTTTTACAGTATCTTGTAATCAAAAATTAACGTCAATTACGATCAAAAATTAAACAATCCATAAAGATGCTTTGGAAAACAATTAAACCATTATTTAGTCAATGAAGTTATCACATGATGTGCTCAATATGTGAACCACCGGATGCAACCACATGCTGATGTTTGTTTGTGGGATTACGGCCGATTAGCTACGCGTGGGCTCAAGGCCAAAGGGTGGGGTGCCCTCCGTGGGGGTCTTTCGAAGGTGTCCTAACCCGTATTTACGCTAAGTTTCGGAGAAAACCACGGAAAACTCCGAGCGGTTAGGTCGACGGACGCGCGAATGACCACATGCTGAAAACGTAAAAGAGCATGGTCCACTGTCGCATTTAAAATCTCTGGTGTAACACACCTCACGTGTGTCGTTCTCCTATATTTAAATTCAGCAACAGAAGCATGTCGTTCTCTATAAACCATATCTTTCATATGTCCCCACAGATAAAAATCGCAAGGATTAAGTTCCGGTGAACGTGGGGGGGGGCAAGCGTTGTCGAAACCTCTGCTTATGACTCGGTCCGCACCAAAGGTATCATGTAGCAACTTTTTAACAGCTTTAGCGGTGAGAGGGGGTGCTGCGTCCTGCATAAATACCATGGTGCATAAATACAGCGCCATCTATAGGGTGAAAATGGCGATTTTCTTTTTTTTTTTGCATATTTGAATTGCGCATGTTCTGAAACGTGTAGATACCAAATTTCACTGGAATATTCCCGGTAGTTTTCTCTCCAGCATCCCTTGAACACTTGCAGTTTATATGGCCACCCTGTATATCTTATGTGTGGCTATGTGTGTGTGTGTGTGTGTGTGTGTGTGTGTGCGAATACGCATGTGAATGTGTATTTATCATAGCTACATACGTCCTTTTCTTAATTTACATATAAATTTTATAGTAATAGACGCACACATGCACACAAGAGAATAATATTTTGTTGACGACAGCAAAAAGAAAGAAATAAACTCTTCGAAACTTTCCATCTACACCTCTTAGAAATCAGAAAGTCGATTTTCTTTGTTTTAAATTCCGCGTCTTGCACAACTTAATAAAATTCTCAAAACTCCGGATAAAGTTGTTTCCATCCACCACTTTCGTTTCCCCATCTGAGAAAAAAATAGATTAAATTGTATCTATCTGATCAAAAACATTGAAAAAAAAATCCTTTTTTCAAAAAAAAAAAAAGTATTGCTATGGGAGTTCGTCTCCAAATTCTTTCTCTTTTCAAGAAATTTTCCTAATTCGAAAGAAACGTTTATTCTCGGGGAGAAACACTGTGATACATATGCTGTAGCTTTTGGGTATGATGGAAGCCAAGCAGGATACTTCTTTCGCTGACAGCACTTTCTTATCGTATCGAAATCAAGAATAGTTTTATGGCTATATTTCTTTCTTTCTTTCTTTCTTTTTTTTCGAAACAGGAAAAATGAAATAGCATATATACAGGTATTATAACAGCATTTAAGAAAGTATTGTACTTTGTAAAGTTGAACAATGCTTTAATGCTTGTTTATTTAGTCAAAACTACATGGTGGGCATCTGCTTACGGAAATGGAGGGCCTTGGAAAAAGGTCTTTTTAGCGGATTCTCACTTTACATCTGGAACAAACCGACCAAAACTCCAGATCGTTATATCGACTGCCACGCGGCCGCTACCGAAAGCGGGACCTACACACTCCGCCATTTACCATGCTCAATAGCTCAATAGCCTATCCACTCTGCTATTGTGAGGCCAAGTTATGTTTTATAATGTACGAAAAATAAATGTTATTCCTCATTAAATACAATTTAAAATCCTTCAAAATAAGCTGCCACAATGAGACAGTATCTCCAAAACATTGTCTATAGAAATGATACTTAAATTTTCAAAATCAATCAAACACTCCAAGGATTCAGTTATAAAAAATATGAAGTACTACACTTCTAAATATAGATTAAAATGAATAATTAAATAAACAAATTTTTAAAGGAATCACACACACACACACACAGTTGAATCTCCTCGTTATTATCAATCATTTCGTAGAATGGACAAAAATATTTTTTTAAGCGTTTTCAATCGGCAATCATTTAAGAAAAATAAGAATAGCAAAAGCATGTGATTAAAATCATAGATATTGAAAATGTCTTGCGATTTCTTTTACATATCAATATTTTAGTATATAAACAGTAGCTTTTGTCAAAAAGTTGAAATTTCATTTTTCAATGAATATTGCTTTTAATATAAAATGGATGGAAATATATGTATATCTATTATGTAATTTGCAGAAATAAACTAAGGATTGTGTATTTTTATCAATATATGTTGTGAATTTTAAGTTTTTAGACTATAAAGAAATAAAAATATGCAAATTACCAATCACACAATTCGTGACCTATAAAAGCTGGCACATTATCTACGCAGTACATGGCTATGCAAGGAAAAGAAGCCCGGAGGGTCCAAACTGCGGAAGAGACAAAACTTTTTACAAAAAGTTTTCATTATTATCATTTGTTAGTAAAATTCGGAAATTTGGGATAGAGGCCTCCCTCTTTTTTTACGGCCTTGGCGTTACATGAAAGCGCGCTTGAGGTATCTTTGCCAAAATCATCTTATACATATTGGTGTTTTGCATAAAATATAAATACTCATCTATTTTATGCTGGTACCGCAAAACCTGCTCAGTAAGAGCAGAAACTGCAGTAATTTCTAAATCCCATTTCAATTCGGTCTTTTATTTAATCTACTTCTGATCAGCGGTCATATATTTCAGATATTAATATAATTCTTAATATAATTCAGATTTACTAACTATCATTCAGATTTATTCACTTCTTGTGAAATTAAATCTCTTCAATTTATATCAGAATTGAAAAAGAAAATAAAAAATCTATCTTAGATAACTTCACACGCAACTCAAACACATTCCGTGCGCCGTTACAAAACGGTCGCTCGGACATCTTTCCCGCCCACAAATCAGACGCATTAAAAAAAAAATAAAAAGAGGAAAGGGTTGTACCCCAGACGATGGATGGTGTTTGACAACCGCAGTGTATTTTTTTCCATCTTTGTCGCCATCCATAAACGATAGGCAGTGGCTTTTGTTATAAAACTCCAGCACGCGAGATTACTTGCGACAGTGGGTGTCACGCAAAATAGTTTTTCATTCGTCTTCCTCGGTGTTTGGGGATCCTTTTCCCCCAGTTCCGGGAAGAACTGATAAGCCTCAGTGAATATAAATAAATGGAAGCGAAAAGGCTGATGGTAAAGGGGGAAGGAATGTTTATATATATAAAAAAAAAGAGTCTCTATCTCTCGTTGTCGTGTAATGAGTTACGAGATTAACGCGTTTATGTTTTTTTTTTTTATTTTTTAAAGGAATGTATGGGATTTTCGCTAGGGTAAACAGAAACGGACAATATACTTTCCCCCGCTCAGGTGTATTAACGGAAACTAACTTTTTCCTGTTTGTGTAGTAGTTGGGAAGTTGGGATTAGTAAATTATCTGAGGTATACCGAAAATGTCAATGGGTGGTTTTTTTTTTTTTTTTTCGTCTTTTCTATTTTATTCTCTGGACAAGTTTAACTGAATTGGAAAAAAAAAGCAAAGAAAAAGAAAACTTAATTATTTTAACAGGAAAGTCGCTTTTTAATTATTAACTGAAGATTTCGTTTTTATCGTTAGTATTGTCATTTACTTTTAATAGGTGATTGCATGTAGAATGCACAAGAAAAGTAAACCAAACGATCTGACAAATACTTTTTTCTTTTGCTTTACCTTAATTTACAAGGAATGTTCATAAACATCATATAATAGTTGAGAATATAATAGTCAAGTCTTGGACGGGGTATAAATAGTCCGGGCATGTAAGATTGTAAAAAACAAAATTGTAGAAAAGATAAAAAATAAAAGTTGGGTTGAAAAGTCAAAGCTTGCGATTTTTTTAGTATTAATTAGCCATCTAAATGCAAATTAACTTCCACTTTCTCAAAATCCAACCAGTAGAATTTTTTTCATAAAATTCATTTATGATTTTAGTTTCCTAAACAAATTTTATAATACTTTATCATTAAAAATTGTCTTTCAATTGTCAATTGAATTTCTTTCTTTCTTTTTTTTTAATATCAAAAATGATTTGAAAATGATTTGAATGAATGAATTTTAAACAGTTAGATTTTTTAAAACCTATTTTAAATCAAGTGCTCCTGCAGTTGGATCAAAAACCGTTCGTATCTAAGGCAATTAGCTTACTTTATTGCTAATAGTATGTTTGTTTCGCAAAGCTAATTAATAAACTAATTAGTGCAAACTCAAATTGTTTTCATTGTCATGACAGGCGTTTCATTTTATTCTGTTTGATGCTTAACATTCATTTAAAATGATAACTCTTTATGAATTAATTTGACATCAAATGCAGTATTAACCATTAATATTTTTTTTAACCATGCTAAATAAAAAGACAAACGAATACAATTACTTTATCAGTTACACCGATGTTCTTCCTAGATACATAACAGGAGCAATGTGTCAAAATCAGGTGGTATCCGCCTAGTAAATATCGATGAAATCTGTCTACAGCAAAACTCTTGTAACAATATTCTAGCTTATACTCTCGTGTGGCACATTAAGTTTTCTGTTTCGTACAGTAGGTATTAGAATTCGCACGATTAAATATTACTTTAGAAGGGAAAAGTTACATATTATGATTCTGATGAAGCTGTAAATGATTTTTAAGGGGTATTAAATGCATCGTACGATTAATTGTATAAAAATTGCATTATTCTACCAATAATTTTTTTATATTATTGGTAGTTGCCTGATAGATTCCTGAGTTTGAAATTTTAAAATAATTAAATTGTTTATGTGATATTATTTATTAATTTGAAAACTACCCTAGCATAACTTTATAATTTACAACTGCTATAGGTCAAGTTTATAAAATATGTACTACGGGCCAAAATTAAGGATACAAACATAAAGAATGAAAAATTCCTACAAAAATAGGTTTAAAGCATGGGAATTCAGTATACTAATACCTCATGCTGTAAGACAAGAAATGGTAACAACATTTTTTCACAGGAGTTTACTGCAGGCTGATATATGCAAATGAGTTCAACATTGGTCAAAGTAGTACGTATTATAATACATTGTTGCTTAGTTTAATAGGAGGTGCGCCACTTCTTTCAGCTATACAAGCATAATGACAGTACTTAAGTTTACATAATTTGTAGTCCTTGATAATAATATGCCATGACAAAAATGTTCTGTTCGAAATAAAACAAGATTAATACATTTTATTAAAATGCCAAGATTTATATAATTTTTGTAAATATATGTGCGCGTCATTTATGCTTTGCTGGAATATTTTTACATATGCTACACTGCAAAATTATAACTTAATTCTTATGCATACGAAATCCTCAGAAAGAAGTATAATCAATTCATAGATGCGATATTAACAATCTGATACACACACATCGGGTCGGCCGAAAAGGGCTTTAAAAAAATCGCGATATTGATAGTACGGAAAAAGTACCTATCCTTCTCAATATTAAGATCCCAAAATTGAGAAGTGATGCAAAAATACCTCCATGCAGCGCCGGAGAGAGAAGTTGAGCTTTTTAAAAGAAAATTGTGTTTTTTTAATACTTTTTCCTCCTAAAAACGTTTTCCTCCCCTAACGGTGAAGTTATGTAAATCATCGACAGTGAATGAAAGATATCTTTTGCAGTACTATTTCAAATGCCAGTTAAGTCATATCGTGACAGAAGAATTCCCTAAGTTTCTTCTGAGGAACACGAGTATAGTGCATGAAGCCATATTTTTTCGATTTTTCAAACTTAAGTTTTCCTCGTCAGGAAAAATTTCATTTTCTCAGCTGGGAGTTTTAAATATTCTATGACGAAGCACAACAGTACTAAAGCTCATAACTAAAAAAAAGTATCATTTTGAAAGCATTTTAAGCGCCAAAATATTTTTCAATTTAACCATTTTCGGTAATAAAATAAGTAAGTATTTGTACTAGAATTGAAAATAAATTCTCATCCAAAAGTTTAATAAAAATAGAAATTCCACAATCGTGGTTTAGAAAAGATGAGAAGATGTTTCATGGATGCAATTCCTTTGTAAAGTTCCGGTTAAGAATTCAGTGACCAGGAGTTTTTCAATGCTCATAACATATCACGAGCAGAACGACATATATTGATATGTGTATATGCAACATAACACGCTTATTATGATCACCCTAATTTTTCAGTTTCATTACACCCTCCCCCTCAATCCCCCTAGCTTTTTAGTTTCATTATTGCCCCATTAAAACGATATTAATCGACTATGTCATTTTATCTCTCATCTTTCGTGTATTTCGCCTGGTAACCCTATGTTGAAACTTTTATGAATGTAACCTATTTATAGAAAAATACATGTAATGCATATTCTGCAGCTTATAAAATATTGTAACAATAGGTTAAAGCTGCTGTGAACTAATAGTATTTAAATATATGTAAAATTATGTCGCATACTTTTATATCGCTTTTCTTGTCGCATTTTTGGGACACATTTTTCAGACAATTTTCAATAAAGGGGTCGAGAGATAAAATGACACCGTCATTAATATTAATGACTATACAAAGTAAACAATCGCAGATCAGTTAAAGAAATAAGATTTTCCCGCTTGTCCTGGTTTTCTTTGCAACCAAGCGTTCTGAGTGCAATCTTACTCACAGCCCGATGGCAAACACCAGAACAAGTATGGTCGTAGCTATGGCAGCAAAACCAGTATCCATTCTAGATACGTGACAGAAAAACCACTTTGATGGTAGCTGCTACGGTAGAAAATACGGGTCTCAAGTCACTCTTCAAAATCGAACTATCCGCTCCGAACTATCCATTACTACAGCCATATGTTGAAAGGATGCGCACTGCAGCCGTATGTTGAAAGGATGGGCACTACAGCCATATATGGAAAGGATTAACGTACAAAAATCCTTCCAATGTATGGCTGTTGTCCCTTGATAGCCCACTGGTTTTTGAAAACTAATTCAAAATTCATCTGCAAAAGCATAGGAGAATCACCTACCAGTAATAGCATCAGGCCCAAACATTGAAGTTCAATTGTTGGATGTTCCTAAATTACAGTGTGGGACAGGAATTGTATGGCAAATATAATTGCAGAAGTGCTAGAAAACAGTAAACTTACTGAGGTAATACGGGGTATATGCTTCGATGTGACAGCCAGTAATACTGGAGCATATTTTACATCGGGACAAAAGCTAGAAAAAAAAAGAACTTTAATTTTTTTTTCTCACCTCAATCTAGAAATTGGGCCTAGCAATATTCAATCAATGCATGGAGCCATCAACATACAGTGGACCTATTGTACTGCTTTTTATACGATCTTAGCAGCTATGATAAACAATAAATCACTCTAATTTTGAACCTGGAATGAGAAACTCTGAGGTGATGGCAGCCATTTAGAGCGATATGCAATCGGTAATTGAATTTGAGCAAAAGCAAACTTCTGATGACCCATGTAAGAGAAGATTACAGGCAGATGATGCAGCTTGTTAGCAATTTTTCTAAGAGGAACACCTATTCGTGGTGTACAATTCCATGCTCCAGGAGAAATGCCAAAAAGATATCGAAGATCCTTCATAGCTTCGAGTAGCGAATGTTTCGTTAACAGTTCAAATTTGCAGCACGAGAAAACAAAGGTATTCGTAAATCTGTATCTTTATTGTGAAAGAACATCGTAGAGCTTGTTATACAGCACCCCTTCCTGTGCAAGCACCGATAAATGATTCGAAGCTTCTTCGGCGTCTTGCAGCATACCAATAGGAAAACCCCGGAATATAAGCTAAGGGTGAGGACAAACTGTCACGATATCTTTAGTATCTCGTAGCACTATTCTTTGATTCGGGTATTTAGTGAAGTAAAAGCCAAACGTGTTATAAGCCGTCTTGAACAAGATTGTAAGGATGAACCACTGGAACGCACAAGACTGCAAGAGCAGTTGACGAATAGATGACTAAGACATTATCCGGTTTTTTCATGAAAAACACAGACATATTTTTTAACCTGTTACGTACCGACAAGGCATACCTGCTAATTGATCCTGAGCATCGGGAACTTTTCTACGAGCAAGTCTTCGAAATAACAAAGAAACCGAGAGTAGTGAACGACAATGCGGAGCGTGGTGAGACCCTTACGCTAAGAACGAAGAGCAGAAACAATGTCTTCTCTAAGTGATGTAGGAACATCTAAAAAAGTAATTGCAATAAAAGTTCCCTTAAAAATTAATTTTTGCCCAGATGAATGAGTGATGCACTGTGTGTATGTTTGATATGTTTAGCATATTTTTCTGCACCTGATTTGTATTCCATGTTTTTTCTGTATTTCATTGATTTTTCATTGTTTCCTTATTGTATATTTTCTGTTTTCATAGATATAAAAATATATAATGTAACGTTATTATTAATTACAAATCCTTGAGCATTTTTGTCAATATTAAGAAATTTGAATTCGCCTGCGCGACCTCTAAATATAAATATATTATACCAAAATTCTAGACAAGTTGTGCATAGTGTTACAAAATGAGAGGGTGAGATCAACAAAAATACAAATTTAAGTTTTTTCCTTAGACTTCTGAAGCACCCTAATATATGTATATATATATATTTAGTTGTATATGAATGAGTAAAAAAACTCTGGGACGTTTGCAAAAAGTTTTATGTTAAGAATAGCTTTGTTTAGGAAAAAAAAAATACTTTTTGACTACTTAATTATTTAACTTTTTATCAAATTTTCAAAAGTCATGTACAGTAAAGTAAACATTCCTTTTACCTTAAATGTGAAATTCGGTTAAAACTCTATTCAGGTATTACGCAATATTGAGCAAGCTAATATATTCCAGTACAGCTCCATAAAATTCCTATAATCCCTTTGACTTTATAGATAATAAACCGCCGTCAATAATATATACATATTCATTTCTATAGAAACTATTATACAATATGACGTTACTTGAAGTCATTTAATGGGCATTCTGATTAAGTAATTGTTACCTATTGCATAAACATATGCTGCATAATCAGTTCAATTGCATTAACTGAGAAATATAGTCACATACACCTGTGCAATGAATATAGATATACAATAGATAGAGAATAGAGGATAGAATCAGATGAACACGAAATGTAATGGATCTACTTACAAAAAATAAGAGAACATTATTTTGTTATTTATAAGTCATTTTAATGAGAGATGTAACCTATTTCACACTTTGTGTTTTGTACATGTAAGTAATCTCCCCGAAAAGATAAAATAAAGTATTTCCTCGACGGAATTCGTAGTGAATGTTGTACAGTAATTTGCAAAACTGTCCCTCAGTGTTCTGGGCTGTAAACTCCGTTCCCATAAGAACACGGCAAGTGAAGCAGCATTTGTCTTGGCCAGTGCTTGAGAGGGTCAACTCCCTCTCGGATGGACTGCTGTGGGACCGTGTACGGTAATGGGATCTGGTGCGCGTAAAATCCGTCGTGGCTCCAATGTCCTCCTGGCTTAACGCTATCTCTGAGGGGTGCCGATTTCAGAGGGTTGGTCCCTACTCTGGAATTGGTTCAAAATTAGGGTACCCCGTACTGTACCCGTAGGTCTTCCTCCCACTGGAGCACACTCTAATGGAAGCCGCACCCTTCGCCCTTCGCCGTCCCTTATGGAGGACCTGGTTGCCAGAAGGCATTGGAAACAACAACAACAATGTGCAAAACTTAAGCAACTTTACTAAATCTGCATCAATTCTTCCCAAAATAGAAACATGAAATTCAGACTGCAGACACACATTGCAATAAATAGAAGATAAACAACCATAACATCCAAAAAATGATTAGAACACATACAGTACGGAATGAAGCAGAAAAATCTTTGTTTATAGAGAACGGGGCAGTCTTTTCTGCTTTGGCCGGTACTGTATGCATCCTCTCTATTAACTTTTCTTCTTTTATGTTTTCTTTAGACTTTAAGTACTAATATGAGTCTGTAGGTTGAATTCTATGTCTCCATTTTCTGAAGAGATTCCGTGCAGTTGCTTAAATTTCGCAGATTAGTTTGTAAAAATAAGCAAGACTAATGTTACACATTAGTGTCTTAAGTTCATTTTTGGCAAATTAATGGAGACTGTTTAAATAATGGCATAATCCTTTCATGTTTTAGTATTGACGTTTCGTCTAGTAGAATAGAACTAAAATCCGAAAAGGCACATGCGCAACTCAATTCGAAGCTACTTATTCCTTCCGGTGTTATTGCGGTAGTTGTAAATTCCTGGGATATTTATTATGCAAAATTAATTTTCATTTAAAGAGAGAGTATACGTATCACTAAAGAAAAACCATGACAAATGTGTCAATTATAATACCTTCTCATTTTCTCATGCATATCAACAACATTATTCATTTGCATTAGATGGTCCCGAATAAATATATTTTTGAAAATGGAAATGTAACAGTGCGACACGGGGCTCAGTACTGTTTTAAGTAAAAATATAAAATAAATAAATAAATCTGAGTAAAAAATTAGGCAAAAGACAAAGTTCCTCAGAGCAAAAGGGTCGAAATTTAGCTTTCCCGATCACGAGCGAGACGCCGACCAATGAAATCGCACATATGTTCAATAGGTAACATATCCGGCGAATAAGCAGGCTACGAAAGAAGCTGTATGTTTTCTACTGAAAATAAGTCTTGCACATTCCTTGCCACACGAGGGCGGTCATTATCCTGCTGAAAGACAGCTCCAGGAATGCCTTGAAGGAAAGGAACGGCTTCGGGCTCCAGAACGTCTCTGATGTACCTGTAGCTGTTCAGATTACCCACCATTCGTAGTAGCTGAGATCGTCCATGATACTCAATCTCACCATGATACTCAATCTTCGGTTGTTCGTCCACTATGATCTTCAATATTGGATTCCGGAAGGTAGCGTTCACAAGTATGCCGTCTAATATGAATGCGGATATCGTGGTGCCACAATTTAAAGCGGGATTCGTCAGAATACACCACTTGTTTTCAATCTGCACCCAATCTCTTTGTTCATGAGCCCAGTGCAGCCGCAAGAGTCGATGGTTTCGCGTGAGGGGATCCTGTATAAATTGGTTCGTACACGCAATCTACGACGCAGCAGACGTCAACGAATTAATTAATCAAACAGTGATGCACCTGTAGCAGTGGACTAATGGGCTGCCAACTGTCTAGATGAAGGTGTACGCTCCATCAGTGCCATGCGGACGGAGTGTCTATCGTTGCGCACTAACGCCATTTTTCAGCATCGGCTTCTCCTGTGAACACTGCTCCCAAACTCTCACCACTGTTGCACACGAGCTGCGATTGCGTGGTAAGAATATCTCTCTTCATAAAGGTCGACTATTCTCCCCTTTTAAAACTAAATAATATTTTTTAAAATTTCGCCCACTGTCGTAAACGAGTCATAGTTAAGTCTCACCTTACGTTTACTACAAACAAATAAACATAGACTATTTTAAACATGCCTACATTCCTTTATTTATTCAGTTTCAGCAGCAGTCCAGAGGGCAATGTTCAGTCCACGCATGCGTGGTGGCTTTGAAATTTTAATAATTTGCTTTACATAGTATAATTTGCACTTACTAAAAATTTCAGCTTAATCGCGTGATTCTTTTATATTGTTGCATTTTATACAAACAGAAGTTTATATGTATATACGCAAATACACAGTACTAGGTGGCTCATGGCGTAAAAAAAATGCTTTCTCCGTCTGTACAGGAAAAAAAAGATAAAAGAACTGAAATTATTAGTGATTTCGTATGGAAAATCTACACAAGAGTCATGTTTTCCATCCAATCGGAAGCTTTCTGCGTAAAAGGTAGTACACGCATGTGTGGGAGACATTTCACTTCATAAGGTATCTGGATGAATATTTAGAGAAAAACATAGATCCAGTTATTCAACACAACAACGATTTCTTCCAGAGTATTTACTAATGTGAATAATAAGCGATGTGCGTTCCCACATCCAAGTATTATTATATAAAAGAATCGTTAAAGCAATAAATTAAAGAAATTAAGCGCTTTTTTCTTCATTAAAATTTGTTGTTTTCGTTTCATCAGCTTGATTGCTTGGGATAACTGTCAGGTCACTGAACCTCCTAACTACTTTCATTTATCTTAAGATAATGCAGTACTTGATTAATAGTTAAAGTTCTACTGCATTCGGAATCCCCAAATCAACCAGCTATCCCCAAAGTCCTTAAAATAACTGAAATGTTTTTTTGTGCATTTCTAGGAAGATGTTAAGTAATTATTGAAAAAATGTGTGAATATTTTTTTAGAAAATCCCTATACCCAATAAAACATCATTTTACGATGCTATGACATTGTGTTGAATGTATTCCCTAAGATTTTCTCAAAGTGGCAGAATTTTAGGACTTTACCGCTGACGGAAGATTTTATCTTAGCTTAAATTTGTTATTGCTTACTTATAGCAGTGATTAACAGTCTTTTCCATAGTATTGCATTTTCATTTAATAAAAGAGCCCCATCCCAATATACATCGCATGCAAAATATTAAGGGCTAATAGAAAAAGCTGAGATTTTCTACTAAATTAATATTTAAGTATTTGAATACTCCAAATGGAACGTTTTTCATTAATTTTAAGAACATCGTGGCAGCCAGCGAACAAATGCGACTTTTGAAAATTTAATTTAAAATAAAAATATAGTTTAAAAAACCAAAGAACACGCTTTAGTGATAAATTGAACTAACTAAAAAGCGAAAAATAATTCTTAATATAGAAATAAATTAATGAACGAAAAATAGTATTATTGTGAAAAAAGCGTGGGGCGCTTTCTGCTATATTTTTTGTATCATTTTTGTACTAATCGTACCGATCGAATATTCTCAAGAACTGATACATGGAGCACCCCACGCTTTTTTCACAATAATACTATTTTTCGTTCATTAAATTATTTCTATATTAAGAATTATTTTTCGCTTTTCAGTTAGTTCAATTTATGACTAAAGCGTGTTTTTTGGTTTTTTAAACTAAATTTTTATTTTTCACTTTTTAGTTTCGATTTGCTATAAAAGCATGTTTTTTAGTTTTTTAAACTGTATGTATTTAAAATTTATTTTTAATTTTCGATACCTCTCATAAGACACTGAGGAACACTAGTTGGAGAGTACAAACTAGGAGATAATTTATTTTCACTGTGCACCAGTCATTGGCGGTTTTACGGTGGGGGTAATGGGGGTAATTACCCCTCCGAGGATTTTGAAAACGAAATTGAAAAATAGTTCTGCATGGGGAATTCACTAGGGTGAAATAAACAAATAATACTATCTGATGGCGAAACATAAGAATTCTTCAAATATAGCAAAAATTTTGATCGATTGAGGGGGGAGGGGGAGATGCAAGGTTGTTATTTTCGGTATTTACATACTTCATTAATTATATGATTAATTAAACAATTATTTCGCATTTGATCATTAATTAAACATTTTATCTCTATATATAAAGGAAGATGTCCTGACTGACTGACTGACGATCATCGCCCAGCCAAATCTACTGGAGGAACAGACATGAAATTTTAGGAGCTTATAGCTTTTGTACCCGAAGCGTCATTTAAGAAGCAATTTTTAAAAATTCGAACCCAGGCGGGGATGGCAGCCCAAAATGTTCTTTTCATGTTTCCCTTCATATCTCAGGGTTAAAAAGAGATAGCCGTACAGTTCTTGCTTTAAAATGTAACAACACAGATACCTAAAAGTTGTTTTCAGGGTTTTTTAGAATTCGCACCCAAACAGGCGTAAGGGTCCAAAACGTTCTTTTCACATTTCTCTTGATATATCGGAGGAAAAAAAGAAATAGCCTTAAAATTGTTGCTTAAAATTCCTTTTCTGGGTTCTTTAGAATGCGCATGAAAAGGGGGATAAGGGGCCAAAACGTTATTTTCAAATTTGCCATTATATCTCAAAGGGAAATACAGATAGTCATAAAATTCTTGCTTTAGAATGTAGCGAGCAAGAATGCCTGAAAATCAGTTTGAGGGTGTTTTAGAATTCGCACCCAAGTGGGTGTAAGGGACTGAAACGTTCTTTGACGTTCTTTTCATATTTCCCTTCATCTGTTAGAGGAAGAAGATAGCCTAAAATTCTTGCTTAAAAATATAGTAAACACAAATGCCTTCAAATCATTTCCAGGTTTTTTTAGAATTCGCATCATAATGGGGATAAGGGGGTCAAAATGTTATTTCCAAATTTTCCATTATATCTCAAAGGGAAAAAGAGATAGCCAAAAAATTCTTGCTTTAAAATGTAGCTAACACGAATACATAACAGTCATTTTCAGAGTTTTTTAGAGTTCAAACATTTTCATATTTGTCTTCATATATCGAAGGAACTTGAAGATAGCCATAAATAAAACTTTCATTGGGATGTAACGAACACAAATTCCTAAAATTCTTTTTCAATTTTTTTTTAAATCGACCATTATAAAGGATAGTTGACAAAAAAAGGCATTTTTCACGTAATATTTAGCTCTTGAGTGCTGTTAATTTTAGGACATTGTCTACCTGGTGAAAGGGAGAATCATGTTTCAAGTGTTGCCAGATTAAATGTGTAAAATCCCCAAGATCCATTTTTGATGATTTATCGCCAAAATTAGTATAACAGAAATAAGTCCCCGAAGCGATATCTTTCATCTTTGTCGAGTGCCCCACCAGTGGCCAAGCGCATAACAGGCTGAACTGGGAGACGGAAGGTACTTGATTCAAAACCAGGTCGCGTCTGCCGACCTAACCGTTCGGAATTTTCTGTGGTTTCTTCCGGAACTTAGCGTAAATACAGGTTAGGATCCTTTAGAAGACCACCACGGAAGGCACCCCGCTCCTTGGCCTAGAGCCCACGTGTTGCTAATTGGCGGTAATACCACAACACAACCATCTTTGTCGAGAAATTGCATAATCCTACTGTTTATTTAATTGGAATATTGGTATCTTTATTCGAGTAAATAAAGATGAAGTATAGCTAGAATATGTCTGGCGGGGATTAGCCGATTTTAATATAGATTTCAATTTTGATGAACAAGAAGACAAATGCGCGGGGAATATGATGCACATTCCAAACAGCATTTTAAAAAAATCAAGTATAGTTAGTCTATGCCTGAAGAATATTCTAAAACCGTTTTTGTAGGTGATTAAATTCATATATATGAAGTATATTATGCAATCAGAAGGATCCCCTTTTCTCTGTGCGCCCCCCGGTAGTCAGTGGTTCTCTGAAGCACTGAGTTTATTTAAAATTATAAAATATCATTACCCCTCCCAGACTGCAACTCTAGAACCGCCCTTGGCACAAGTAACGTAGCCAGTATTTTATTTCGGGGTGGGCTGGGTATCAAATTTAAAGCTAAAGTTCAATTGTAAGCTAAATATCAAATTGTAAGCTAAGGAAAGGGTCCCATTTCGGCGGGAAGCAGCCCCCTGAGCCTCCCTCTTGCTACGCCCCTGCTGTGCACCAAAGTATTAATCAACCTGCAGTTAAATGCTACCTTCCTCACTAAAAAGGAAAAATAGGTCTCTAATCAACAAATAAAAGCGTGTTAAAAAGAATGGTCTTAACATGTTCTTGTACTCAACTCTTCCATAATGTGATGGATCAGGATATTTTGTTAAAATAAAAAAATTGCCGTGTCCAGGATTCGAACCTGGGTTATTGCGTCCACAACGCAATGTACTAACCACTATACGATCACGGCCACAGTAAAAAAACTTGCATGTAAACAGTTTAAGCCTGTGTAAAAATTCTCTGGCTCAATTCATTGAATGGATGCAATAGCAAAGAATTAAATCGTAATTTTCTCTTTTGAATATTTGCTATTTTTAGAAATTTTAAATATCCTTTCCTTTATGGATAAGGCTATCTTTTATCATAGTTGAATATTGTCTTTTTCAGTCATTCAACTTATTATTATATATGTGATGATGCAGCTGACGTGTATTAGAATTCCAAGGAACGTTACATGAAAATAACATTAACTTTACTGAACAGTCGATAGTCACCAATTGTTCAGTGCAGTTCCTGGTATTTTGACGTGACATTCCCATGAATTCTAGGGCGCATCTCAGCTGCCCATCATTTCCAAGGAACTCTCCTGGATTTACTAATTTATTTATTTATTTATTTGTTTTAGTGGAAGCTCTGCATCCAGCAGTCTGCCAATCCAGCAAGAACACTGAAGGTCTGTGCTGTGGCTATTTCCCCCATAAACAAGAAAATCTACAATTTGCCTGCATAAGAACACGTGTTGCTCATTTTCACTCCGACTTACAAACAGTAGGGCTTCCAATGTCTAATGTCACAGGTAAAGTTACCATTCATTCTCGCTTACTTTCCAACCTAAAAGAATGGTTATCCTCAATCGGCGTACAAGAGATTAATTATATTCTCTTGATGGTTCTGTAAAGAAAATCTTTCTCATAGCTGAAAAATTATAAATATGTTTAAGGTATTTTTATTAATAAGGATTCGTACTTCTTAGATTTTCTGTACACAGCTTGTCCATCATATGTGAATGATAACTTATAAAGAATAATATATTTTGAAATGCGTTGCATTATACGATAAAACCATGATTAAAACAGAGTCCTTGTCAAAAAATAAACACACTGTAATTCATATAAATTTCTAGAGTGAATTTCAATGTTTTTACATACTATACACTGCTTAAGTTTGCAATTATTCTACAATGTTTTCAAAACTCCTATTTGAACTACTTTCATTTAACGACTATGATTTTAAAATCATATAACTTTAAAAAAATGTATAAATTTTGAATAATTTAATCATTCTCTATAATTTTCAACATTCATTTGATTTTTCAGTCATTCACCGTCCTTTCAATTTTGTCGTCTTCTTATCCAAAGGCACGATATCTCAATTTCATTAGTCTGTTTTTAGTCTCAATTTCTTTAGTTTAATCTTCTAATACCCCATAAATAATATGAATTTTGTTCATCTAATTTGCATTTTTATTTCAAATAGCTAAACTCAGTTTTGTTGCGTCGAAACTTTTAAGCTTAATTTATTATTTAATTTTAATTATTCCCTATATACTCCAATCAGAACACTGAAATTAACTGCTTTATAAACCGCCATAGAATACGATGCCAATTTTCTACTGTCTTCAGGTGGATTGAAAGTTCCCTTCCCTAACCACTCTAAAGCCTTAATTATCCTTAACTAGCTATTTTAGATTCCTTTTAATTCTCTCTGAAAATATCCAGTCTGAAAATGATTCACAACGTTTGAAAACAACTCAAACCACATTTGGTATCTTATTTGAATATTATTAACCAAGCTAGCTGCCTAAACAGTACAATTGCATCGTGCAGAGAAAGAAATTTTTCACCAAAAAATGTTATATTGTATACTTAGTTGTTAATCGAATTCAGAACAAATAGGTTAATTTTAATTTGCTATTAGCTAAACTAAAAAGGCACCTATATAGAAACATACATTCACAAAGAAGTCAATATTTTGCCTATTACGTCACTTAGATTAACAGAATCGTTTATTTGCACACTTTTAAAGCTCCTAAGGATTTTTTTTTAATAATTTCCAGCCATTTCAATATCACGAAATACCTTTAAATTCAACAAGTTTTTGATTGTTTTACTGATAAACATATTCAAATATAAAAGATAAAGCACTTAAACAGCTTTATTTTTTGTGCTAATGTATATACGTGTAAAAAGGAGAGAGGTATTAAAATAGATAATTAAAATTATTACTTTAAGCTAATATGTTAATATCATTTGCATAATGAACATTCCGAAATTAAACTTTTTATGAATTTCACAAATAAGAAAGGTAAGATGAATATTTAGATAAGTTGCACTGTTGGCTGACACGCGAATAACCTGACCTAATTATCGATTGGATAAAGCAAAATATATTCCAATTAGATACTTAGAATTAGATCTTAAACGGCGATCCATACTATTCATTTAGCATCTAATAATTGCTATTTCAAAATTTTTGCCTGCACATATTTAAATCGTTACAAGATAATTCCTGGTATCATGTGCTATTATTTTACCTCTTTATGATCCCAATCTCAAACAATTATAGAACTTTTACTTAAAATCTCCTGTACAAACACATACAATACATTATATATATAGTAGACACCGGTTATAACGTACTCTCACGGGACCTAAAACAGTAGTACGTTATAGCCGAAGTACGTTATAAGCGGTACCGCAGGTAAGATTCAATATTACACAAAAAGAAGAAATTGGGTTCAAAATTTCATTGTAATATGTGTTTTAAACAGGTCTGATTTTTAAAAATTTAAATTAAACAAAGAAAATTCTTTATTACTTACAATTTTTAAAGAGATAAATAATCTGTAATTTTCTTTTGTTTTAAATGGACAGGTGCTACTTTAAAAATACCGTTTTGGATATCCATAATAGACTTTTGTAGAGTCTCTGCATCATCACTGCGGCATTCTTCTTCACTATCATCAGAGTCAATAGGGAATTTGTGCAGGCCCGGTTTCACTCACGGTAACGCTAACGTTAAATGACATTGGACAATAAAGCGCATGCGCACGCATAAAATGCGAAACATGGTTGGTCAAAATACTCCGTATAGCGGATAGCGTTAGCGTTAGCGTAGGAAGAAACGGTATGCACAAACTCCCTATCATAGATAGGGCTTTACAGGAGGCATTTACAATGATGAATGACAAATAAAAAACATGGTCTTGTTCTTAGCCTTACCTAGCAGGCGAAAAAGATATAAAATCGCTCCCTTCATTCATACACAATTCATCTCGCTAGAGAATCTGAAAACTGACAACGAGTGTTTTTGAAGGTACTGAAATTTCCGAGAACAAAGAAATAAAATTCTTAAGAAAAGCAAAATTTTATTTTTGGATTTGCTATAAAAAGTACGTTTTAGTCGAAGTACGTATGTTTGTTAAGTATGTTTTAACCGAAGTTAAATACTATTATAAATATAGGACTTCAATCGGGACCTAGCTATTAGGTACGTTATAACCGAGAGTACGGTATATTCCAGGCCCGTTATAAACGGTGCGCACTGTGTGTATATATGTATATAAATAGATAAATTTTGTGAAATTTCTAATGCATTTCTGTTTTAAAAAGCTGGTTCGTTTTCAAAAGTTGGTTAGGTTTTAAAAAGAATACTTATTATACTAAACCATCCCTTTTTCCCACCAAGTACTTTAAACAATTGTCGTATTTCCTTCAACACTCTCCCAGGAATTATCTTCTCTGAAAGAAGATGCTTAAGTGTAAAATATATCAGGTTTTTGTTTTGTTTATATCACACTTTTCCGAATTTACGAGTCTCTTAGTTGAAGATATAAAACACAGGAAATTGGCAAATTTCCACTAGAAGTCTTTTACGTGCTGGTTGATTTGATATAGTCTGGTAATATAAGTAGATCGGAAGGTTTAGATAGATTTTTTAAAGTAAGTTAGAGTTTATTCGTTAATTCGTTAAGAGCAGACATTAGTTAAGTCTGAATACTGTCAAAGTTAAGTGTTTACCGCTAACTATTTTATTGAGTGAGTAAAAGGGTATATGCATAAATATTTTTTATTTTTATTTTGGATTTTTATGAAATAAGTTTTGCGTGTTGTATATATTCTTTCGTATCTACCCTTATAATTGTTTTTATTGTATGTTAATATAATACAAAAATAGTGCTGATTTCATTTTATAACATTATGGGAATAATCACAACATGTATTTTCATATATCATTATTTGATTCTCTGAACAGAATATTGCGTATTGAAGAGTGAAAATAATGTTTAATGCTACGCATAGGCATAGCAATTTTATGATTACCGGAATATCGTTAATATATTGTATTTAAATGCGCGATCAATATTTATACATTAATGATAAATCTTAATTTTTCGCTAATTTATTAAGAGTACTTTTTTTCAACCATTGCTATCATCCTCATCTTTATAAACGTAAGCAATTTTCCAATTTTTAAAAAATGATTAATTGAGGTACAGACGAAAATTAAAATAGAAAATACATTGTTTGGTATCTTGTCCTCTGTGAAATTGTTACACCCCCACGTAAAAAATGTTTATAAAAAATGTTTGCATATGATGAAGTAGGAAGTCTTTTGCTTAATACAGGGTAAATATTTTAAAGTTTGCACATACTTAATATTGTCTGATTAAAGCGGTTTTACAGTAGGGGCGAACATTTTTATTTTGTCAATTAAGAATCTATTTTTTCTGCGATTGTGATCTGAATTGAAAGGGAAAGGGATTCTTAAAGACAGATGCTAGTGACAGCAGAAATGGCTTTTGATCTTTCAGAATTTAATTTCCTTCTAAATTGTTTACGCTTACTGTTATTTAATTGAATGAGATAAATTTTCTGTTTCATACAACCCAACATTATAGTTTAGTGGAAATTAATCTAAGACGAAATCTATAAAATATCAATAGCACAAATAAAAGCTCTTCCATTCCGATATCTCGGTATATTTACATAGGTGATGCATGGTGTGATTGCTGTGACATAGAAACCTTGAAAACAAAAGGAGGAAATATAGTTTTCTTAACTTAGAGAGGTCGGATTTTACACACTCGTAGAACATTAAAAGTTAAGATCTCTCCTCATAATACATTTTACTTTTTTCGAAAACTGTTATTACATATGGCTAAAAAGGAACTCAGTCCAAAAATATCTGGCTACTCGCATAAACATAAAAAAACAAATATATTTAAAGTACAGATAATTAAAAAAGTCATCAGTAGAATCAGACAATATTCAAACACCAGGACATCTATAAAATTACAAGTAAAATCTCTAAAAAACAATTTAAAAGCCTAGAGGTGGAGCTTTCGACTGTTCAGGACATGAGATCCCTGACAGACGGGCAAGTGTTCTCAATGAATAGTCTCTGTTTTACAGACTATTGGTCAATATGCCTATTCTCTTTAGATATTCGGCTGTGCAGTCATGTTCAGTTCACAATCTAAGTTTGGCTACAGCCACTTTACGTGGTCTGTGAGAGAATTATTTTTAGTAATTTTCAATACTCTACTATCATTTATTTCGGGATTTTTTATATAGATCCATGTTATAGTTTATCATGATTTTCTCTCGTACGCATCTTTTAAGGGAATCAAATGGAATAACAATCTCTTCAATATCTGACTTTGTGCCTTGTTTAGCCAAACTGAACTCTCTTCCGTTACCATCTATGTCCACATGAGATGGTATCCATTGGAATTCCAAAATTTTGCTGTTCATATTTAGTTTCCATATAATTCGTTTTATTTTACTCACGAGCGAAGATTCTGAAAGGTGTTGGAGTGCAGTTGTCTCCGTGGCTGATCTTCCCAGACAGCACATAAGCTTAAATCAAGCTTGACATTTCTTTGAATTTGACGTATTAATACAAGCTTGACAGTTCAATTCATTTTAAGCCTGCAGCAAGCTTGAGAAGTCAATTTGAACTGTCAACCTTGAATACAACTTGATTACAGCTTGGAAAGGAAGCTTGCGGTGATGGCGCCATCTGTCGATGGACATTAAATAAAGAAACGTCCGTAAAAGTTGTGTTTTATTTTATTATCGCACAAAACTTGTACATTAGAACACGCAAGGGGAAGGAATGAATGGGATAAGCCCCTCTGAAGTGTAACACGAGGGGAGTTTTAGTTTTACTTACATCTAATTAACATTAGTAATTCCATTAACTAATTAATTAGCCCCAAAATAAATTTTAATATAATTAACACAATTTAGTTAGTTAAGACTCATAGATCAATAAACAAGAAGTTAGGAGTTTTTGAAAACGTATGGTATGGCCATATATATATATGCTTATCACAAAATATCCATTAGTTAACATTTTTTATTTCGTGATGAAGTAAAGGAAATTTCGAACTTTTTGGTGTATCAAGAAAATTTTTTGGAGTGAGAAACTTTGCTCCCATGCCTCGTAATTGTCATTCCTGGAATTTGCGCACCTATCCGCTAATAATACAAGCGGACTAAAAAAAAATATTAAAATCACTTTTAAATACATAGTCTTGTTCTAAATAAGTATAAATAAATAGGTAATTTTTAATTCAATTTTAGTATTCTTTAAAAATGTTTTTATTTTTATGTCGGGAAAATGCAACAGCAAACAAAAATTAGTTAAAATGCTTGTTATAGTATAGGATGGGGGCCCCAAAATAACCTCTTGGCCCGGGCCCCAACCACTTATGATCAGGCTCTGGCCGCCCCAAAATAATTTATCATCAGTCATAAATGTACTTGACCATAGAATTAAAAAAAAAGATTCTGTATTTCCAAATATGGAAATTCTTCAAAATAAAATACAATTATACTTCGAAATGGATTTCAAAATCAGTCGTTTGCCTCGATTTGAGTCGTCGTTTGTTTCATTCAACACTACATGAGTGTTGCGATATTGAAAGTTTTAAAACGTGTGCTGCTGTTAAGTTTATATTATGTTTATTTCCCTATTAGTAGAGTCTGTAAATCACACATAACATTATTTTAATTTTGATGCATCCCATGGAAAAATAAAAGAAACAGATCAACATATCGGCCACTAGATCTCGCCAGAAAACGGCGTGAACAGTCACTTCAAACTTTAGTCATATCAGCCCAACTCAGGTTGGCCAAGTATTTATGACGCTGGCCTCCCATACCGTGTTCGATCCTAGTCCCGGACGTTTGATGGCAACAGATTAAGATAATTTGAAATTTCAGCGTAGAGGGGGGAAAATACGTGGAAAAATAGAATATGTGGGGCGAGATCGCCGACCGGCGCCCCGTGTATTTAGGAAATTTTATTTAAGAAAAATGTTTTAAGCTTGAAATTAAGCTTGCTATGTCAAGCTTAATGCAAGCTGGGCAAGTGTAAACTAGAACACTTGCTTCAAGCTTGCATTCACGCTTGAAATTTTCAAGCTTAATTCAAGTTTATTGACTTGATAAATCAAGCTTGCTGCAAGTTTGATGCAAGTTTGCTGTGCTGTCTAGATTGAGTCGACAAGAATGATAGCCTTTCAAAAGATCCCATTCTGGCATGCATATTGATCACAGCCAAGAAGATCGCGTGGACTTCGACATCGAAGTTAGTTAAGTGTTTATCTACCGGGCATATTGTGAGAACAATCTGCTATGCACACCTGCACCTGCGACATCATTCATCAGTATAGACCCGAATTCGTTCTGGCTCGGTATAATTATTATCTTATAGCGATGAGGCATTTAATTTCAGAATAGCATCTAGTGTGTCTTTTTTTCGATTTCTGTCCAATTTTAAGTTGTAAGGTGTTTCCAAAAATGTCAATGATTTATTTTTTTAACTTTTTGCAATTTAAAAGTGTTTGGAATTGCGAACAAGATAGAGTTCATTCCTTTTAAGTATTATTAAATTAATAAAAAATAATAGTTTCCCACTGGGTCAGAGGGACGCTCTAAAAGGCTGTATTTATATTCCTATATTTCTTACCACCTTCAATATCTGGAGGTAAACCTTCCTGTTTGCTGTTCAAAGGACGCTGCATGTGAATCATGTTGTGCATTGCTACTTCGCATATCTAGACGAAGATTTTAGCGTAATAGCTGATGCTTTTCGAAAACTAAAGTTATAGTAAGACATTATTGGCCACTCTACAGTATGTCACTCTAAAACAGACTGCTCCAGGTTACACGAAATCACAAAAACTAGGTAAATGCGATTCATTTTATGAAACTGCAATGAATATCAGTAACGCATACACGGCAGTGTATTTGAATTTTCAAAGAATTGCGAGGGAATTAATTCAGATAGGGATGGAACTCTGACTTAACAGGACTTCTGTCAACCACGTATTTGAAGATTGCTCTGAATGACGTAATATATTAGAAAGTACCGCTTGAGAGAACGCAAAAATCTGCATTTGAATTAAGATAAGGAATACCCGAAAAAAATTAAATTTGTTCTTGTAGAATTTTTTCCGTCTTCATTATCAAGACTCGATCAAACCCATAAATTTTGTTTAAAAGTGTTTTCTGTGCTATCCGGATATGGAACCCGTCCACAATTTATTCTTAAACGACCGTCTTCACCAGTTACTACACTGTGTCGCGTGAACAAAATGCGGTTCTCCTCAGTTCAAAAAACCATTTCAATTAGTTTTACAGAATAGTCCAGAGTTTTGCTTGCTGAAATGATTTAGGTCTTACAGTTAAGCTTTAATTGATGCATATTTTGCAGATGTCCATTTTCCACAGCTATTGTCACATAGATGGTCACACTGCAGGCCTGCACAAGAATCTCTGTTATTACGTTTGTTTAATATAGTAATAAGTTAAATTCCTGGTATACAATTAGAAATAAAGATATATGTTATCACTTATAAATGTTCTTGGGTTTTTCTATTTTAAGTGTGTTATAGTTTAAACATTTTATTAACATACCCATTATACGCAGAATCAAACTATTTATTTTTGTTTGAGTCTCATTTATCTTTCGTATAGCATCTACATATGTAGATATAAGTGCATTTATGAATTGAAATTTTTTTCCAAATACTAGTTTGTAAATAACAGTACTGTTTTCTAAGAACAAATAGTCATATATTTACATTGTAATAATTATCTGTTTGAATAGTTAAGTTACTGATAATATTCAATTTTTATCCTGGAAATACATCCAGTGCAATATATGACTATTGCTAAAAAATATTTTAAGTTGGTTTTTATTTCCACGCGTTATTTGAACAATATGCATTTCTATTAACGGTCTTTCATAACATTTAAACGTCACTTGTATTTCCGCTATCCATGCATGCATATCTACGACAAGCAGAATTAACATACGTTATGTGCTGTAAAACTCTTCCATTGTTGGGGAAGTTTATCATTCAGATTAATGGCCGCAGCACATGTCTCTTTCTATTAATTTACTGCATGACAACAGGAAGGAAGTTGGAGCAAAATGCAACTCCTAGATAAGGCAATTTCATTTGTGATTGTATATTAAATGAAATAGCAATTAAAACAGAGTAAATTATTCATGACTTACTTTAACGCGTCTGTTCTGAAAAGGATTTTGTTTTACCAAATGTGAGTTACGAATGCCGATTCATTTGAAAAGAATGAAGATAGATAATTTTGCATTAAGAAAAATTCCATTTTTTTAATTGAAAGTGTTTTTTTTTATATTTTGTAAGGGTTCTTTTGTTCTTTTGTGTGTAATGGGATCATTTCATAAGAGCCGTTTCACACATACTAAATATTCGTACGACATCACTGGAATAACTATTTGCATAAATCGCACAATTTGTCACATTTGAAAAAAATATTTCGTGAACTTAAGGTAGTAACGCAGTTTTGACAACGGCATCCTTTCGATGATATTGTTCTAATCAAACCTCGACAGTCATCACTATCTCCTAAAAACGGGCGACTCACAGCGGAGGGGGGGGGCTGCTGCGATATCAGCGCTATGACTGGCATAGCTAAAAATTATTTGAATTACCGCATTTCGATGTTCCTTCAAGAAACGTACATTGCTGATAGATTCAAAAATATACTTACAAATTATTACTATTTATAATTATTTTTCTTTGTGTTTCTGAAAATTCTTTTAAATACAGTCATGTAGAAGTTTAGTCATTATTTTTTCAGTAATTGTTGGTTTATAAACTGTCTTAAAATCAGTTTTTAATGAAATTTAACACGATAGATTATAATAGTTCAAGAGATATTTTGAAATATTTAATTTTATACTTGAGGTATAGATAATGTACTTTATAATTCATTACGAGTATTGAATTATTAAGTAAGGGACTATTTTGCATTAACAAATAAGTTAAAGTGATATTTTATTAGAATTCTAGTCAGTGAAATCCCTCCCCTTCTTTTTCTTCTTTTTTTGTACACATCTGGAAACATGAAAGTTTAGGGTGTGAAACTTTCATTGAATTTATTTATAAAATTATTAAGGAGAAAATAAGTTGTCGTGTCTATGCTCTCTGTGGGCTTTTGTTACGATGTTGGATGGAACATTATACTTGAAAATTTTTTATCACAGTCGTAATATATGTATTGCATTAATTCGGATGTACTGAACTACAGACTAACAAGATTTCAAGTATGCTTCAGTTTTCTATGTACGTCATGATATGACATTTGTGTTTGATTACAAAATTATTTTTTTCCGAAAAAGTGGTGAAGGTACGACTGTAATTGCCTTATCAATGTTATAAGCTACCGTCCATTGCTTACAAAAAGCATTAGGCTGTAATGAAATGCAATCACTTATTATTGCAACGAATAACTATGTGTTTTGATTAATTATTTAATTGAAAAATCAACATGAACGAATAATAGGAGAATATGCAAAGCAAATATAATCATTATTATTTGATACCAAACCACAACTTGCAATAGACAGCACACAACATGTTACTTTTAGAGAAGGTAGACAATTCTATTTAAAATATATATATATCTTAGCGTCTCAGGCGTAAAAAAAACATGAACAATGGTGTATGCTGCATGAAATATTAGGTATCTACTTTAAAATGCCATAAAAATAGCTTCAGAGTAGATGCTAAATAAAATCCTTACATTTTATATTTCTGAATATTTGTAGAAATATGCTTGTTATCTTTCTTTCCTGGGGACTGTTTTATGACATTTTGCCTAAAATATTCAGTGAAATACTCGGGGAAGGTTTTTTATATTATATAATGTCTCACTTTCAAAAACATGTAAACATGATTTTTAGAGCATGTTGATACATTGTTTACATGAAATAGTTTATTTCATGCTGATATACCTAAAATAGCTATTCAAAATATAAGAATAGCAGTAAATGTTTTTAAAAATATGTATTTTAAAAGTATGTTCAATGTTAGAAGAATTATAAAAATGTTACATATATATCCCATCATGAACAAATTTAGGTATTTTTGAAAGAATTGGACGCAGAAACTGTTTTACGTTTCATGAAGACGCATTAGAGAATCAGTACTTAATAATGCTACAGGAAATAAAATACACTCACTTCCAAAAGTTAACACGGAACGGTAAATTTAAAAAAATGGACAAGTACTGCTTTGATTGACACAAAATGCTGCAGATAAATAGCTATGTGTTTATTCGTGAAAAAAATAAAGAATTACATTCAGAGATAAAAATATTGAATTTTCATGAATTGTATATTACCGACACATACGTGTCATTAACAAAATAATATTTGAATGCAAAATAAACTACAGCACCTCTCACCTTTATACAACGTGTACAGCGTGTGATAAAGCTTATTACGAGGTGATCAACCATCGCAGAGTCCAGTAATCGCCATTCCTTCTGTAAGACAGTTTCTAAATCTCTGAGAGTGGCTAGAGGTGAGAAACGTCTACAGACAGCACGACCGAGGACATCCAAAAAATTTCCAATTATATTAAGATCCGACGAGTAACCTGTCCACTCTATACGCTCAATCCCCTGACTCACCAGAAAGTCGTCATGGATGGCAGCTCTATGGGGACGCACATTATCGTCCATTAAAATGAAAGAAGGACCATCTGATGCAGCCTACAGTTTCACAGTGGTCACGTCTAGGACTTCATCTCGATAGCGTCCAGAGGTCACAGAACATCACCTATAGATGTGCAGGCTAATGCGATATCCCAATGATATCCCTGCCCAGACCATGCTTCCACCGAGGAATGCGTGATGTTCGGTGATGTTCTCGGGTCGATTAAGTGTGCCTTGATCTCTCCAGACACTTACACGCTTATCATCTGTGAGCATACCGTTACCTCAATCAGACAGTCCAATTCACATGCTAGCGGCAGCACTTTTAATCGCGCCATCTGAATTGGACGGATTAAGGAACACGAATTCGCGGTACCTGAGCGTACAGACCACCATGTCAAGCCTTCAGTGAAGAGTAATGAGTCTTACAAATGGCCGATGCAACCATAGATGTCACACGTAGGGAGGTCGATCATCGATTCCGCTTGGCTGCAACAGCAATATATCTATCTCAGCTGTTTTCGTAACCCTTGGACGAACGGCTACAAGTGCTCGGACAACTGTTTGTCTGGTGTGGTATTGTTTCCATAATCCTGAAATGACGGAACATATGTGATAGACTCTCCTGCTTCAATGCGTCTGACAACTTCAGAATATTTCATTTTGTCTTCTGGAAGCCAGCTTTAATTCAGATTGTCTCACGAAAATTAATATTTTCCTCTCCGTGCTTTACTTTTGGAAATCAGTACATGTAGTAAAAATGTGAAAAACTTCTAGATACAATTACGGATACAATTAATCTTTTTTTTCTTTCGAGGAATCGATTTATTTCATGCAAAAGACTATACTGCTGATATAACTAAAAGACTCAAAATTAGACTATGATTTATATTCTTCTAAGCATATAATTATTGAATATCCTGAAAATAAAATGTATGAAAAAGAGGTTATTTATATATATATATTAACCCTTCATATTTCTTTTTTTTTTCCAGACTATGGTTTTAAATCAGCCATAAAATGCCACTTAAACTCAAAATTGTTTAAAAATGCAATTTATAAAACAGTTTGATGTAATGCACAGATGAAAGAATAAAATATTTGTAGAAAGCAATTTCAAATAACTCATTGCGTGTGTAATCAACTAATAAAAACGTATATAGGATGAGGTGGAGTAAGTGCACTACTGACAATCGATACTGTAGATTTGACCAAATCTGAGCACGTCATTTTTAGTGATACAAACTTAATATTTTCATTATGTAATTTCCAGGATGTTCTTTGTTGATTATAAAGTTTTCATAAAAATACAATAAACATTTCATGCAAGGAAAAAAAAAATCAAAGTTTTCTCTAATGAGTCTATGCAGTTTCTGGGGGTCAGAGCTTATAGAACTTTCAGAGTTTTCTAACCCCTTTTACATAATTGAATTATTTCTTGCAGTTCGATCGTTACTCGAACTCGTCATTAAAATGCTTAGAAACATTATTTTGATTTTATGTACGAAATTGAGTTAAATACACCTCTAGGTAGTGTTACTGAGTGTGTTTGTTAAAGACTATTCTCCTTAAGTATTAAATGCGCATTTGGTGTATGCACTTGCCGTATAAAAACGAAATCAGGGAGTAAGTGCACAACACCCCTTGTTCCTTAAACGATAGTAGGTGTAAGCAAAATAAAAGTATGACCGAAAAATAACGTAAAACGTGTAAAAGAAGAGCAAATAGAAATAAATATATATTAATTCGATTTCTTAATAAATGTTTATAAAACTCTTGCGAACTCTATCTCCGAGTATGGCCTGATTTCACAAACCGAAATCAAACCATGGAAATGTAATTTTATAATATACATCAATTATGATAAGAAAAGAAGATTTTAATGAAAATCCTATTGCCATAGTGCACATAATAAGCGATTTTCCCCCGCGTATTCTCTTAACCCATTTATGACCTTACCTCATTTCTGCTTTTTCTCCACCTCACCCCAACATTTCACTTACATGGTTAATACGTTATGGTAATATGTGATACGGTGATTCTTTTTCATCGTAAAGTTGATAACCAGGAACATGGAGATGTTTCATTTGGGAAACTTCCCTAACAGAAATATGTCGCTTATACGAGGCTATATTTTATTAAACGTCCAAAGGACAGCAAAAGAATGACAAAAGTGGAAAATAAAAAGTATTACCAGAAATTAGTTACATGTATGCTTTCTTTTCGACATAATCGCCATGAAGATTCCAGCATTTGTCCAATCAGACGATGAATTTTCCGATGCTCTCTCAGAGAAGCATGACCGCCAGCGATGCGACCAAGCGAAATTTCGTTTTTCTGGAAGCTATGGATTATCTTTCTTCGTCCTCGTAGCAGCGCTTCAGTTCAAGTATAGGAAATCACTCGGCGCCAAGTCATTGGCCTTTACAGTTGTTTTGAAAACCGTTATTGGTCTCTTTTGGGAATACAATTATTAAGTAATTCAGTAATTCAGTAACCTGGAATGAAGAACTGACTCAAAGACCAAACCTTTGAGGCCAATAAACAATATGAACAATGAAGTCCATGGTTCTCTCACTGGCGGTAACACTCTTAAAAAGGACATCGGGTGGCTATCTACCGATTTGACAAATGCCCAAATCTTCATACCGTTTATGTCGTAAAGTAACCATGTACCCAAGCAGCAAGCGGTAAAAAGTTGGCCGACAGTATATTTCATTGGCTCGTACTCGGGAATTTTTGTTCGACGTCCATTTAACGTCCACTGAATCTATACCGCCGACGTGCAATTAGTTCCACAGCTCCCTAATCTCGGGTGAAAACTCAACCAACTTCCTTCCTTTACTCATCGCTATCCTTGTTCAGTCCAGCCGACATACAAATCGGACTTTGAAAAGACTCTTCAGAGATGGCGCAGTCTGTGGGGAAGGGGGGATGAAAGGATATGCTATTTCCTAGTACACCATCGTTACCCCTTCCGGTCCTCATGTCAAATTGAAGAATTTCGCACTCCTATCTCCTTTATCTTCCATCCAATAAGAAGCCCCTTTTTCACTCTGCTTGCAGTATTTTTTTCGGGAGTGTTTTGCCAGCTTCGCTTGACACAGTGCAGTGTTGTGGAGCAAAATGTTGTTGGGTGGCATATTCAAAAGTTTAATGGTTTACACAAGATAACATACCAACAAGAAACACACTCAGTTTAAAAAGCTTAGTTAATTATTTCTGTGTTTTTTTACTTAAAATAAATGTACTTTTGCTGATTGTTGAAATTTGTGCTGAACAAAAAATGGAATTGCATGCATAATATAATTAGATCAGAATCCGAAGTAAACATTTTTGATTTACAGCGGTTTTGCAGCCCTTTTTAGAAGAATAAAACATCGAACTTTTTAAGAATTACTATAATGCTAAAAATATTTTTTTTCATTACATATTTTCCAAAACTTATTTCTTTTTATTATATTGAAATTAAACATGAGCGTTGCAAATGAATTAGTTTCATTTCTTCATTCTTTAACTAGTATTTTGAGCATTTTAAAGTACTTATATTACTCTGCATAGTTGTTGCAAACACTTCCCCATAGAAAATTGTACTTATTTGTATTGCATTCAATATAAGTCTCATTATAAATTTAATTATGTAATCGCTAAATTTCCTTGAAATAAACTGGGACATTTTGAATTTATCTAAGAAGAATTTTCATTTGTAAATACATAAAATGTCACCATATATATTTTTTAATTTATATTACCCCATATTATTTATCTAATCAAATATATACATAATGATTTACGTATGTTCAGTATAAGTTACATGTCTAAACACAGAAATAATTTACTCATCTGATTTCGAAAATATTACACTAGATGCATGACTAAATATTAGATATTTATTTCTTATTTAATGAGAAAATATTTTAAGAGAGCTAGATATTTCTTAAATTCTAAAGAAAATGAAAGGGCGAATAAAAATTTTAATTAGCTAAATTGCGAAATTTAGCACACTCTATTAGGTTTTAATGGGCGTTAAAAGTTACTATAAGTTGAATATATAACTGTTAATTAACATCTTTTTTTGAAGTTTAAGAAATAAATTATCAGAATAAAAACCCCTTTCTTCATCAATTTGAAGTGGAAACTTTATATAGTATAGTTCCTTAAAAACGTTCCTAAAGCAATAGGTATAATCTCGGCTGAATCAGGATAAGAGTGTAAATTGTTGGGGAATCCTCGGGAAATCATACGAAGACGCACACAATTGCTCCGGACCAGACAGTACAGGGACCGTTACCCGACCGGACATTCCCCAACCTTCAACGGAAGTCCTGCGCTGAGGTCGGGCGGGTGAAATTGGAGTCGCGTGAAAACAGTTGGCCGAGATGAGGCTGGGGCTATCTTACTGCTTGGGTATATATCCAACTTTTGGTAATAAATTCATCTTATTCTTTAATCTCGTCTTTTCCTTATTGACAATCGAAGGTTGAATGAAAAACGGACCTATTAGTTGTCACATTTTATCCACCGTATATTACATAAGTAATTATAATTTGTTGTTGTTGTTGTGTCCTTGATAGAAGACGCTATCCATGGAAAGAGGGGTGCCAGTGCACCCGAGGGGGTGGACTTCTACTTGCTGGTCCCTAATTTTGGACCGATTCCAGATGAGAGACCAACCACCACCTGAAATCGGCACCCCCAGAGGTATCGTTTAACAACTTGGAGGACATTAAAGCCACGACGGATTTTACGTGCACCAGCTCCCATTAGCGTACACGGTTCCACAGCGGACGAGCCGAGAGGGAGATAACCTTCCCAAGCACTGGCCAAGCCGGATGCTGCTTCACTTGCCGTGTTCTTATAGGAACGGAGTTTAGCGGTAATGGTCTTATCCTGACATTTACCAACACATTTTTTGTAACACTTCGTCAATATATTTCATAAAATATGATTATCATCATTCTCATTCATCCTTTTTTTTTCCAGACGATTTTTGGTTTTTAGGTTATTTTCTTTTGCAGTGAATTTATGTTTTCTTGAATTATTATTTCAATCTTTAAGTGCACTAGGTGTTTGGTTGTTTGATTTTGGTTTCCTGGTACAATATTATCCTCAGGATATTTTGCTCCAGACGACAGGTAAGATATGGAAGCAAGCATCATCAACTGAATAATAAAATGCGAAAACAAGTTGCCACAAAATACTTAATAGGAAAAAAGCAATAACGAACAAATATGTCAAATCATTAAAGAGACTTCTTACTACACTTGATTGATACTTAACTGAACCCGTCAAGTTTTAGGGACTCAAGACAAGATGAAAATACACTTCGAAGATCTACACCTACTGGAGTTAAAGGCCTGGTGCCCAGAGCACTGCTACAAGAACATGCGTTCAGTCATCATTAAAGAAGCATATCTGGATGGTCCAGATATCAGTAAGAATAAACCGTACACATCATATTAAAAAAAACACATTAATATGAAGAACGAAGAAGAAGAAACTCGTATATGGAGTTTCATCGTAAATGTCGTAAAGTCAAATAGTGCACTAGAACATTTTTTTTTTTTTTTTTTTACAATAAATTCAAACAAATGAGATTTTAACAAGTTTTTGTGACAAAGCATTTGTGCCCAAACAAAGGATTAATATTTGCTAAATTTTGAAGCAATAATTTCATGTATGTATGTAATGTATAAAAAGGTAATTTGGGTTTTACTAGTTTGGGTATTGTTCAAGCGGGTACTTTCACTGTAAGTTTTGCTTTCCTGTCATACTTGCCACGCGCGCTTTGGAGCTATGTTTTATTTATTTTGTTATTTGTCAGACGTCAGGCCGTCGATTCTGAGTACTTTAGAGTGTACACGTGTCCCCACGCCCTTGTAGCCCCGGATGCGGGTCATGTTGGTAAATGTGTGTGGTTCGATCGGAGATAAGAGAGAGGCGGAGTTATGTCTTCACAAACCACGTGGTGTGGTAAGCGTAAATACTCCCTCACATCGAAAATCGAGAGACTTCTGCCACTGGAACTGCTTAATGAGTCCACGCTGATTTTTGTACCCGTCTCCCAACCCCTCCCCTCTTCTCATTCTAAATTGTAACTTAAATGTAATGTTCAATAAACCATATTACCTGCCTTAACTCTGGAACTTTACTTGAAATATCTGAAGTCTCAAATAGCCGACAGGATGATTGCCTGTGTGCCAATTAAAATTTTTAAATTGTAAAAAATTAACGCTCAATAGTCCGGGAGACGGGTTCATCGCCCATCGTTCGCAGGAGATGCAGCGTGCATCTTCGCCGACCAGCCGATGGCCTACTCCCTTGAGTCCGCTCTCCGCCGCCAGCCAACACTTCGTCGAGCCCTGCTCTGGGAGTTTTCAACACCGACTGCTGAGTCAGGATATCTTCCGAAGTACTTCACAGAACGTCCTGTACGTTCTACGCCGTTATTGCCGAAATGGAAGAACGTCTGCAGTGACGAACAGCCTATGCCGTATTTCTGCAGCGCTCATCATACCGAAATCTGCTCCTCCTAATTCATTTTTTTTCTTTTTTTTCGCGCGTTCGCCGCAAACCAAGAGAAACTCTTGTCATCATTACTTCTGCACCCAACAGGGTCCCCCTTGGTAGAAGTGTGTGTCCAACTGGTGAATCATTTCCCCCTCTTCTCCGTGCCGAATATTTTTGTTTTTGTGTGTTGCGCGTGTACAGCTTACGTTGACCGAACCTCTTTCTCCTGCCTGCCTTAAACTTGCGAGAGAAGATTTTTTTTTGTTTGTTTTGTTTATTGTTGAAGAATGACGATTTCAACTTGCGGATATTGATTTCTTTCGTAAAAGTAAGCGATTTTTATTTTAGAGTTGAAGTGAACATTAGAGTATTATATTTAAATGGTTATTAATTGTGTGTGTGTTATTTTAAAGTGCTATTTTAGTGTTGATGAAAAAAAAAAGTGATATATCTACATTTTTTTCCATTAATATAGTATTTTCATTAAGGTAAGATTTTGTAAATTTATTGCAGTATTATTATTAATGTTGCTAAATAAAATTTCTGAATGCAGTTATTAATTGCTTCTCCGTTCAGGTAAAAATTTAGAAAAAAATTTCAGCATGTCGTTAGATGGTAAAGAAAATACACAAACTATTGCCACTATGTCCCTGCAAAAAGTGATGAGTTTATTGCCCCCTTTAATTTTGAAGATAATATGAGTTTTGAAAGTTGGATAGCATATTACGAACGGTTTTGCTTACAACAAAATAAAGACGAAGATTGGAAATTTCAAAATATAGGAAAATTTCTTAAGGGGTCTGCCTTAACAACATACATAAATAATATTACAAATTGTAAAAATTGGAAGGAATTAATTGAAATACTGAGAGAAAAATATATTTCATGTACCGTCTTTACTTTCATGGATTTTACAAATTTAAAACTAGAAAAAATTTCGAATCTTATAACTTATTTTCATGAAAAATTAGAAATTGGTAGAAAATTGGGCCTACCTAATAATATAATATTAGAAGGATTGACCAATGGTCTTCCTAGTAATGTGAGAGCTCTTTTAACCCTGAAACCACCCAGTATTGCCACCGAGTGGCTTAGGGTAGCGTCAAAATTAATTAAAATTCACGAACCGCCCCAACAGGCAAGCTTTAACTCCTCGCCCAATATTGCACAAAATTCTAGTTACTTTACACCCAAGCTTCGGAATTTTAGACCCTACCATGCTCTTGTTTATAGCCGACCAAATTGGCGTCAACCAATTCATAATTCAACCCAAGGGCGAACCCAAATAAATAATTGGCCCCGTTTCCGCCCCCTATCTCAAAGTCCTCAAAGTTTACACCACCAAAATAATGTCAATTATCAAGAAAGCAACCTACCTAGAACTCCATGTAGAAAATGTGAGGGGCTAGGGATAAGTAATGCTTTCCATTGGACGCATACTTGTCCCTTTAAAAGTAACAACCAAATTGCGACAAACCCATTCGCGACACCAAATATGACTCACCCGAATATGACTTCGAACAGCACTATTTTAAATTCACAAAATAATGGTACTGAGACCTCGCGAGAAGAGAACTTATGACTATTTACTGTACCCGGGTACCTAAGGAAAAAATTAACTCAACCCAAAATTGACAATTTTGAATTTTTAAGTGTTCCCTGTGTCATAGAACACTCTCTGTCTTGCCGCAAAGTTTTGTTGGACGATTTAATTTAGAGATTACAGAGAGTCTCACCTTTAAATGTTACTCAGGCAGATGGTCTGCTGATATTTGATACAGTGTGTTATGTTAATTTAGAAATTGGAAACATTACTCAGTGTGTAAAATTTTTTATAGTATATTCAAGCCTGCCATATGCCATATTGGGTTTACCAGATTGTAAAAAGTTTTGTTTATGTATTGATTATGTGAATTTATGTGTTTTTCAAAATAATGTTAGATTACCTTTATACAATTATGATGCCTTACCTATGTCTCTACATTTAAATCAACCCACTTCTTCAACCGATAGCAAAGCCTCTGAGGAAAGCGTTCGCCCTCAGACTGTTTATAAAGCTATCAGCCCAAAATTAGAGGAATTATTAAATAAATATGAGAAAATCTTTGCAAAAAATAATTATGATATTGGTCGTATTAATGTAGAACCTCAGCGTATAAATTTAACTTCTGACCAACCTGTTTGCCTCAGGCCTTATCGAACCTCTCCTAAAGAGGAAGACGAAATTAATTCTCAGATTGAACAATTATTAATAGCTGGTTTAATTAAGGAAAGTAATAGCCCCTATGTTGCACCCGTCACTTTAGCGTATAAACGCGACGAAGGTACCAAAACTAAACTGTGTGTGGATTATCGTAAATTAAATAATATAGTAAATAATGATGCCGAGCCTTTGCCACGTATTGACAGCTTATTAGATAAACTAAGTGGGGCGAAAATATTCTCAACTCTTGATTTGGCGTCTGGATTTTGGCATGTGCCCATCCACCCTCAAGATACTGAAAAACTAGCCTTTGTAACTAATACAGGTCACTATACGTTCCAGGTCTTGCCATTTGGCATTAAGACAGGACCTGCTATATTTAACAGAGTCCTGAGAAGAATATTAAATAAATATAAAATTAAATTTGCCTATAATTATTTTGATGACATAATGGTTTTTTCTTCTTCTATGGAAGAACATATGAAGCATTTAGAAACTATCGTCCAAATTTGTTTTCAGGAAAATATTAAATTGAAATTATCTAAATGTAACTTTGCTAAGGACACTATAAAATTTTGGGGGTATGAGGTTAAAAAAGGTCAAATTACTCCAGATAATGCTAATATTGAAATTATCAAAAATTTGAAGCCACCTACTAATATAAAGGAACTACAGTGGTTTCTTGGTTCTGTAAATATTTATAAGAGATTTATTGATCGGTATGCAAAATTAAGACGTCCTTTAAATGATTTGTTAAAGAAAAACGCTAAATGGGATTGGTCAACAAACTGTCAGAAAAGTTTTGAAACTTTAAAAAATATTTTGATATCTAAACCTGTGTTACAATTATACGATGTTAAATTACCTATCCATGTATTTATTGATGCATCAAATTGTTCAGTTGGAGCTGTGTTGAAGCAGCCGGATGCCTCAGGTGTCTTGCACCCGATTGCATATCGTTCGAGATCGCTTCGATCATATGAAAAGAATTACACTATAACTGAATTAGAATGTTTGGCTATCGTTGATGCCCTTGATAAATTTTATCATTACCTTCACGGTCAAAAATTTGTCATTCATACTGACCACGCGGCATTGGTTTGGTTAAAAAATGTCAAAAATTTAAGAGGAAGATTATTCCGCTGGTCCCTTAAATTAAGTATGTTTCACTATGAAATAAAGTACCTAAAGGGCTGATATGTTATCAAGGATTCCTCCTTCTCAACATCTCCAACTAATTCAACCTTCGATTTTATTGTTAGATGCTGAAGAAATTAAAAATCAACAATTAGCAGAAAATATGCATGGTCCTAAATATTAAATCATTAATGATTTAATTACCATAAATAAGAAAGGATTAAAAAAATAGTGGTGCCTATGAGCTTAAGAAAAACTTTAATGAAAAATGCACATGAAAATTTTGGCCATCCTGGAGTTCAAAAAATGTTAAGTATAATTTCACCTTCATATTATTGGCCTCATATGACTCAAGATATTTCGAATTATGTTAAACATTGTTCGACTTGCCAATTTAACAAAAAACCTAAACAGAAGAAATTTTGTTTGTTACAGGCTGTACCTGCTACTGATAAACCCTTTGAATGTCTTTCTATTGATACTGTAGGAGGTTTCAACTATTACAATTCAACAAAATAATATCTACATCTAATAATTGACCATGCTACAAGATATGTTTGGGCCTTTCCTTCGAAAAGTGTCACTACTGAAACCTATGTAAACTGTCTAAAACAAATATTCAACATTCAAGTTCCTCAAAAGATACTTAGTGATAGAAATGCAGCTTTTACTGCTTCGCGTTTTAAAAAATTCCTCAAGAACTACAATACTAAACAACTATTAACTTCAGCTCATCATCCACAGACAAATGGAAAAGTAGAGAGGATAAATCAATCCATAGTTACTAGATTAAAATGTAAAGTTAACTCTTCACCTTCTAAAATTCCTTGGACTAAGTTACTAGAGCAGGTTATTAGTGAATATAATAACACACCTCATTCAGTAACGAAGTTTACACCCATGTATTTAATGTTTGGAAAATTGCCATATGACTCACCTATTTCGGAAAGTACCTATCCTCCTGTTGATGAAGCTCGAAAATTAGCAAAAGAAAGGACAATAGAATTTCATAATAAAAATAAAATTAGATATGACAATAAATTCATAGAAGCTAATTTCGAACCAGGAGATATTGTAATTTATGAAGAATTTAACTACCCAAATACACGTAAATTATCTTCTACTTTTTCAGGTCCTTATTCAATTGTAAACAAATGTTTTTCAGTTACATTCGAAATTGATAAACCTAATTACCATACTAAGAAACCTACGGAAATAGTTCACTCTTCTAAATTAAGACCTTATTTCCCTCCTGACAAATTAAAGCTAGCCCACGAAGGTGATTAAATTTAATTAACAATAATTGTTCTTTAAAAGAAAAAAATAGAAAAATAGAAAAAGAAAAAAAGAAAAAAATTATTCAAAATTTCTAAGTGTTGAGTTTGGAACCCTGAATACTTGACATAAAGTCTATCGTCTATCCTTTTTTCTTTTATGCTTCTACCAACCTTTCTCTGTCACCCGCTTCTCTTAGTCATTGAAGAAGTGCCCAAGTCAGAGTGTGTGCGGTGTAAGTAAAACTGCACCTTTTTTCTTTGTATATTTTATAGATATTATGCAAACAATAAATGAAGCTAGACTTAGACTAGGCTGGGACTTCCTCTCAATAATCCCCCAGTTTTTCCCAACTGTCTATTGAGTCATTTCTTCCCCTTTTTTGGAAGCTATGAGGCAATGACCAAGTTTTCTCTTTCGTAGTTGACAATTTCTTCCTTTTTCGGGATCATGTGACCCATTTATGTTGTCATACTATGGAGAGTTTAAAGTTTGGGCAAACTTAAAATGCCTACAACTGGTATTTACTATACCCCATACCTGTGAGACGGTACTGCTGTTTCTCAGCTATGGTTTTCGAAATTTTCTACACACTACGCACATTTTTACATTTTTTTTTACATTGCCTTTACACAAAATAATTTACTCCATTTTGCCAACTCCATTTTTCAAAGTTATTTTCATTCCATTCATTTATGCCATGCAAGCCAAAGCCATAAGTATTTGCCAAAGAAAATAAATGCCAGCCATGTTTATCCATTTTGTTTAATTATATTACTATATTGTTGTACAGTATTATTGTATCCCACCTAGGTTGTAAATATTTTACTTGTCATATTTTGAAAATAATTGTGCGCACTCATTGTTTCATTGTTTATTGTAAGATGTTCGTACTATTGCATCATTATGTTTTGTCAAATTTTAGAAACTGCATCCTGCCCCTCAAGTGTTGTAGAACATAACTCCAGAATTCTAGTCAGAAAAATTTAAGGTGTCTAAACTTGAAAATTAGATTAGTTCGCAGTTTTAAGATTAGGTTGCAAGGACGTCTGACTCGCAAGTGAGAGACTGGCCACCTCAATGATATTGCTCGTCAGACTTCTTTTGCCGGGGGGGATATTGTAATGTATAAAAAGGTAATTTGGGTTTTACTAGTTTGGGTATTGTTCAAGCGGGTACTTTCACTGTAAGTTTTGCTTTCCTGTCATACTTGCCACGCGCGCTCTGGAGCTATGTTTTATTTATTTTGTTATTTGTCAGACGTCAGGCCGTCGATTCTGAGTACTTTAGAGTGCACACGTGTCCCCACGCCCTTGTAGCCCCAGATGCGGGTCATGTTGGTAAATGTGTGTGGTTCGATCAGAGATAAGAGAGAGACGGAGTTATGTCTTCGCAAACCACGTGGTGTGGTAAGCGTAAATACTCCCGCACATCGAAAATCGAGAGACTTCTGCCACTGGAACTGCTTAATTAGTCCACGCTGATTTTTGTACCCGTCTCCCCTCCCCTCCCCTCTTCTCATTCTAAATTGTAACTTAAATGTAATGTTCAATAAACCATATTACCTGCCTTAACTCTGGAACTTTACTTGAAATATCTGACGTCTCATGTATATACAGGGTGATTCAGAATCCATCATCAATATTTAGTAGGGAGGTAGGGAATAAGAAAAGAATACTATTTCACATAGGAGCATGGGTGTAAACGAACCCATCGCGGCGTAGGGGCCGTTTTGTGTCCTCAACTCCCATTCATTTTTTGCACGAAGCTCAGATAAAATAAACTTCACAGGTTAAAGGAGTTTCTTCCATCATGTTTTTCATCAACCCTATACGAAGAAATCGATTGGAACTAATTCCGTTGGCCAACAAAGCGGTCCACTGCGACCAGTCCATCGAGCTCCAAATTTTCTGACCAGGTGACCATGCACATCATTTGCGGTTGATAATTGATCTTAATGATTCGGTTTTTTGGCCACAAGGGGCACGGGATTTATCTCCAATGGATTTCTATGTATGGAAGGTGAGGAAAAACATGCTGTACGAAACCCCTGTTGCTAGTGTATTTTATTTTAACTGAGCTGTCGTACAGCGCGTCAGTGAGAATTATGGACACAAAACGCCCATACACCGCGATGGGTTCGTTTGCGGCCAAGCTTTCCTGTGTGACACAGTATTCTTTTATTATTCTCTACTTCCCTACCAAATTTTGACGATGAATTCTAAATCTCCCTGTATATATATATATATATAATTTCTTTTTTTAAAGAACTGCAAATGGGAAAAAAAGAGTAAGGTGATTGCCCACCACGATGGAGAGCTAATTTCAGAGTATCGGAAATTCAGTTTTATGTATTCGCTCTGTTGCGTTTGACAAGGATCTTATGGGTATCTTCTTTTTTCTTTGAGATAAGGAGAAGCATGTGCAAAAAAAAAAAAAAAAAAAAAAAAAACATTTTGGTCACTTTTTTCCCGTAGAATCAAATTTGAAAATCTGCTTTTATCCAGCTCCTTTTGGTAAAACATCATACATATGTTAATTATCGTATTGTTAGCTATAGTAGTTTTGGATAAGCAAAGTACTGACATACTCTAAGACAACGTTACAACATTACATTGTATAAATTTTGGAAATTGTAGATATATAATATTATAAACAATGCAGATACATCGATTTTTTACTTAATTCAGTTGTTCTTTTACATTTTCTGAGAGTAAGACCTTGTACATCACTGAATAAAAATTTTCTCTCATTGTTAAGCCACTGTCACTATTTCGTTGTTTCGATTTACAAACCGATTTCTGTCTGTATCCATACATTTCACTTAATGCATCCCCAGAGAGTCATTATAGTTAGACTTATAGTTTGTACATATTATCTCTAATTTCAAGTGAGGATGCTAATTGGGGATTTTATGTATAGTCGTTAATAATATTCTTGCAATTAATAATCATTTGCATTCAGATGTTATGACGTACTTTTGATGTGCAGCAGTATACCTCGCTGAGAAACTGAAATAGGTAATGATTGCAATTATAAATAAAGGAAAAGAAACAATAACTACGATAATACAGTGTGGTCAGGAATTAACCAAAATTTAATTGCTTAGTAAATGAGTTTGAGAAGAGATAAAAGAAATATATTTACTTCTCGTATAAGTATACTTATTCCGATTTAATGCACAAGGGTTTTGAAGTGCTTCCCTGTACTTGCAATTATATGACGAAGTTTTTAAGATGAAAGTTGTCCAAAACTCAATGAATATTTCGCAGTGTGATGGCCGGAATTTCAGCAGAAATAGCTGAAATTTCAACAGAAAATGAAAATCCTCTGTTCTATGGCCAAACTCGGCTGCGAACTGCTTGCAAAGACGCGAAAGTCTACTGGAAACTGCTTGCAACTTGTCTGTCAGTGGTGCGTCACAGTACAAAATAAAAATTCGTATTAATTGAAACACGCTGAAACTCGTTTTGTAAATTGTAAACAGCGCAGTGATGCTTCACCAAATGTTACGTTAGTATGACATCCCAACAAATATTGCAGTATAAATTTTCGATTAATTACCAGGAGCCCTGTATTTGAATATACTATTTTTAAAATACATTTAAATGAAATCGTTTCATAAAGTCTTTTTTATTGTGTTTATTAGATTGTTTATGAGTATATTGAAAGAGAGATATTATTTTTCATCTCACATGAATGGGACAAGAGTCGGATGAATCATTGTACTGTTACGTTACCAGTTTTGAAGCTTTCATTAAATAAATGCTAAAAATAGTAGACTCATCCAGATGATTCTGAGGTATAATAGGACAATTATTGTAATGCCACGGCATTTTATGACAGTTATGTGAAAATCGACAAAATAGGAAGGTATAGTACTGATGTGAAACGAATTTCGAGTCATGTAATATGTTTAGAAAATAGAACTATCTATATAAATAAAAATAAACATATGTGTATATGTGTGCGTCTATATTTATAATAGTCATTTACTGCTAATTGAATGGGCTGACTGATTTGAATATTTGTACAGGTGTGCAGATAAATAGAGAAAAGAACAGGCTATTTAAAAAACAGGAAAAAAAAATCCGCAGCTCAAGAACACATTTTTGATGCCTGAAAGTAAGAAAGTAAATGATGGGTAAGAATGTTGGATATTGTAAGTGAGACTGACATCATTTTGATGTCAGGGGTTTACACTTGCTATTAAGATACAATTATGGTATCTGGCTGTCACTTAAAAAATTTCCACTGTCAAAATAGTTCTTAAATATCTCTATTTAAATATAATTTTTCAATATTAATTTATAGTATAAATGCTAAACTGAGTGCTAATGGGACATGGGTCTAGCGAGATTGTCAGTTATTACATGAAATAAAATATTAATGTGGTCAAAATTTCATCGGTGGTAGTAGAAGCCTTTCATAAGAACGTGCATAAAAGTTTTTTTTTTGTTTTTAATTAACGGTTGTTAGAAAAATAAGTAAAAGCTTAGCACATCAAGGCGAGTTTTTTTTTTTCGTATTAAATAAATAATTGTTTTAATCCCTCATGAACTCTTTAAAACAATAATTTCTGTTCCCATAAACCTTTAAAAAATGTTTTTCGTTATAAAGCATTATTTTTTGTCAATGGTTAGTAATTAATTTGCAGTAAGAGTAAAAGCAATTATATGTGGTTTGGTGTCCAGTGGGAAATTTCATAAGGGGGCTAATTGAAAGTCATTAAATATAAAAGCTGCAATATTGTTGCAAATATTTTTTAAATGATATATTTTGTATATAAGTATTTTCATTGGGTAATCATGTTTTTATTTGTATTAATTTTATACCATTTTAAAAGTTTGCTTTCAACAAAAACACGAGATAATTATGATCTCGAGATTAAATTGTTTAGTTTGCAAAACTAAAGAAAAGTAATTTTTAAAGTGAGATTTTGTATGCTTAAATAGAACTTCTTTGTCATGTTTAGGAATTTTTAGATATTATATGTCTTCAAGGTTCAAAAACAAATCAATCGAGTTGAAATTCACGTGTGAATTATATTAAACAATCAACTGATGCTTTATTTAAGAGAATGAAATAAATAGTTAAATCATAGTGATTTCAGCATTTCCGCTCTAATTCAAGGAGAATGAATAATGAATGAAAGATTTGAACTGCAAATTTATTCATCTGTAGTTGTAGTCATTTTGAAAGACAGAAATAATGTTTAATGAAACTGAGCTCGGTCTCTGTTTGTATATAATAGCATTTCGTCTTCGGCAAATATAAAATGTTTTGTCGAATTCAATATTATTTCTCACTAATAAGCTTTCTTTAACGGAATAATTTAGTTTGATAACTAAAATTTCGTTGCATCACCAAAATATTTTACTGAAATAAAAAGCTTTTCTTGATTCAAAGAAAAGTGTAAATTAAAAAACCACCAACAAAACTGTTCAATTCATCAAATCATTTTATTTTTTTCTGTTTAATCAATGTGACATCCAGGGTGGTCAGAAAAAACTATTTCGGTAAATGGACTTCTAGGCGCAGTTCCGTCCAATAGGCTGAGATGAGATTTCAGATATAATTATTTAGAGATACAAGCTTGAGATTGGGATTTTTTAGAATAACTGAGTTCTCACGCATACTGTTACAGTGAAAAAATTTCGAAATTTTCCAATAGCGACAACCATTTCTTTCCTGCACACGATGATCCATTTGTGATTGAAACACCGTAAATGGATCATCTTTGCATGACGAAAATTGCGATGTAAATCATTTGCACAAAAAGAACATTGTAAGGAACATATAACAGCCCAAGATGAGAAAGAGAACTTGTTTTCATAGGAATTAAAAGTTTTCAAGTGCCCTACTCTTAGCTTAATATTTCTACTGTCCATTAAAGCGAATTATACCGATTATGTCAATGTACCTTCTCTCTGTGTAGACTGGTTCTTTGCAATGCTCTTCTTTTTCTTATTGGATAATTATATATAGAATCTCACCTCTATTGGTTGAACGAAGCGCCGCCAAAAGGTTCATATAACGGGATAGGTATATTAATTTATTTTTTAAGGACCACCCTGTGTATGTTAGTTAGCGTATTACCTGACTTTAGTTGGATTTAAGTGCTGAGAAATATTAATAATAGTAAGTACAGTTACTTAAGCTTCACGGTATAATCCGCAAGATGACTGCTATCCCATTTACTTGATTTATTTATATACAAAATGTCTCATGAAGGCCTCCTAAATTTGAAATAAATAACTCAGATACGCTGATAAATAGAAGCATGAAAGTAGTGGTTTGTTTAATAAAAACCTCATAAAAATTTGATATAGAAGTCGCATAAGGTTAGTTGAAAATTCCGCCGGTAGATGCTCTCGGTAGTGTGTCAGCAGAAATCCACCTTGACAAGGTTTTCTGTAGTAAATATCTTCCAGTGTACCCCACTGAAAGTTGTTTAACGGAGTGAGGTCAGGCGAATATGGGGGCGAGTCCATACATTTTTCCTTAACTATCGAACTAACAAATAAATTTATCATCGAGGTATCTGTCCAGTCAAAGCGAGTTCAGTCTTGCACAAACCACGCTGTCCGTGGTCGCTCGGCCTATATATCTTTTGAGTCACGAAAAATTGTTTCAATGGTGCAATATAACGGTTAATCTTCACTGTTTCTCGGAAGAAAAAGGATTCAGTGATTTCTTTGAAGGGGATTACAACTGGAAAGTTTTGGGCAATAGAGTGCTCGTCTTTGAGAGAGATAAAGATTTTCGAAAAACTAAAATTGCGTATTATGTATGATAAAAACACCATCCAGGTAAAATTTGCTTGAGTCTGTAAATTACACTGTCGTGTAGCTCGAGATGGTGAGACGTGCTGGGATAGAATCTTATACGGTATCATTTAATGTCTTCCTCTGGAATCTATACATGGCAGTTGAGGTGATTCCGATTTAAGCTTAAAATCTGATTACAGACGAATGATGCTGAATAAATGCAGCATGTGTCGTTGTATTTTCAGGTGTCACAAGAGTGGGTATGACTCAGTAGTTTGGCTATTGCATCGATCTCGTTGCGTTCCATTCGGGCCTTTTTCGACTTAAAACCGTTTTTAAAAACTTCTCCCTGCACGAATAAGGCAGTTATTTAATAGCTGGTGCTCCAGCACAATAAGCACACGTTACTCTGGTTTCTCCAAGGAATACACCACTTTAAGAATGCCTTTCACTGTACGTTAATAGCGGTCATGTTTCAACTGCGAAATCTTCGACTACTATTTGTTCTCAGCATCTTAGCTATAACTAGTGACATCTGTAGGCCATCTATCAATGCAATTTGTTGCTAATTTGTTTAGATTTCTGCATTAGATTCTTGAGGTTTTTAAAATTTATATGCTTTTCTTAAAATACACTGTGTGATGAAGTTCTTAAGATTCTTAAATTAGCATTTTATTTGCCTCTTCAAAGTTTTACACATTTCTAATTTATCCATACCCAATTTCTTCCTGTTCTCGCCCTACCTTTTCGTTTTAAAATATTATTTTTTTCTTCGCTGTTAATAAGGACGTCGATTTTCCCAGTGGATAAGACAATGAACATTGGTAGATGGCTAAAGTGCGAAGGTACAGGGTTCTGGATTACCGTGCTGCTGTCTATTTAACGGCCTGGATATTTGGACAGTATTCTCCAGATGTAACGTGAATACGCGTTAAATCCCCTTAAAAGGTCTCCTCTCTCCCCCCTATAGGAATATGTCCTTCGTATGGCTTTCCCTTGACCAAAAATACAATTCGCGATTAATTCAGTAATTCATTTTTTATTTGATGTCACTTTTGCTTGATCTATTCTAAAAATTACTCTTCCCGGAGTTTTACTCATTCGTCACGCTAATAGAGCCAAATATTTTAATACCTAACGCAGTTGGCGAAACTGCATTAAAAAATTAATTCTCTTGTTTCGATTTTACACGTTCAAGGCACCATCCGCAGTATCTAATGAAAGCTCTTGGCGTTTTATTTGGGTGGGACAACGTAACTTGGTGTTGATGGCAATAAATAAGCAGAAACGTAAAAAAGCACCAATATAAAAATTGTAATACCCATCCCATGGTATATTTATTATTTCGGGACAATTGAAACTTACTATTTGCGTTCTCGTCCAATTGGCTTTAGAAGTTCTCGGGACTTTTTCGTCACTTTACCAGTAATTTCCTATTTTAATTGCGTATTATTTCTCCTATCACCAATCACTCGATTCCTTTATCTTTTAAAATAAATGTCATTTAATTTTCAACAAGCCTTCTTCATGGTTCCAGTCTTTCTATTGGGGAACGCAAATTTAATTTAATAAAACTACCACATAATGCTTCCTCATTTAATTTTGACTTGAACTTAGCTTAGTGCTGCTTGTGTGTCGTCACCCTGCATTTCCATATTAAAAAAAGGCTATATTTCATGTAACCGGGTGTACAAAATTAAACGGCCATATTTTAAAGTTGTCTACAAAGGAAGCTATTGTTGAAAAAGTTATGAAATTCTGTGTAGGACATAATGAAGGTAATGGGAATTTGTTTGAGCGAATAAAAAAAAAATGGTTCAGACACTTGCCACCACCTGGCATTTTTTTAATGAACTGCAGACTTAAGCATGGTGCTTCATTTAAATTCTACCACCTGAGAAGAAGAAACAGAAACACAAATTTTTCTTCACGTCACGCAGCAGCTGTTACAAAACCTAGAAAATTTTCTCGGAGATTTTGTTTTCCATAATGACCGTCATGTTTAACATGTTTTGTTGTAAACTATCATAAATGTATGCTAAATGTGTAATTCATTAAAAAAAAACACCCTGGTGGCGAACACTTGAGCTGTTTTTTTTTTTTCGCTCAAGCAAATTCCCATGCCTTCATTATGTCCTACACAAAATTTCATAACTTCCTCAACCATAGTTTCGTCAGTAGACAAATTTAAAATAGGCTCGTTTAATTTCGGACATCCTGTCAATTAATAAAATGTACTAGAATAATTAATAGTAATATGCAGATTTCTTTTGCATGTGTATACTTTTTATTTGAGCCGATGCATATTTGATTCGCTGCTTTCTCATTGATAGAAATTGTAAAATATAAAGTATGTCTAATGTAAAAAAAATTTTAACCACTGCACGGTCTTTCGCACCTTTTAACCAATTTGAGGAAAAGAAAAGCGAAACATTTTTTATATCTCCACTTATTCTTTATCTGTCTAGTTCATGTATGTACACGTCCTCTTGCCACTTTGTTTGATTTAGAATGAATTGGCCCAGCGAAAAAATAACGTTTTTCTGAATTCAGCAGTTTTAACTTAACAGTTTTGTCGATTTAATAAAATACTCCGAAGATTCAATGAAATATTTCGCTGTTTTAATGTTCATAAATATAGATATACACATTTATTTAAAATATGAGAACCAAATTTTATTCAATGCAATAAAACATTTTTTTATGTCCCATCGTGAACAAAACATTTCACGCACTAACGAAAAATAAATCATTTTTCTTAACAATATTATTTCAGATGGCTGAACTTATCGCACAAAAAATTCTATCATTTACTCACCGTAATTATTAAACGCTAATCTAACCGGAGCGCTATCAATATCTCAATTTCACTATGAAATCAGTTATTAAACCTATGGACTTAACCAGGAACTAAATCACACAATCCATAAAAATGAAAAAGAAAAGAAATCTTTTCATGTAGGACTACAAACAGTTAAATAATCTTTTGTTGTACTAAAAAGTCCACTGAGTAATAGTTCAAATGAATGAAATAAATAACTGATTCTTCCTAAATTCAGCATGTGTACTCCATTTCAAAGAGAATGGATGGATAACGAATGACATTTTCGATTTACAGATTAACGATTCCTATGAACTGCAGCAATTTTGGAGATTAACAGTCCTTTCTGATTAAACATCACACGGTCTCAGGGTGCGCTTAATGGATATCCGTCTTCGGAGTCGGTTAATATCAATTATCTGTTGGGGATCGAAGTTTATTAGTTTGGGTATTAGTTGAATTAAGTTAGATTTAAGTGTGAGCATACATATTATTTAGTAGTTAATAGAGTTACTTAACTTTCTAGACGCATTCCGTATGGTAGAACTAAGTTTATTAGATTCGATTTTTTGTTTCGTTTTTAAAGCAACACATGCTATAATTTTTTTTAACTTTATGTTCATTAAAATTTTTATTACACAAGTGTTTTATGACATGCAAAATCAATATCCTATAACCCTCATTTTATTGCTCATAAAGCCAAATTTTGGAAATTTTTAATTTCTCATCCTTTCCCTATTATTTAATTTGTAAGACCTAGAGTTCGTTGTGTTGCATAGCATTTTTAAATGGCATAAAAGTTTAGTTTTATTTCGAATTTCAAATGATAATTAATAACTGAAAAGTATTTAATATGAAATATGCTGATAATGAAAATAATTTTTCCTTACTTACTGTGTCATATGTTTTGCTGGTAAAAAATACCTCATGATTTTGAAAGTAAAAGTTTAGTAGTACTTAGATGTTGACTATACAGTAGTATCCTTTTATGCATAAAATGACAAATAATCTGTGGAAAGAGACGCTGGAACTTGCAAAAAGTAAATTATTACTTTTGCAATTATGATAAGAACTTTTTTATAAATGTTTTATTATTTAACACTCTATTTCATATGAATTGTTAAAATCAAAATAAAGCATAAGTTTAAGAGCTCTAATGTATCTTTCTGACATGTATCATTCTCAACAGTCTCTCCACTCTCCAATGAATGTTTTAACTTACCTGCAAGTATTTATTGAAGTCATTTTTAAATTGTAAAAAATTGCTTTCTGTAAGTAAGCTTTAAAGTAATTTTAAGTGCTTTACTTTTAAATTATGCTTTGAAGTAAGGTCTTTACTAAGTATGCGAAAATATATGTAAGTGTGTCTCAATGATTCTCATTTACACTCTTCTTAATTTCTATGTACTTTTTTTGGAACTTCATGTATGACTGTCTGTCCAACAAACTAGAACCTCACAAGGTTTTTGTTTGATAGAACTGACTGTGAATCAGTTCTGTAAGTTCTACTAGTTCTAGAAAATATTTATTTGTAAAAAAATATTAATCAGTTAAATATCTTTTTCTATTCCCAAACTTGATTCTAATTTTAAATATTGCACCATCTTTTACATTGTTGGCAAGCTACTGACTTCAAAAAGGTTAATTTCAAAAGTGTTAGAAAGTTATTAACAAAGAAGCAAAACGTGGGATGACTCACTTGTACATATTTTCTTAGTTATTCTCGATTGTTAAGAAAAACAGTGATTTTGAAGAATTACGACTTACAAACAGATAGTTGCCGGTGAACGTGAACTCCGAATTTCAACGAGAATTCGATAGTTATTACTCTTGGTTTGTGGCAAATTTATGTGAGTTTAGGATTCCATATTTACTATACAACTGGAAACTGTGTGAAGCAATTTGTTTCTTTACCTCTAATACTAAAAACAAACACATTTACCTCTAATACTAAAAACATTACATGGAAATGTGATTTTGATGATGTGAGGGGGAGAGAGCATATTTTAAAGGCCAACTTCCATTTCAGTCAGTTGTCATACGCTAGAATGTCAGTTCAATGTATTTTTCAGTATGTTCTTGCAGGATTGCGGAGAAAAGTTTTTCCCTTTTGTGTTTGTGTCCTGGTTTTGTGGTTTCTCTAATTAGCTTTTGTCCTGGATCCCGACTGGTCATTCAAACCCCATAGATAATTTGACCCACAAGCCTGCAACTGCAAATTGACCTTTAAAAAACTACTCTCCTCGCCTGGAGCGTATGACAAACGAACACAAATGCGCGTTGGCCTTAAGGCCTGTACACATTCTGCGGGCGAAGTCGGGAGTTCCAAGGGTTTAAGAGAGTTCTTTAATGGTCGATTTGCACTTGCAGGTTATTGTAATCAAAATATTTATGACAATTTAATGACCAGGTCGGATCCACCGACAAAAGCTAATCCGTGAAACCACAAAACCACACCCCAACTCAATGGATGAACTGTGGAAGATTTTTCTCTGCTGTCCGGAAGAAGGGACGGGGGAATGCATTGAACTACCATTGAAGCCACGACACTACCAACAGGCGAGTTTCTCTGTTTACTCAGCGTTTTTGAATACATGCACAGCAAAGTATCCATTTCTTTTCAACACTTTACGCATGCTTTAGATGGGACATTTTAGGAGCATTTTCTTACGATTTTCAAACCGCTCGGAGGATTAAACAATCTACACTTTACAATAATCTTCATGGTAGAATTTGAAACTGCCTGATGTAATTACTGGGTATCCAGCCCATAGGACCCTGATTTCAAACTTAAAAACAAAAGTTAAATGGTTGTGTTTTGCCTTATGGCAAACCTACACAAGAAGCATCTGCCTACGAGCAGACGATTCCTTGCGGACGAAAGTGTGATTCCTTGGTCGAAGGTCTAATTTAAGGTGTTCTCTCGCGTATTTCGTTACATATGGAGAACTAACCTTGACTCCAGATCGTTAGATCAACCGAGCAGTAGTCCAGAGCGTGGAACCTTCACACTTCAGTCGTCTACCATATTCAGTGTCTTATCCACTTGGCCATGGTAGGATCAAAAAATTAATGGAATAATGCAGCAAATGGTATGTTTATCATGAAAGCTGTAAGAATGTTATGTAGAAGTCTTGAATTGGAAGTTGCAAAAATCACTGACAGATGGTGCTGTAATCGCAGGCCTCCGTATTATCCCAATGTGACTCTGCGATTACTTTCTGTTCCATGGAGCACATTAAAAGGCACTATCTGCCGGAGCCATCCCGACAAGCTGGGCGAACTGATAGTCGTCGATTTGTGTGGAACTCAAATCCATTTTCGTTCATAAATTACAGGCTGTGATGACAAGTTTCATTATTTGTTTGAAAACACCTCCTCTGAATGTCAAACGGTTTACATAAACAAAACAAAACACAAAAAAAGCATTGTTAGTGTGACTGTTTACAGAGAATGAGTTTAATTATTCCTGATAATACGAGTTTTATAACGTACAGCGCCATCTGTTAGCAGCCATTATAACTACTACTAAACATTTTTACAGCTTACAGAATAACCATTTTCCGTATTCCTTTTCTGATCTTCGTTTTTTAGATTTTGTAATTTTCAAATCAGGGTGTTTATTTGCTGGACAGCATTAAAGAAACTTTTTTTTTTCCATGATCAATCGCACTTTGTATTTAAGGGTATATCGATCTTCAAAAAAAAAGAAGCCAATGAATCAAATAAACTAATAGATAAAACAATAGTGACTTTTTTGTTTCCCTGAGAAACTTTATTATAAAATTCTCCATCATGGACAATAGTAGTACGCTTACAAAAATAACTTATGGGACTAGGGAAACTTCCCTGTTCGCGCGATGACTTTTTATACAACGGAAGTGCATCTTGACCACTTATATACGACGGCCATTATTCACAATATATCACTATTTACAACAAATATACACATATGGAACATTCAGTCTTTGTCACTGTTTGGATAGAGTCCAGAGTCGTTTGGGGGGGTGAGTCCATGGTCGAATTTCCAATGATGTAACCGTCGTCGCATTTTCGAAGGACGAGTTTATACGTGATTTCAAATGAGCCGGTAACTAGGCGGCCTTCAAATGCCATGGCTGGGCGGGAATCCATCCTGCTTGCAAGCCAGAGGCCGGAGTGCAACCGCAGTCTCATATAAAGTTAGTTCATTGGTAGATTTATTACACATGTGGCTATAGTTTAAAACATTTACACGTCTGTTTGTATGTTTTTCACGTACGGCCTGTGTAAACTTGCTGTTTCTTCTAGGGGCAGCACTTTGACTCTCTTTTGTGGAGTGATATGGGAGTAGTCTCTCAGTGCTGCTTCTGCTTCTAGCTCCATCTAAAAAGAATATATAATGTAATGAAATTTCATTGAATCTAAATATGAAAATGCTCATATTGTATATGTGCGACAAATTTGCATTTTTGATGTACGTACTTTGCAATAATAAGATTACGCCCACATCGTTGCAATCACTTTGCATATTCGGCACACTATATAAGATCTATTCTGTATACACACTTTAAATTGCGTTTTAAATTCCAAATCTGATTGCATTGTTTTATTCTTAAATTAATGTAAAATATTAGAGTATTTTTAAATGTATATTATTTTTTTTGTGAAAGCTCTAAAGTAAATAGTATATTTAACACAGGGAAGAAGCTCTAAGTTATATAAAATTCGTAGCTTGGGTAAAATAATTACCATAGAAAGAAAGAACGTTTCTAAGCATCAATGTCTGTTAAATCCGCTGACCTGTTTCAGTATGTTTGACTTTCTATCTTGAGTGCAAGAAAGTGTGTGAATATGGAGATGGTTTAATATGGAGATGGCCCCTCATGCAATTTTTATGCATAACAAATTAGAGTGTATGTCAATTGTAAACGATTGGTATACGTAACTTTTCTGTACGACGAGCTGCGCCCGATTAAAGTACAAGTGCGTTTTTTCCCCTCAGTTGTACATAATGGTACACATATACATTCCATAGATTAATAATATGATTTCTTTTTTTATTCAACAACTTTATTCTATTGTAAATATCACTTAGAGATATTTATTTACTTTTAAATACACACATGAAAAATACTGATAATGTTTTATTAGTTTATAGATTGTCCAATATCAAAAGTTACATACGGCTAAAAAGTATTTACTATAAATTTTGATGCTGATAGATTAGTATTAAAAAATATAAAATATTTTAAATTTTCACTTTGTTGAATTACATTAAGCTAAAGTTGTAATTACGCAGAATTTGTAACAAACACAAATTATAAAATATTTTCAAACCTGTCGTGGTGGCCTGCTGATAGTTGTAATAGTCTGGCCCATTCCATTGAGTCCCATAAGCTGTAAGCTTGTAGGATCAGCTAAAAACTGTTTATCCAGACCTTCGTCTGTACTTTGTTCAGAAGGAATGCTCACATCTGTAAAAAATGTCAGGAGAAACATTTATATAATTTTCCTTCAGGCATTTCAACATCTGATAAAATCAGTGTTTAACGCTTAAGATGAATTTAAGCTATCTCAAGTAAATTTTCTCTTCAATTGATGGCTTATATAATCATCTACCTGAATTATAGAATTTATTCTATCCGTAATACTTTAGAAAATATTTATCTCTAAATAATTTAAATGTATCAGGTTTTCCTCTAGTGACAGACGTTTAAAGAAAATTTCAAAGTTATACAATTATAATAATTTATCTGGAAGAATATTATATTACTTATGAATAAATTTGAATCAAACAGATGAAATATGCGACGAAATATGTTTTACTAAAACATTCATATAGTTTAGTAAAGTATCAATGAAAGTATGACATTTTTACAGAATTCTGTTTAAACGTAGGTAAGTAAGTATTCCGGAAAACTTTTCACCAAAACAATACTTATGAAAAATGCAAAAAAAAAAAAAATATTATTTGTTCTAGCATTTCTTTCATTGGAGAAGTAAAGATATGCTACAAAAATAGCAAAACATATAATTTAGAAACTATCATATATAAACACAGTTTGAAACATACCTATCCAAATGTGATTTAAGATAAATAATCTATTTTGCTTAGTTAGGAATGGTATCTTCAACGCATAAGAATTTTGCATTTGCGTTACCTGGTATGATGTCTGGACCCTTTTCTTCTCCTGGACTTTTACCAGCTTCATTATTGTCATCTTCTTTAACAAGACCTGCCTGTAATCTAAGAAGAAAAAAAATGTGGCTTCATTACTATGCATGCAGGCATCTCTCTGCATACTTCTAAAAAATTCCTACCTTCATCAAAGGTTTACTTAAATAGCATGATATTTTAATGGTTTAATAGGCGGAACCTTAACATCTAAAGGAGCATTTAACAACCGTTGAAGCAGCAGATCATTTTAGCCTAATACTTATAAAGCTTTTTTGCTTTTTAAATACGCTTTTTTTTTTTTTTTTTTTTTTTTAAAGAATGACTGCAATACCCATGGCTTCAGTACTTTTAAATCTTGATCATGATTCATTATTAGAAGACTGTATTATGGGTTAGTCTGTTTTAAGATCTTAATAAATATAATGATATCTTTTTAATGCATTTTCCAGATATTTTATTTAGACACGTTCTAAAAGATATTTTTTACTTTGCGTCCATACAGACAACTTTCGATAGTTACAATGAGATGCTTTAATTTAGTCTTTAGTAAGTGAAGAATTATACAGGGTGTTTAAAAAGGACATGGACAAAATGACATGGCAGATCTGTCATACAACAAGGATTGCAAATCGCATAGGAACAGAGGGTCGCAAACGCATGTGGAGGGCGTTAGAGCCACGAGAGGGCGTAGGGATACAAACACGAGCTGAGCAAACGAAGATCGTCTTTATTTTAGCCGTGGATGCGTTGGGTGAAGCATGGTCAATTAGACGCACCGCGAAATGGCTATTTATGGCATGCCAACTGCAGTGGACGAGAAGCCTTGCGAATGTGTAGTGAGAAATATCCTGGTAGAAAGGTTCGTAGCCACTCATACTTTGCCTCTCTGTATCGACGATTGTGTGAAACCGGCTCGTTCGACGTGCACAAGCCGGATGCTGGTCACCAACGAATAACTCGGACAGTGGTTGCTGAAGAAAGAGTTGTCCAAGAATTTCAGTCTCCTTCAACAAGTACACGAGTTGTATCCCGAGAGACCCGTATCCACCACGCTACCATCTGGCAGATTGTGAACGACGAAAGACTACATCCTTATCATTTACAACGGGTCCAGGCACTGGAACCGAGAGATTACAACAATCGTGTGGATTTTGCGTGGTGGTTTTTGCAAGAACATGTTGCAGACCGAAACTTCGCAGCAAGTGTTATCTTCACGGGTGAAGCTGCGTTCTCATTAGAGGGTGTGATGAACTCTCACAACCTGCATACTTGGGCGGATGAAAACCCGCATACTACACGTTCGTGCGGTGCACAACGGAAATTTTCCGTTAAGGGTGTAGTTCGAAAAAATAAAATCTTCCTCACGGTCTAAGTACACAAATCAGAATAGGCTAACTGCACCAAGGGCTAGAAAAACTTCAGGATTCTTCCTAAGCTGTATTACACACTGCAATAAATGAAACAACGGTGCCTTTTCTAAAATTTTCGGAAAAAATTCTTGAACATGGAATTGCACGACAAAAAAGTTTCGAAAAGTGGCATATTTTGCTAAATGTTTTCTGAAAGTTTCGCTATTGATACATATTTATCGCTTATTACAGTGTATAATACAGCTTGTAAAGTGACATTCTAAAAAATTATAGAAATACTTTGAAATGCATTGCATTATTAGATTTTTTGTATTTATGTACCAAAATCACACGATTCACAAATCACACGGTTTTTCGAACTACACAGTTAGCATGTGGGCTGGCACTCTAGGAGACTGTTTACTTGGTTCGTACATTCTCCCAGAAACACTTAACGGTCCCATTTATCTAACATTCTTGCAATAGGCTCTGCCAGGAATGCTGAATGGTGTCCCGATGCCTATTCATCGAAGCATTGGATTTCAACACGACGGAGCCCTATCACATTTCAACATAGACGTCAGAGCACATCTGCAGGATACTTTTCCTGACGGCTGGATTGGTCGAGGTGCACCAATCACATGGCCCCCACGATCACCAGACCTGTCCCCTTTGGATTATTTCTTATGAGGATTTTTAAAAGGAGTTGTGTGTGAAACACCTGTTGAAATGCCAGAATACTTGGTTGGAAGAATCGTTGTGGCAGCAGTATGTGTTCGAGATACACCTGGTATCTTTGAGAAGGTGCACCGTTCCATGCAAAGTAGATGCCAGGCGTGTCTCGATGCATCTGGGAAAAACTTTGACCATCTCCTGTAGACTCAACATTTGGCTTGCATTAGTCGCATTTGAGTGAGTAATTATCAATAAAATGATCTGTAATGGTTTTGTTTCTTCTCTTTGTGTTATGTATTATTTTAGACGCCCTGTATCTTCTCCGGATCTCAGTTGCGAACCTTTGTTCCTGTGCGATTTTTGATCCTTTTTGTATGACTGATCTGCTATGTCATTTTGTCCACATTTTTTTGAAACACCCTGTAGAAAGTTCTATATAGAAATTGTATAAGTGTTATAATAAAGTGAGATTTGGCTGTGTGATGTAGTTGACAGAAATCCCTTGTCCACATTGCTAGTTTTATAAATAAATATGACCTTTTCCCTCCATTCGTCTAAATGTAAAAAGTACAATCATGCAAACGAATTTTTTAAATATTATTATATTCATCTAAGATTGAGAAGTAAAGGGAAATGTTAAACACAAAAAAGTATTGAAAAAAATAGAATTGGGTTGTTAATTATGTATGCTCATGAAAGTATACTTAATTAAAAGTTACCTCTTTATTTAAGGTGTTCACATACATTATCTGGAACTGGAAGAAGTACTTGGTGAGCCGTTTTTAAAACGACATTTTGTATTTGCAGGAATAGAGGAGTAATCTATTTTTGATCAAGTGCACTGTACAGTAACGACCTCACACAAAGTATCCATCTTCGCTCAGCTGACTTATAAATAGGCTTTATGAAACTATTCTTGTTGCAAAAATATTTACTGCACTTATGTATTTATTTTCTGCTTTGACACTAATTAATTAAAAAAGTTTGAAGTATTTAGTTTTACCTTTTGCTGCTGTACGGAGTTATAATTGCTCTCTTCCTTTTGTATTTTAGAAAAAGACCTCGGAAAGCCAAATTTTCTTGCAACATTTACAAATCTTTTAAATTATTATCCCTATCTTTAATAATTTTCTATATATTCAAAATGTTTAATTCTAAATAAGATTAAAAAATGCAATGAATTTTACAATATATATATATATATATATATTTGCATTATAAAATATCCTCATATCCTCTACTCTTGTAATTGGCAAAATATCAGATAATATTTAAAATTAAAAAATTGATATTTAATAACTTAATAATAAAATACTTACTTGTATGCTTTCCTTCCCAGCTTTTGTCCTAAAAAGAGATAAATAAATGTTATTTTCGAAGATGATAAACATATTTGTGATGGTATTTAATAATCTATTAATACATTATATAAGATTTGCTTTAAATTTTATTTACAAATTTATATTTCAATTCTTTTATATTTGACTTTCAGGAATTTAGTTCATTCTTTGGCATTTTTATTCCGTATATATTTAGTGAAATATGGAAATCATATAGAATTAAATATGTGTGAGTGTATGTATTCTTTGATCATGTTGCGAATCCTCAACCAACTATTTAAATATCATAATTTAACTGTATGCTTATCTTTTTCGTTATAGTGATGAAGAAAATGAAGATTTTAGAAAAAGAGAATTTAGAAATGAAAAATTAAAAATGAAAATTTTGAAAAAAAACGAGATTTGCTTACGAAGAGAAGTTTAATGAAAAATCGAAGGTAAAATCTTATATCATATTATAGCCATTATCAGATCAGATATTTCTAGAAGAAAAATTATGCTACAAAAATAATAAGAGTAGACAAATGATCTGAAATCGGCCATTTGTTTGAGATAATAATTTGTTACCTTTATGTCTTCCGTGCCTTGTGCGGCATTTCATTGCTAAAACTACGACTACAGCAACAAACACTAATCCACATACTACGGAAACAAGCACAATGAGAACTGGACTTAGAGTCACTTGCCAGACATTATCTGGAAGAAAATAAGAAGAAACGTTATTTCCTCTGGAAAACAAGACATTGTTTAACTCCATGTATACTAAAAAAAAACAAGAATATAACTATGTCCAGAAGTTATACCGTATTTGATTTAATAAAAACTACTGGGCACTAAAGAGTGTAACATGGTGAAACACTCGTGCAGTTTAATACACCTACATGATTTGTATATTGACAAAAATTTGACTATAATTATTAATTACACTAAAGTATTCTGCATATACTTTATGTTAAAGCACTATTTATTTCAAATAGGTTTGTCCTAAAACACAAACATGTTCAATGTATCGATATTTATTAATATTATTATTAGTATTTCTATAGAATTGTTTTTATAAGATACATATGTAACAGTGGAAACCCGAAATCAGTCAAAACCCGAATTAGCTAGGGAAAACGCGTTCTGTCTGACAGCGCTCGAGAAAACCCGAATTAACTAGGGAAAACCTGTTTTATTCGGGTAGCGGAAGCACATTTTCGAGGGGGCCCCTACAGCGAAGTCCGGACCCACTCGTGTTTTTGAGGGGGGGGGCACGCAAAGGGCCAGCATTAGCATATTTTCCAGCGGCTCCCCTTAAAGCGATGGCTGGACCCACTGATGTTTTTTGGGGTATCTCAAAGGGCCAGCGTTAGCATATTTTGCAGGGGGCCCCTAAAGCGATGTCCAGACCCACTGATGTTTTTTTTTGGGTCTCGCAAAGGCCCAGCGTTAGCATATTTTCCAGGGGACCCCCTAAAGCGATGGCCGGACCCACTGATTTTTTTTGGGTCTCGCAAAGAGCAAGCGTTAGCATATTTTCTAGGGGAACCCCTAAAGCGATGGCCGTACCCACTGACGGTTTTTTTTTGGGTCTCGCAAAGGACCAGCGTTAGCATATTTTGCAGGGGGCCCCTAAAGCGATGTCCGGACCCACTGATGTTTTTTTTTGGGTCTCGCAAAGGCCCAGCGTTAGCATATTTTCCAGGGGACCCCCTAAAGCGATGGCCGGACCCACTGATTTTTTTTGGGTCTCGCAAAGAGCAAGCGTTAGCATATTTTCCAGGGGACCCCCTAAAGCGATGGTCGTACCCACTGACGGTTTTTTTTTGGGTCTCGCAAAGGACCAGCGTTAGCATATTTTCCAGGCAGCCCCCTAAAGCGATGACCGGACCTACTGAGGTTTTTCGGTTCTCACAAAGGCCCAGCGTTAGCATATTTTCCAGGGGACCCCCTAAAGCGATGGCCGGACCCACTGATGCTTTTTTGGGGTCTCTCAATGGGCCAGCTTTACCATATTTTTCAGGGGGCCCCTGAAGCGGTGGCCGAACCCACTGATGTTTTTTTTTTTAGGTCTCGCATAGGGCCAGCGTTAGCGTATTTTCCAGGGGGGGGCTAAAGCGATGGCCGGATCGACTGATTTTTTGGATCTCTCAATGGGCCAGCGTTAGCATATTTTCCAGGGGTGAGCAAGATCCAATTTTTAGTGCATAAAGCATTAACACTTCGGAATTCACTTGGGTAAACGGGTTTTCCCGAGCGCTGTCAGTCAGAATGCGTTTTGCCTAGTTAATTCGGGTTTTGACTGATTTCGGGTTTTAACTGTAACATCAAGATACATAGTTTTTATGAAGTGACTTCTTTTAAAAACATTGATAGATTTAAATACCCCCCCGCACCCCCCACCCCCGAAGATACAGTATTTTGCTTTACATAAAATTGGTTTTTATTATTTTTGCCTTTTACACGATTATTAACCCTTAAATGCCTGAATTTTAAAGACGTTCTTCCGATAGTGAACAGTGGCTAAATTCCTATATCAGTTTTGCGAATAACTATAAACACGCAGTTTAAAAGAAGTTTGTGAAATTTTTATTATTCACGGTATGAATCATTTGTTATTAAAAAGTATATTTTAAATGTAAAATTGACGTAAGAAATTTGGCTTCTACTGTAATCCGACACTGAAAGGTACGATGCATGCATGCATCGCCATGCATTTAAAGGTTAATAATCATCTTTTTGAAAGTTGCTAGGAGTAAACAGTTCGTTACAAATCAAAAATGGACGTATAAGATGTCCCAATGTCTTTCATTTTAGGAAATTAAGTAAAAATCATTGCAATCAAATCAAGACAATTTGCAAGAGTGTGCAATATTTTTAAGTACATTTTAGCTTTTATTAATTTATATATTTTATATACAAATTAGAAACTGAAATACATTTTTTTATGATACAGGGTTTTTGTGTATGATCAGATTTGTTTTAACAGCGATAAGATTTATTTAAAAGATTTGCACAGTACTTTCTAAAATATTGTAAATGCTGCTCAAACTTAGTTTATAAATATGCAAAGATGATTTAGAAACATATTTTCTTGTTGCGATTCTTCACACAATATATGATGAATACTTAATTTTACACATATTTAAAATATGCCAAATTTTGTGTATGCTTCAACAGTCTTAAATGAATCAAAATAATTCTAAAACATTAAAAACTAGAAATGGAGAAATGCTTATTTTAAACTAAAATAGAGAAACTACTGGTGAAACCTATGAACTAATATATAATATGAGATAGAATTTAATGTATAAATAAGCACAAGAGATAGTTTCCATAAAAACAGCCTAAAGATTCCTTCAAAAGGTATGATAAATGCAACTAAATATAGTCCCAAACTGCTAATAAAAATATTGTAAAATCTGCACATGAATTAACTGAAACATTGCAGTTCGAAATTTTTTGCTGTATCAAAAATTTTTGTGCACTACCTTTAATATGTATCTAAGATAAAGTTCGATACATTATGATCATATCACTGTATTTAATGCACCATTATTATAACTAACCTTCTTTAGGATTAATACTCATAAAACGCTGAAAATTAATAAAATTAATAAATCTATACTGACTACTATCTGTCTATACTGAACTATAGGAAATTATATTTCTGTACCAAATATATTTGCAGAGTATACGTGCAAGTAAGATTGCAGCATGCTAACTTGTTAAAGTTACAGTGTTTGTACCCTTTATTCGTAACATAAGATGCCCAAATATTAAGTTCTTAGAATCGAAAAGCTGATTCAGTAAATATTAATGAGGACAAATCTATGTTTATTTTAGAATCTAAACTATACATGATTACAAATCAGGAGAAAGCACTTCAAAGGCTTCCCAACTTATTTGAAAATGCTAAAAATAGATTTGCAAATTTGCAGAATTGGAGATAAAGAACATATTTAAAGTTTCTGATAAATTATTTTATTTTTATTTATAAACCACAATTTTTATTTAATGGCGATTAGATTTTTATAAATGCAAACTTTATACCACAATATACGAGTCGAAAAGATAAAAATAAAATCCTTAATTTTCTCTTTAGGAAAGAAAATAATTCAAGAACTCAGAATGTCGACTTGTGGAGCTCGACATGCATGCAAAAATATTTATTAAACTCTTAGCATATTTTAAACATTATAAACTTTATATCACATTATAAAAAATAGTTTTTTAAAAGTAATGCACTTTCACGAATATAGGTATTTAATTTTTATGTTTAGAGCTATCTGTATGTTAATTATATTATCTCCCAAAACGTACTTTGCATAATCAGAAAAATGGTGTTTAAAATAAAATTAATTAAAAATTTAAAAAAGTAACGCACCTAATAAGATATTTAGAAAGACTGGCGTTTTCGATGGTATTAAGGCTACACCTTTCTTCACTCCCAAATCAGTTGCACCATCCTCATATGCAAGAAATTAAATCCTTAAATTATATTCAAAAAACAATTCTGTAGGGTGGCTAAAAAAAGTACGCGAATTTTTCGGTTTGCTAATAATATTTAAAATATGTAATGTGTGTGTTGTTTGTTTATATTTATTTTTCTTTAGTTAATTTCTTTTAATTTCTTTCTTTATTACTTCCTATCACTGGTTAATTTTGAATATTTTTTAGTTGAAAGAAATCTTTAAAAAAAGAGAGAGACTTCTTTACTGAAACTTCTGTTACTCAAGCACTAAATTTGTACTTAAAATTATAAAAATTACTTACATGACCCGAAATTGGCCTAAGAATTTCGGAAATCAAAGCAAAAATGCTTGATTTTGAAAATTCTCTTAAAAATGACGATTGGTCGATGTTTCTATTCAAAGACAGGTATCTTCTTTCTCGTTAACTCTTTTTATTATCGTGTCTTACCTTGTTATTATTATTATTTATATTTAATATGAACACACACTATTTCGGTTTTATATGATGTTTTCGTTTTTTTTTTTTTTTTGTTTGCCTGGCTTTTACGTATATTTCACTGAGGGGGACACCTGATGCAAATTTCTCTCTTGAAGAAGTAACCGAGATGTTTCAAGTAGACTGAAATTATCAATAGCTCACTTATTTTCTCCATTTAAATGAGCTTCTATTCTGGCATCTACCTGTTTGAATATACTGACAGATAAAAAACAGGGGGCAAAAGTTTCTATTGGAAAATATCACATTGCCCGGGAAAATTCGCAGATTGCCAACTCTGAACGTATAAAATTTGAGCCGTTTCAAATAAGTTTAGAATTTCAGCACCGAAGAGTCTATGAGAGACATCTTACAAGAAGTTCGGATTGGCGAATGGTCTTGGCAATTACGGCATCGCTATCTTAACGCACATAATCATTTTGTACGTAGCTATCTTATAGAAGTAGCAAATTATAATTGAGACGGTTTTGTAGTGGTTATTTCAAAGGAATTACCTACACAATTGCATAGGTCTCTGAAACTGATAATTAATCACACACAAGACTTTTCCAGTCCATAATCACAAAGTTTCCACGGTCAGTTTTCAGTTAAGACGGCGATGTCAATAACTCTAACGATCCACCAAATATTTTACGCGTGTATAAATCCAAACAGACATAGTAAATTCATGGGTACGATGAAAATTTTCTTATAAGCAAAAAATAAAACTGTAGCTTATATGCACTTAAAATCTATTCATAGTTTTCATTTTAAGGTATTTTTTCTTGACAAAACTGTATATTTTTTATGTACACTCTAAAACAAAAAATCGATTGATTACTAAGAAAAAGAAATCTCAAGGAATCAAGGCTTCCATGAATTTTCTTAGTACTATTATTATAGGAAGTCAAGTATATTAACAGATGTGTATTTGATTATACTTGACTTTCTTTAGTAATAATACCGAGAAAATACACGGAAGCCTTGATTACTGGAGATTTCTTAGTAATAGTCCAATTTTTTTTAGTGTGTAGTTCAATAAAGCCTATACTGACTCCTAATATTTCAGAAACAAGAATAAAGAAGTGAACTAAAGAAAAGACATGTGAAGAATCGCCAATTGCCCAAGGACGACATCTTACAAAACTCATTTTTGGAAAATGATAGTATACGACTATTAGCTACTAATAAATAGGATCAAATTTTTTCGACGTTCCTCGTGATATTTTTTCATTAAACATACAAATATACAATAGACTTATGTATGAGAAACAATCACAAATGAGAAACTACGATGCGTTTAATGAGAAATTACTTTCATAAATATGTTTTTTATCATTCAGCACACAGTTAAATACTGTTAAATACTTGAAAACATATTTTGCTGACTGCAAATTGATTGTTTTGACATTAGCAACAGGTAGAAATTCCATCCAAACCCTTATAATATAGAACAGTATCTATTTAACAGTTTTTGATGGTTTTAGATGTGTAACCTATGTATGATTATTTAAATATTGCATAATTTATCATTCAATACTCAATTAGATGCTTTTCTAAACTCTCTCGGACAACTGTGAGATTAGTTTCTCAGAGATTTTGATGGTATCAGAGTCAAAATAACTATGGATAATCTTTAACTTGTCAAGTGTAGATACACCAGGATTAAAAGTGAAATTCAAGTATCGCACTTTCACACTGCATCTACTATCTCACTGCAAATCTTCATTATCAGGCATCGAAATTTTATTGCTAACTACAGTTGAATTGGTAATTATAATTTTATTACTTCATAGAAATAATTTTATAAAATGAGTTCCTTGGAAAAAATGCATTTCATAAAACTAAAATATTTCCACATTGAATGTACGAACAACAGTATTTTGAATAAGGTTAAATGTAGAAATGTTGCTAGAAAAACTAACCACAAAATACATAAAAATAAACAAAAAGAAATATCGGATTCGTACATTCTTTTTTAAGAAAAATGTATCTCTAGTAACAGAATGTTAAATAAGTAAAAAATGTTAAATAAGTAAATTAAGTAATACAGTAAGTAATTGACATGTATAATAATTATGTTTATGTGTTAACAATTTTCTATAAATAAGCATAAAAGAAGCAAGCAAATGAACAAATATGGAAAAAAATATCGTGCAGTGACACAGTACAAGAAAGCACACAGTCTAACTCACAAACCAAAGGACAAGATTAAAAGAAACAAAGACTGAAATTACGAGATTGAAAAGAACATAAATGTTAGAAAAGTCTAGTAAACCAAGAGAGTATGGAAAGAAGAGGAGTCAGGTAAAAGCATGCTAAGTGTTAGTTTACACAGATCTATGTTTATGAAGAAGTCAACAAGCAAGGAATAATTTTATGTTATTTTAAATAAGAGATAAAAAAATCTCCAGAGAAAACAGTTGTATATAATACTAATTCAAACTAGATTAAAAAGTCATTATACTATTTAATCATGCACTTTACTTGAGTTTTATGAATACTTATTGTTTGCAAACCTAAATTATTTTTAAAAGATTGAGCAAATCTTAATATTTTTGACTAAACAACTTGAAATGAACGTACGCATCAAAATTCTATAAAAAATCTTAGTTACATATATCTTTTTTTTATAGAATCATAGAATTTTTTATAGAATTATTAAATAAGATTTCTTTAATCTTTAGAGTGAATATTTTATAGTTTTAAACTAGTTTTGTAATTATTTTTTGATTTCTGAAATTTTAAAATTATTTAATGGACATTATTTCTATTTTAAGAGAAGATATATTTTTATGTTTAAAAACATATAATTTTGATAACTTTTTTTTCATATAATTTTTATTCATCCCGAACTTTATCTACTATAAATAACACATAATTAGTCAGAATTTTGAAGGGAAACAAATAAAATTTAAATACCCACAATTTTTTGTCACTTTGATTCCGATAAAGTTCAAAGAAATATTTATATATATTTGTGATTATATACTGTGTCTCTGTATCTATCTAAAATATATTCAACTATTTTCCTGAATTACCTCTTCTGGTTTGACTCTCAGGTCCTGGCATTGTGTTGGTCCTTAGCACGGTAGCCTGACTCCTCCCCTTGGCATTAGCGGCGTAAACAACCACGACGAAAGTAGTGCCCGAAGTCAGGCCTCGAACGTGAAAGACTGGCCCTGTGGCCGAAGATACGTTGGCCTGTATTCTGTGCAAGCCCGTGTCGTGGACCTCTAGTGTGAACTGCTGTTGCAGTCCTCCGTCATACCCGGGACTGCATTCGACCATTATTGAGTCTTCGGTCTGATTGGAGACGCTGCAGTTTTCCACTGAGTCTGGGGGACCTAATGAAGTACATGCACAGGTTTATACAACATACCGATGGATGCCAAAGTATTTTATTCGATATGCTTCATGTGTTATTAATAAGTTTTATATGAAATTGTGTAAATGAGAAGAATAAAAATGTTCTTTTAGATTGAACATTTAGAGCAGCTGGATTTTTTATTCAACAGACGATTCTTAGTTATTATTTGATTTTACTCACAAAGAAACCGCCTCGGAAAATTAACAGATATCTTCCTGTAGAAATTGATAAATTAAATGTTAAAAAGTAGTTAAATTGTACCAATTGTATAACTTTGGTTAATATTGAGAAACAGAGGTAGTTAGTTGTAAAAATTGAAAATCTCACGCTTGCACGTACTCGCAATATCTGTATACAGTGCTTGCCTTGACGTGTTCTATTTCAATATATTGTCTTTTGAAGTAGCAGCAAGTGTCTTCTGTTTTTCTATTGGTTAAACTAAAGTTCTGTATTCTTTTTATTTCGTTACGGAAAGTCACAGATGAAAGCAATTCCATTAAATTTGTATAATCACATTTTAAGCTTCAAATTCAATTTATGAATAAGGTTTATAATTGTTTTGAAAATTCTATTCTGTTTATCGCTTGAGCATACGATAGAACAAGCCATAAGTACATTTAATGTTGTTTTTATTCTTTACGAGGAATTGTATTCGAAAAATATGGCATTGTCTCCATACACAGAAGAAAAAATAAGTCTCAAACACCACACTGTCTAAGTTTTGAAAAATTATGGGAAAGTAAATGCAAAACATATGGTCACAAATAGAGAAGGCTTATTACAAGAATTTTTATAAAAATATTTGAGAAAGACATTCGAAAGCGCCAAATGTCAGTGAAGTCTGTCTTCTAACAACCCAAATCCACTTTTATTAATTATTTGTTGTGCTAATTTGAGGAAGCGGCTGCCAATTTTCACACTGTAGCATTATTTTAGTGTGTACTTTTGACTAAACCGAATATGTTACATTCGTGAGTTAGCTCAGGGAAGGTTTCTTTGTCAGTTTGTTGCCGAACATGTCTAAAGTATGTTGATCAATCCATGGTTTTGCTTGTCTTGCCGAACATGTCTAAAGTATGTTGATCAATCCATCGTTTTGCTTGTCTTGCCGAACAAGTCTAGCATAGCTTAATAAATATGGTTTATTTTACTTCTCAAACTTTTATAAATGCGTATCTAACTAGCAGCAGTCATTTACAGTAAAAGTACTGCTTAGACAAAACATTCCTATTTTGAAATTCGTTAAACTTAAATACACGAGTCATGAAATAAGTTACTGGAAGTATATATGAGTAATCCCCAGATAATTAAAATTGCAATGCTATCAATTGAAGATGGCAGACTCCATTTCAATCTGCGAATCTGAAGAGATAATTGTGCATCTGCATAGGTGTATGTAGATTAAATTAATTAATGAAATATGATATACCTTTATGAATATGAATTGAAAGTAATTATTTGAAATTTAATCAGTGAGTAGGTCAAAACTATCATTGCAAATGCTAATAAACTACTGTTTATGCATTGTTCATAAAACGAATAATTCAGAAACTATCAGTTTCTTTTTTATGATTTAGATGTACTTCGTGCTTTTGATTCACATTGATAAAAAAAAAAAAAATTGACTTTTTATACATTGAAATACTGCAAACATATGTTTTATAAGTACTGCTATAATAATCGTTAATTTTACGTCTTCAAATTTGATAAAGAAGTTCGGGTAAACAGGTGTGTTTTTATCGAGCTATTAGTCTACTGAAAACTGTCCTGTTTTCGAAATTTATGAGTCGTCGATAAATCTTTCTGAAATAAGTTGTATTATATCACTAGAAGAGGTGCTTCACACTTTATGGAGAAAAGCATATTTGTAAATACATTATTCATATTAAGCTCGGTTGAGATAACTTTTCAATATTTCATTGCTCAGTATTTGATTCCCTGAATACTTTCAGGATTTTCTGGAACAGAATTGGAATTTTTCAATTGGTTTTTCAGCCAGTGTCAGACAACACTTCGTCACAGGAATTTTCGTTCATTTATCCGGGTTCTGTTTATTTCGAATGCGAGCAAAATGATAAAAAAATAAATATGGTATGTAAGCAAAGTGTTCAAAAAGTGCTTTGCAACATATAATTAAAAAATAACATTAAATACTACATGCTGAGATATATTCAATAGCAAATAAAAATTAAGATAAATAACTGAATAAGTTATCAGAGGTTAAAAAGAAAGCATTGTTGTTCCGTCTGCAATTAAAAATTGATAACTCATAAATAAAAAACTATAAACCCAGCTATAGCACGGGTTCATATAAGAAGGATTCGTATAACAAGGAGAAAAAAAATGTGATCTTTTCCCTATAACATGTTAAAAACAACACGGTTAAAGAATGCGTCAGATGTTTCTGTATTACCTGTTAACACTGCTGATGATGTTCATGTGTTTGTGACTCGTACAACACGGATTCGTGCAACACGGAACGTATCTACGTATCTACCGTGTTATAGGGGAGTCTACTGTACATAAGAAGTTTATTAAGCACATAATTAGCTATGAAATATCTTAATTCGTTGCTCCATTAGGGGTGTATTGAAAAACTACCTTCATTTAGTCGTAAATTAATAGTAAGAGGATATTGCTTATTACTAGATTAATCTATGAATTCAGATTCTTTCTCTGAAACAGGGAAGACTAATAAATTGTACTTAACCCGTATGATCTCTCACCTGAAGAAAGAGAAGTAACTTCAAATTGGAAAAAAAATGGAATGATAATGTTGGTCGTTTTTTTATCTAGTTAGACGAAATGAAGAGAAAGTATGGTCGCCGAACGGAGATTAACGATGATCCCCTAGCAGAAATTATTATAATAATAATGTTTTAGGGTTTTTTTCTTAATGGAAAGATTGCTTGAAACGTTTCTATTGCATTCGATGACTTAAAAAAAACATTAACTATTAATACCACATTGAAAATGCTACTCACCGGCAGGAACAATTGTGTATATACAGGGCTCTATTTGCGAGCCTACAATGTTGGTTCCCCAGCACAGCAACGTTCCATAGTCGAACTCTGTTCTAGGAATATATGTGGCAGTGGACGTTGTTCCCTCATTTACAAAAGTGACTACTTCTAAGCTCTCTGCCGTGTTGTTAAACTGCCAATGGAAGGAGACCTCTCTTGGATCCGACTCGACCTCGCACAAAACACGCACGGCCTCGTGTCTTGCTGCTCCGTAAATTATTTTCTGTCCCGGTTTGCAGAGAGGAGCATCTAAATAAATTATTACATATTTTATTTTATGCTTATGGTATATTTGGTTTCCAAATGAATTTGAAAAAATCGCGATAGTAAAATATTCAGATCAATACAATGAAACTGGGTATTTAGCACTGAAGGGACACTTGAAGAAACATTTATGGAAATAACCCCTGAGAACTTTTCGCCCCATGCCCAATATACAAGTTTATATTGGACTATGCTTTAAAATTACAATAAGCCTAATTTTAAAAAGCAAGAGTTTTTTCGTAGAAACTTTATATGAAACGCTTGGCAGACGAAAAGAAAATGCCATTAAACAAAATCGTTTTGAAATAGATTAAATGGAAAACTTTTCTCAAATGTGGAATACAGAAAATACGAAAAAAAAAATTTGATGTATTATTTTAAATGTATTTATGGAGCTCTACAGCCTTTTATATAGATAAAAAAATATCATTTAGAATCATGATATCTGTCTCTCTCTCATTTCTAATGTTGTGCTAATTTGTCACTCTTCAGTGATATTGGTTTCAAAGACTCATTAATAAATGCTACAAATATATTTTTTTTTGTTAAAAAAGGAAAATATGTTTCTTCGGATACAATTTAAAAATACATACTAGGATAGGTGTGTGCCAGGGAATTTTAAAATTTCAGACTTTATTGTAAAAAAAAAAAAAAAAAAAAAAAAAAAAAAAAAAAAAAAAAAACAGGATTAACGTTTGCGCTCACGACTATAAAATTCTTGTGTACTAAAGTTTCTATTTTTATTGTAAACTCATAAAAAATATCAAAATATTATATTCCCTTGTCTTATCTCTAATGCAGGTGTGGCCAACCTTTCGCATATCATGCACCTTTTTTTTTTTTTTTTTTTCTTTGCCACGAACGGGTTCAGATACGCCTCATCACTGAAGTGTCTTTTTTACTTCCTTACATTAACTCTTATGAGTTGGAAAATATGAATATAGCTTTTGTTTAGAGGAGGAAAAGCAAATAACGCGTAAACATGAAATTGTTATTCTCAGGAAGGATTCTAGAATTCGTTTTTCGAATAGTGGAGAGGGAATAAGAGAATATTCGATTTTTGCAGTGTACAAATATACACTTGCTTTTAATGTAGTATCATAAATTAAAAGGCATAAAATATTTCAGAGAACAAAAAAAATTTCAAAAATCTTTAATCTGTATAAAAACAATAAACAGGCAGAAGGATACAATGCACGAATTGAAATCACGCAGTGCGCCATTTTTGACAAACACACCACGTTTTGGCCACCCTTTCTCTAATGCGTTCACAAGTGCGTTAAAGGTATAAAGAATTTAAAATATTCATGAAAATTTGATTTTAAAATCTTATTCTTTTCTAAATGAAATGCAAACATTCATGGTGTAAACGCACGCTCTCTTAATAAAGTGAGGAAAATGTTCGAGTGCATGAGAAATACACTATATTGAGTAAATGAATAATTATATGCATATATATGTTTTGTTTTATTGAAGTAACATCACTTAAACAACATTTCAAGGACAATATTTTATAAAAAATCGATATTTTTCCAAGAAAATTCTGTTAAATATGAAGCTAACATAAATTTTCTTTTATACACTTGCATAATTTTTGAATAAGTAAAAGAGTAGTGCAGTTTAATATTGTATATATATATATATATATATATATATATATATGTGTGGGGGGGGGTGTATGTGGGTGGGTGGGTGTGAAAGACCGAAGACTGGCGGATGTCAACATTCCCAAAGTCGTTTGGAAAAAAATCGTAGAATTTGTAAATATCATTATTACTCATTTGCACTAGCAAATTCTTACATATATCAAACACATATGGTAAATACCGAATAAAAATATTTTTATTAATTTTTCTAAGGTCAGTGCGACTTTTTAATAGATCGGTCATCCAAAAATGTTTGTGCCATTCTATTGAACTTAAAATGAACAGTGTTTTCTTGACCAGGAAAGAAAATAATACCAATAATAAACTAACTTGGATATAAAATTTAATCAGTGACGTCATCCACTCATATTAATCGGAACAACTTGAACTGTTACGTGACATTGGAATGCACAAGATTCCCTTGATTTTACAATTGCATTTAGCTATATAAGGCATGTAGTTATATATACGCGTTTTTAATTACATGGGTTATTAAATATGGAGCACCACAGAATAAGATCTGTGATATCCGACATACACCGGCAAATGTTCAACGTATGATAAAACATTCCCTGTTTACCGACGTTTTTTGTATGTACTCAGATTCACCGGAAAATACTGACATCCTGCAATTTTGGTCTTTCAATGTTTCATGTGCCTTATTTTCATAAAAATGTACGTGAACAATGCGAATGCTGAAAAGAAACCAATGTATAAGTAAGACAATTGAACTGCAGTTGTGCTCAAAGTGAAAGTAACATATCTTACATTGCACCCTCAAGAAAACATCGTTACTTTCTCCCGTTCCTTCACTGTTGGTTGCCGTACAGGTGTACTTCCCCCGACTCGATTTCTGTACCTTTTGGAGTACTAAGCTCTGATTGGACACAATAATACCATTGGTTGTGTTTGTGTGAAGCTCTCTGTCTTCGAATTTCCAACCGATTTCGGAAACCCAAGGCGATGCTCTGATATTGCACTCAAAGTAAACATCATTGTTTTCCTGTATATGCGCATGGCGTAATTTGCTACCCAGTCTGAGAGTCAACTGGGGAACATCTGAAACGAAATAGGAAAAATAATTTGTGCAAATAATTTATTCATCATTGCACACATAAGTAATAAGAATACGTAACCACATGCGTGATACATATGAATACATGTACAAAACTTATTCCAGAATACTAAGCAAAATCATGTCGTTGGTGGTGCCCGAAACAAGTGAAATTGCAAGCTATAAACTTCAGTTTAAATTTTCTACTTACACTCAGCTGAACAAACTCGATTTCATAAAAAACATGAGAAAAATCTAAAATTTCAGTTAATTTCACGGCATTTAAAGTACCAGCGAGCAACCTTAGAGTCTAACTATATGAGAAAATTTATACAATATTATGCTCCGAAATGTCCATTTCCCCTTTGATTTCAAAAGAAAAAAGAAATCGATGTAGCAGTTTTAGTGTATATTCTAATGAGACATTAAGTAATCATTTATTGTAGTGTGATACAATAAAAATAGAGGTAATTATTACAGTCGAACTTTATATTACGTATATTTTGAATCTTACTGAAGTATCTTTTATTTACAAGAATGAAATGAATTGTAATTAAATAATTACTTTCTATTAATTGTAAAAGCTTTTAACATTTAATATTGCTTTGGCATAAGCATAATAAATATGAATTATCCTTTCACTTAAAACATATAGTGCTGTAAAATTTTTTATACTCATGGTATAAAATTTAAAGAGAAACTTTGTAATTACAATAACTATTTCTACCATATGTTCATTTAAAACTTACAGATTCTTTCTTTAATTTTTAGGCAGAACATTTTGATGAATATATATTTCAGATAAAATTGCAGGTTTTAGTCATAAAATAAAGTTTGGCTCAAAAGCACTCTAAGAATAATTGTTATACTTAAATTTCGCAGGATTTTACAAAACTCAAAATTATAAAAATCATTTTATTCGTGCTGTTTTTTATTTTCAAACCCTTTGTCTCATTCACAAACAATCAGATAACCATATTAAAAGGGTTATTTTTATGTCTAATTTTTATAGATCTGTTTATGAGTTTCTAAAAATTAGACAGCATTCGATTTTTAAAATTCACACAAATTTATTATAACTTTTAGTATGAATGTGTGAAGGTGTACTAATATGAAAGTATAATTACTATCACATTAATTACAATTCTCTTTTTATATAATCTGAAGTTAAGGGTACATTTTTATTTTATTTTATTTTTAATGCTTATATAATCAATTATTTTAAATTGTGTCTCATTAAAATAGAAAAGAAGTATGGAAGAGCCCTATTTCACATTAAGACTTTGGAAATGCATAAATCATAGAGTGTTAATTTTTATTAAAGTATTTAAATATGGAAAAATAGACAAAAGTAAAATCTTTTCTAAGAATTCATGTTAAAATTACCTCACGAAATTTGAAATTATAATAAAACTGAAATCATTTTTCACCTCTGCTTAGACAGCTAAGTTTCAGTGAAAACGAAACATTCTTTAAGAAAACCTTACAAAAAATAGTTTAACATGAAAATCACTAGTTACAGGCTGACTTCAATTCTGGTAGGGTGAAATATTCAGGCAGTTGTTTGGAGAGAAGGAAAATAGTTATCTAAAACAAGCCATCTCCGCTCACAAGTAAAATATAATTTTTAGAAACTACACAGCAAACCAAACCTTTTAAATAAGTAATTTCAAAATATTTTACTTAACGTCGGAGAAAAACTTAACTAAAAAGTATTTAGGATTAGAATTTATTGAGGCTATGTGAGTATTCTTGTAATTTTATTTCAGAAATGAGAGCTACGAATAAAACACACGGGGTGTTTAATCTTTAAATCTTATTTACTTTTCTAGTTCTATTTTTTTAACTTTCTTCTAATAAATGTTGTCTATTCTAATTTGCTTATAATCATTATAAATTAACGAATTGTTTGTTTCATTGTAACACTGAGATGGGGTGTACGACCGCTTTCGAGTTACGTAGAATATATATTAAATTGCAATATTTCCTTAAAGTTATCGAGGTTAACGACATCAATATTCAATACCTGTAAAATTTTCTTAAGATAAATCCATCTTTTTGTTAAGTTTATGACTTAACAAAATGAATAGGGTGGTGATTTCAATTACGAAGGAATGAAGGGGTTTCAATTTTATCAATTCCAGTTTTAAAAATCTTAGCTAAGATTACAGTTTTTTTTCCCCTGTCTTAAATCTGGGCACACATTCTGAAATAAAGGTTGTTTAATTCTTCATAAAGTGAACTCTTGTTTTATTTATTAAAAGCAAAATGATCGGCATTTACAAAAAAGTAGGTATATATAATGCATTCTATGTAATAACCTATTCATAAAAATATATTTTGATTGCTTTTGATTGCTTTTGATTAGCTATTTTAATATTCAAGAAATGCATTATGTCGTCTGACTTGGTGCCGCAAAGGGCAATTTTGCACTTTTGAAGCGTCAAATTATAGAATTCACATTGGCATTTCTGACTTTTATTTTAATTTCAGAATTTTAATAAAATTTATATTTGAGAGCTGAATATTAAAGATCTAAATGAGCTATTTCAAATTAAACCCCGAACCAATAATGCGTTTCCTAGAGAAATCCTCGTGAAAATCTCAACTTTTCATTCATAAAATCAAGATAAGAACAACAAATATTCCATTGTCGTTTGAAATCACAGCGAGATGACTATATATTAATAGAATATAATGTATGGATCATTAATAACAATCTGAATTAAATAACATATACGTATATCAAAATAAGAGATAAAAGTGAAAAATATTGTAATCCCGAAAAACAGCCATTTACAAATAAACTGAACGCATAATTTACGAAATGTAACGAAAATTTTTGTTTCTTCTCCCAAGATCTTCCAGGCTACCCTAGAGTAAAAATGAAATTGTGGGAAGTTTACATACTGTTATGGACTTAAATGACCATTTTAAGGGACCACTCCTACTATGATTTTGACTAAGAAAGAAAAATTAAAAACCTAGAATTTTCCTTAAAACTTGAATGTTTTAAGCTATGTCGAGAAATCTTTCAGTAAACAAAATTCTGGGAAATTTTATAATGGATTAACAATAAAATTATGGACGGAATGGCGGCATTTCGAATTTGCCATTTCCATTTCGAAAAACATTTTTTTAAACTACTTTTTACGATAATACATTTTGAAATAAATGCAACTGTGCTTTCTGTACAGAAAAATATTGATCTATTTTGCTTAGACTTTTTTTTACTACGATTCATGTTACAGAAATTTTTAATGAAATATATAGCGAGAAATAATGAAGGCAAAAAATAAATAAATAAGTAAAATAAAATAAATTAATAAATAAAACAAATAAATAAATAAAAATTAAAGTGACATTCCACCCCGAAATCTCGAATAAGAAAAACAGGAAGAAAAGGAGGAAATCCTGAATAAAAAAAGACAAATTATTTTCTTTTTTAAACTTCCTACTCATTTTTAGAGGCTTGTTTATAAAATTAGTGAAAATAGTTGAATTAACGTTTTTGGCACAATTAAGTGAGTAACAGTTTTTTGCGGATTTTTTTTAATAAATAAAATGTTTTTCCCTACAGATATTACGCAAACTCTTTAATATTTTCATTTGAAAATTCTAAAAGTTGTTAAATTTATGCTTCTGAAAATTTTGAAAATGAAAATTTTAAATTCTTGTATAGGGGAAGAAACAGCCACGTTGAATTGTACTTATTTATTTTAAAAGTCAGCATAGATTTGTATAAATATCACCAAATATTGCTTAATTTGTAAGTCAATATCTGCATGCTGCTGTTCATTCATCAATTACTTGTATTTTTAAAAGACGATATTTAATGCCTGTCATACCGTACGTCGTCATCCAACATGATTTTTCTTCCTTTGATATTAGTTTTTCAATTTTTTTAAAATCGTCGGAATGACGTGCGCACTATTTCCCTGCTTTTCAAATACTATTCTGTATAAGTTCCTCTCAAAATAGGTCCAACTTATTGACTACTATAAATCATGAATTCATTCGTGATATCTTTGCTATGTAAAAGCATTCCTGAAAATATAAGAAAAATCAAGGACATTTTTTAATGTTCAAATTAACAAATAAATAGTTCTTCAGCTTTAAAATCTAGTAATGTGCGACGTATCTATTTAAAATTTTCTTGTACTGTTTTATTAGAAATATAAACTTAAAGTTCATGAACAGGATTTTAAAATATCCTTACATGTAGATATGGTCACATCTCTAGTGCAGCTATTAAGCTACTCAGACAAAACGTTAAAAAATAGTACTTTTATACTTAAAGTAAAAGACAAAGTACGTTAATAAACTTGACTTAAGGTCATGCTTGAACATAACAGACCGGATGATAAATTGTTATTGTAGCTGCAACAAAACTGGCTAAATTCCAAAGAAAAGCTTTTTACTTTTCTGTTTTCGTTTTGTTTATTTTAATCAAGTGGTCATTCACAGTCAGTTGGTGTAATGTTTCCAATTACTCACGGCTATTGACCAGAGTGTTGTGGCCAAAAGTATCGAAATTCTGGTGCGATAGAGCTTAAAAGCGGATGTGATCCTGAGAAATGTAGCATTATATTTTTTCGTAGTACAATAGAGAAGAGAGACATAACGGAGGAGCTACGGGTAATACTGAATTGTAGTTTTTGCCAAATGCACATATTTGTTATTTTGGTAACATATAAGTTAAATTATCGAAGAAATGCAAGACGTTTTCTTTTAGTATTTTTCGAGTCTGATAACGGTAAAATGATCAAAATCGTACTTTGAGGAAATTTTCTATTTCTTTTCTTTAGATATATTTTTGATACTTCTCATTAGAATATCTTTAAAGTATTTTAATTAGTTTAATTTACCATTGCACTCGTAATAATAAAAACTCATTGGATTTACTTTAATATTTTGATCTGAATAATTAAATATTCATCATCTCATTTTGAAATTTTGAAAAAATTAATTTTACTGTCAGACTGCTAGAACGGTGTGCTATTCAATAAATACAGTAGCACAATCATGGGCGTAGCCAGGATAAGGGATATCAGGTTATATACTTCGCATCCCCGAAATTTTAGGATTAGTTCACGTAAGCTTTAAAAAGAGCAGAAATTTCGTTGTTAAATAAAGACTCAATTTATATCCCCTTCCGAAATAATTTACTGGGTGTGCCCTTGATTACAGTTAAGCATTGCTGTATACTGCATTCGTAGTTTTAGAAACACTATAAAAAAAACTGCTGATAAAGCGTTTGTGATTAGATTGAAGAAGGTGCAAAAAATTAGAAAGCATTTATCCATTATCATAATGGTCAGTGAGACAACAGACAACAAAAGGAGACAGGCAACAATACAAAAATAGCACTTCAGATAGCAGAATGGTACTACAATAAAATGAAAAAAATTCCCTTTGTATAGATATTGTCACACTTGCTAGACATGTATTTATTAATGTTTAAGAGCAGGGTGTATTATTATTATAAACAGTATCCTCTGTTCTTACTACATTGAAAAATAAAGCAAATATATCTTATTCTTGTTTCACGATTTTATTTTATAAAATTTCTGTTTACTTCGTATTAAGATGGGTTATATGAATAAATATGTTATACTATTTCAGTGTGTACCCAAAAGCACATAATTTTTTTTCTCTTAAATATCGATCATAGACATGTACAATAGATTACGTAGTTTTCAGAAGATTAAATCTAAATAATCGCAAAATTTTATTTTTATAAGGTAGCTGCACAAAAAAAAATCTGTTGGTAAAATATGTCCCATACAATAATTAGGTTTTGAACAATATTTGAGAATTTTTTCCTAAAATGTGTTGGAGGATTATAAGTATGTACGGATTTAAACCATTTTCCAATGGCTCTCGAAGGGAAAAATCACGTTTGATGGTCGAGCTTCAAGGGTCGCACACCAATTATGAACGAAACAATTGATTAATGAAATGCATACTACTTTTGATATATTGCACCATTTGGCTCCAGGATACGATACATAAAACCACGTATTATACGTTTTTCATTATATCCAAATTTTCTTTCTGATGTCATTGAAATGTAATTTGTTACTTCAGACTCTACAGTAGTTCAGAAGACTGTTATTAAAAGTTGTATTCCCAGACATCGAAGATTCTGCCCTACGAGCAAAGGTAAAATTTGTATTATGGGAATCTTGTGACACATTTTTGTATTGGTCCTGGATACAGAACATTCCAATTTCGCCACCGAAGACTTACGTTTTAACTGCGAATTAAAAGCGTTAACCATCTCAAGTTTCCTATGCCTTGTTCTCTCCAAAATAGGAAAAGAGGCGTGAAGTTCTTCGAAAGTAGCACGGTGGGATAGAGGGGATGATTTTTGACTCATACTTGATCTACGTGACAGGTTGGTCATGTCTAAAGTATCTGACTACTTCAAATTGTGGGGGGAATTTAACAGCCACCCTTGGGACGAAGTTCAGAATAGGACCAGTGGCGGCTTCGGAAAAGTAGAATGCTTCTTCTGGCATAGTTGTCCGATTGAAGGAAAAAATGACTCCACAACCCTGCGGAGAACTTTCAAACGACGAAAACATGAGCATTCTAGCAGATGCAAATTTTGAGTTGTGTATCTCGGGATGACGACAATAATTGCAATGTCATATATGATCTTGAGGTTTATGTCCAGAATTCTACACTCAAAATTTCGGAGCTGTGACTATCAATTCGAAGATAATATGGAAAGACGGCCATTAATCATTTTACGCGCATCGTCTACCGAAAGGTATTTTTGAGTGCATCGTGTCACAGTAATCTAAAAGCATCTGGCTGTTGCAAGCACGTCAAATCATAACTCATTATCCTTGCCTGAATTTAATCTCGCACACAATTGCTTTGCACATTCAACTAACCGCTGTCTAAGTCTTACCGAATTTCATTCTATTTAATAAAATGAATCGAGTTTATCCTCCTTACACAAATTCGTGCTGCCTATGTTTTACCGAATTTCATTCTATTTAATAAAATGAGTCGAGTTTGTCCTCCTTTCACAAATTCGTGCTGTCTAAAATGATCTTACAACTATCTCCTGTTCGATTTGGTTGTGTAGTTTATCGTTACATCTGCGAACACTATTGTCAAACTCAGTGAGACAAATATGATTTTTTTTTGGGGGGGGGGTGAATCTTCCCCATTTTTTTAATAATCGTACTAATGAAATACTTTCTAAGATAATTTTCAGATGAAAGAGGAAATTAATTATTTTTTCCTTAAAAGAGAACAATGTGTTGTATTGGAGAATTACAAATAAGAGGAGAAATGAACGAGACTAAAAAATACAAAATATTGAGGGAAAAAAAGAAAAAAAAAACGATCTTCAGAGATTGTGAAAGAGATTTTAAAGTTAACTGAAGCTTAATAATTAGCACCCATTTTAGCACAGTTAGCACGCATTTTTTTTTGCTTAATTTAATCGAGATAAATAATTACTAACTAAGACAACGTTTAATGGAACAAATAAACTAAAGTCAGCCGGTTACAATTCGTATAAATCCCTTTTCACCCACATTGTCAGGAATCATAGAATTCTCTTCGCTGCAGGACAAGCATTTCTGGCTATTTTCAATGATTGATATGATTGTATGAATGCGTACACTGACGTTTCCATCTGTCGAAATATACCCTTTTGTCTGTTTTATCATTGTGTTATTTCTCTATTGCATTACCGTGATGTTAGATTGGATTAAGTGGTTAAGTATTGTAACTTTGTTTAGCTGTTATACTTCTGTTTGGAAATGTTCTGTATTATGATCAATGGCCAGAACATGTTAGTTTCAATTTTTCCTAAAACTTTTTTAAAAACTGAAATATTCATGATCTTTTACCATTGCAATTTTTGAGAAAGTGTTAATTCTTATGTATTGAAGATATTTCTTAATATCGTATTTCAAGAATTGAAAAAGTACTTTATGAATCTAACATTTCTTTTTCTATTTGATCGTAAATTTACTCTACTTAATTACTATGAACATATTTAATAGTAGAAATGGCGCTGGAAGTAGATATTATACAATGAATATTGAAATTTTTGAATTCATAACGTGCTTCCACAAAATACTTCAAAGAAAAATTCAGAAATTAATTAAACTTTAAAAGTATGAAACCTTATTTATGCAAAAAAATTTAAAACATAATTCAAGTTTTATTAAATTAAAACTATACAGAGTGTCTCAAGAACACGCACCTAGATATCCTTCATCTTTGATCATATACAAATACAATAACTTACAAAGTTAGGTGAGAAAAGTAGAGATTTGTTTTAAATCAATTAAATATTTATAGAAGATTAAATATAATAAATAAATAAAATAAATTTTCATACGCCCCTGGGCAAAAATTTCCTAATAAGTAAATATATGCTGACTTATATCATTTTTCAATGGCTCACGAAGAGAAAAAAATCACATCGGATAGTCTCGTTTCAGCGTCGTACACAAATTAAGAAAAAAAAATCGCAGATGCATAATGTTTTTGCTATTAATGGTATTTTACATCCCTCACCAACTCTGTTTAAACACATCTCAGAGCTCTTTTATGATAGAAGACTGGATCTTTGGTTATCACCGAATTATTATATGGAGCCTATTTCTATTAATTGTGCATATTTTGTTACAGGGGATGTATAAAAATTTTAATTTTGTATTTATTTATATTTATTTTGAAAATTTTAATCGATACATTACTATTCAGTACCCTTGTTTTAGGTAGCTTTGCAAATTATAGTATAGGTCTATGATAAATATTTAAGTAATGAAAGCCTAAGTCAGTGGTTTTGGAACACTCCGTATACATTGTATTTATTATTATACATAGTTTTAATTAAAAAAAACACCTTTTTATGTGTAACAATTCAAAATGTATTTTCGCATATAAACATATTTCAACTAACAACAAATGGGGAATAATTCAGTAAGAGGGGTCAGGTTTAGTTGATGACTTCTTTTTTTTGTCTTTAACGTCTATATACAAGAAAACAAATTCCGTCAGCCGGGGCTGGTCACCAAGCCAGATATGTCGCCAAAGCTTACGATAAGTGAACAGGTATGTCAGTGCATAGCTAGTGCTTTGGTTACGTTAATTTGTTTTATATTTCATTTGAAATATGGGTAGAAATGTTTTAATAAGGTGTTTAGATAAGTGTAATGTAGTTTCGGTTTTATGTTTTCTTGTATTTAGACGCTAAAGATTTTTTTTTTTAAATGTCGCCAACTCAATCTACCCCCACTTACGGAATTATTTCCAACAAACGCACTTTCACAAGCCAAAAAGAAAACCCCAAAAAGCGAGTGTCACTCACAATTAATATCCAGCTTCCATCCGTCCTCTATCGCGCTGCCCGGAATCAGCGGGTTCTCCGCTCTGCAGGAAAGGTACTTCCCGCTATCTTCGCTGGTGGGCGTGAAGATAAGGATGCTGGTCGTCACGTATCCATCTATCGATATCCGCTCTTTTGTCCGCTTCATCTTGGTGTTCCCTTTCCACCACGTTATCGTAGCCGGGGGTCGAGATCCCGTGGCACGGCACACCAACTCCACCGCCGTGTTGGCCGATAGAGGCTGCCTGTTCCCTTCGATCGACACTTCCAAGGGGCGAACTGCAAATCAAACACAAAGAATGAATGAATGCATTTAACCCTTTGAGGAGCGGTGGTTGCGGAGTGAAACCACCTAATTTCAGTGCTTTCACTGCTAGTCAAAAATGATTAAAAGGTCCCAACTTTGAAAAAGTGCAGACATCGATCCATTTAACTACCAACAACATGGTTCTAGCAACGGCTGCACTTTTTTAATGCTGGACAGTCTAGGTTTGTGTTCTATATTGATGTGACAATATTTGAGCTCCAAAGGGTTAATAGGGTGGGATTTGGAGTTTTCTAAGTATGTATTTTTTGAAGGAGGTGCACAAATTAAAATAAACTAATTGCTTCAGGGACTCGAAATAAATCAGGACGATTATTTGCCATCTGCGCTGTACACTAAATAAATGCAAAAACTGTGTCTTTTATTAAAGTCTTAAACACGGAATTGAACAGAAATTTTCTTTCGAAAAATCTCAGACTTAATCTCAGACTCTCAGAATTTTTAATCTCAGACTTTTTTCTGGTTGTTTAGCAACTGATACCCGTGGATCGTTTATTTCAGTGTATAGAAAAACTTATAAAATGAATTCAAAAAATTTTCAAGTGTCTTATGTAATTGTTTGATGATGTTTGACGATTTGTTTGTATTCATGTACCAAAATCCCACGTTTTTTTTTCTTCGGAAATTCAAGATTAAGGTACAAAAAGCAAGAGGGTGAGCACCAAGACAAGCTGCAATAGTGTGCTTATTTTTTATTCTTTTGACTTGAGAGTTCTTTTGCGTTTATTAAAAATTTACGTTATGATAAGGAATTTTCTTTATTGAAGAAGAGACGCATGCACTATTCAGTTTATATCTATAATTATAGTCATAATTTTGTCCTCTCATTATATTGTCAGATGCCATAAAGGGATGTAATATTACTATTAATAACCAGATTAATAGTTAGTAGAATAGTTTATTGAAGGTTTCAGATTCGCTTAATTCAGCGTATGTAGTAAGTTTACTCTAATGCACAGTTGGGGCGCTCTAAATTTTATTTAAGTATTGCAATTAATGAATAAATTGCCGTTGGTTTTAAACTAATATTACTTGCTTCAAGTTCTGTATTATGCCATGGATTAGTTGTAATTATTACGTACTTCGGATGTATCATTCCAAATATATATTCAGACGAACTATCACTGAAACTAAATCAATTTCAAAATAAATCTTAAACGCATATGATTAAAACGAAAGCAAAACACACATAATGTAAAGAAAATATCTTGTACTTCCATTATTACAAAAGTGGAAAATAATCACGAAGAAATATTCGAAACTTTACAACAAAAATGTTGATTGAAGGTTGTTTATTTGGTGAAGGCAAAGCACATGAGTTCTATCTGCCAAAGCTGGGGGATGAATTGGGCAGAGGGCTTTTTTAATGTGTGGTAATGCTCATTCACGTTTCATCTGGAGAAAACTGTCCAAAACTGCACACAATTAAATCGATAGCCACGTGGTAAGCTAGAACTCCGAACCTTCACACTTCAGCCATCTACCAATGTTGAGTTTCTTATCGACTCGTACAATATCGTACAATATTCGGCCGAAAATAATGTACATTTAAATTCATAATTAGAAGTTTTTTTTTTAAACTCTTTTAACGAAATACGAGTATGACTTTGGGTATATTCTGGAGTCTTTTTCTTAACCCATTAATACCCAGTGATCTAATTTTAGATGATTGCAAAATTTGTTGATTGCAAAAATACTTAAGCATAATTTATTTACCTACTTTAATTTCTCGAATAATAAATCTGACTTCCACAAAATATTTAGCAACAAGAAAGTAAAATGAGAATCTTTCACTTTCTCATTCACACTTTTAGAACAAGAATTACATTTTTCATACCACACTAATGTTGGAAATTTATTTATCACTTCTGGGATCAGTATAAATTGGAAAATGTGCTAAGAAAGTCGGGTGCTAATGAGTTAACTATATCAATATAATAGAGATTACATAGCCCACTTATCTGTAATGTAGAAAATAGATCTGAAGAAATAAACTGTGTAACCATGCTTTTGCAACACCCTGTATATTATTTTTTCTCAAAAGTCTTGAGATGTATACTCAGAATATATCCTACTAAAAAGGTGTTACTATGCTTTTCGGAAACATTTTAAAGCAAAAAATTTATGGTTACTATACATTTTGATCATATTCTTTAACATTCCTTCTTGCGGGTTTAAAAAAAAACATTTATTGATTTTGTGAAACTGACTATAGGAAAATAATCCATAGAATGATTGTTCTGTAAGACATTAAAGTGCACAGTCATAATGTTTGAATCTTATATCTCAATACAATTCAAGCTTGGATTATTTAAAGTGATTCTGGTCCCTTGTGTAATTTGATAAATTGATCATAATGCTTAACTACACACATTTAAGAGGAATGTATGCAACTATTAAACTGAATATCTTTTAAGTTTAATCCTACAAAGTAGCACTCAGCTTTAATGCTGAATATTTGTTGTTTAAAACGAAGCGAAGCACATTTTGAAAAAGTTTAGGAAAAACTATAGGAAATATTCGTCAATATTTTGCAAAACTTAATTTATAATAATAAAGAAAGATAATAATCTAAGAAATGTTTTTTGTTTTTTTTAATTTGTCTTTAGTATACATGTCAGTAAAGATGCAAGATAACAGAAAAACTATCTATAAATTTTCATGTTGCTTTGATTTACTATAGTTGCCTAACTATGGCTTTTTTCACTTAACATAATCTGGAAAATCAAGTCTGTTAGGATATGGATTTTAATTGCACACAACTAATGCTAACTGCGCGGCGACACATCAGGTATTCAAAATATTAACTATCTGCAAAAATAACTATGGTTTTTTAAAGCATAATTTGGAAAATGTTATCTTTGGATATATTATACAAACAGCTAATGCTTGTAACGTAGAGACTAGGGATCGACCGATACCACATTTTTGCCGATGACCGATACCGATAGTTTACCTATAAATTCATTTTCAGAAATAGCCGATACCGATACTTTTAAGTTATGGTATCGGCCGATACCGATAGTTTTAAGTTATGGTATCGGCCGATACCGATAGTTTACCTATAAATTCATTTTCAGAAATAGCCGATACCGATACTTTTAAGTTATGGTATCGGCCGATACCGATACTTTACATAAATTAATGTCATTTAAAGTTACATCTGTATTCTTGGCAGTTTTTGTAACGAGAGTGTAGTTCTCGTTAAAATGAATAACAGCCTGATGAAATTTGATCCCAGTAGAAAGTATTAAAAAGCAGTGGATACATTGAAGTGTGAATTTACAGTAGCTCTAGTCTTTCTTTTCATGCCGACTCAAAATGAATAACAGCCTGATGAAATTTGATCCCAGAAGAAAGTATTAAAAAGCAGTGGATACATTGAAGTGTGAATTTACAGTAGCTCTAGTCTTTCTCTTCACGCCGACGAATGGCCGAATTTACAGAAACCTGAGCACTGGGAAGCATCTAGTATGCAGGTTCGGAATTCTTTCTCCTCGCGTAGCTGTCGATCTAGTGGTCTAGAGTTTTGGGCGTTTTTCTCGGGATGTTACGTGAATATGCGTTAGACTCCCTTAAAAATTCCTCCGCCCAAGCCCCTACCTCCCCTCCTACAGGTAGATGGCCCTCATTTAGGCTTGACAGAACACAAACACGGATGGGGGGGGAGTTAAAGGATACATTAGAAAGAGAACAACGGGACAAGCCACCGAAAAATGGGACGGATGGTCACCACCATTTCATCCCCTGAAATATCGAACGATGTCAAGGACCGTCTCCCCCATGAATTTTTATATCTATATCATACCCAGACAGAATCAGATGTCCTTGCGCCAATTTTTTTTAATAAAAATTTAAAGCATGTCTCTTAAGCGTGAAATCTATATCAAGAGCTAGACTTTCTCCAACGATACCAAAAGCCTATATATACAGTAGAATTTCCCTATAACGAAGTCTGTTTACAACGAATTTCTCCCTATAACGAAATTTTTCATGGAAACGTAACTTTAAGGTTTAAATAACACTACTAAGGTTTAAATAACACTAAGGTTTAAATAAGGTTTAAATAACACACACACACTCTCCATACGAAGAGGTTATGTTCCCATAGCGAATATTTCAGATTTACCTTTGATTTTTTTTGTTAGTTTTGAAAAAAATAAATTAATATTTTAACAGACCACTTAGTGGAAGAGTAATAGATGCTAAAAATGGAGGCCAGGAAAGTGAAACTGACTCTGATAATGAAGACACTTCACCAGCGCCCGATTATGACCAACAAGGGCACCGGGCATTGATAGATTTGAGGGCCCACAATCTATGAATTTGTTATATTTTTCATAAAATTTTGATATAAAAGAATATTTCAGAAAAAACATTTAAAATTAGGAGCCCTTTCAAGTCGGAGACCCTGGGCAAAGTCCCGATTTGCTCATATAATAATAAGGTCCTGCGCTTCCCGACGAAAACCATAAAAAAAGAGGTTTCCAAATGGAAGAAAACGTGCCTCACTCTGTTTTCAGCGGACACTTAAAATGTGAATATTTTTATGAAAAATTAAAATAACAGATTGCAAAACAATGTAAAATAACGGAATTTTGAAGTAAAATAAACCTAAGTGATTACATATTTCATTCTCTAAATTCATGGATTGTTTTTACTTTTGAACATTTCATATATACAATGAAAAGTAAGAAACCGTAAGTTTAACAAATTTATAATAAATACCAATTTGTTTTTGATTGAAAGTCATGATTTAATACTTTTAAACATCAAATTAACTAAAAAGTTTTTAATATTTGCTGAAATAACTGCAAACATCTCTAATCTCTGTACAACGAAATTTCTCTATAGCGAAATTTTAATTGGAACCGAGCGAGTTCGTTATAAGGAGACTCAATTGTGTGTATATATATATATATATATATATATATATATATATATATATATATATATATATATATATATATATATGAATGAACTCTTTTTCGAGTCCACACAGTGAGAAAATAGACGTTTATAAAACTGAAGTAAAATTATGGTCTACCTCTCCACATGTTTTTTGCTGCAGATAGCGTATTTAGTGTTGGGCATCTAACGATTCTTCGTCCATAATTTCCACCACACTTGGTGATACAACATCCATTCAGCGATGGTTAGAATTAAAAAAAAACACACACACACACAGTTCGAAAACACTCAACAAGTAAACTAATGTGCCAATGAAACGACGCCTCTCATCTCATTACCAAAATAAAGATTCTAGAAAGGTGTTGCGCCTGCGTGGTTTTCTTCTGAAAAGCGAAGTATCGGTTGAAAAGTATCGGTGAAAATGGATGAAAGCAACAGAAACCGATACTTTCCCGATACTTTTAGAATCGAAAGAACCGATACCGATACCTAAAAAAAATAGGAGGTATCGGCGCCGATACTATCGGTCGATCCCTAGTAGACACTTATCGGTGCCCCGCAGTGGACTGGGCGCTAAACTCCGTTCCCATAAGAACACGGCAATTGAAGCAGCATCTGGCTTGGCCAGTGCTTGGGAGGGACTTCCCCCTCTCCGCCCGTCCGCTGTGGAACCGTGTACGCTAATGGGAGCTGGTGCACGTAAAATCCGTCGTGGCTCCAAAGTCCTCCAAGTTGTTAAACGATACCTCCTGGGGTGCCGATTTCAGGGGGTGGATCCCTCCTCTGGAATTGGTTCAAAATTACGGGACCCCGAGCTAAGACGGACTTCCTCCCACTGGGGCTCATTGAAATGGAAGCCGCTCCTTCAGCCCATCGCCTGCCTATATAGGAGGATCTGTCACCGCAACGCGGTTGCCAGAGGGCATTAGCAGCAACAACAACAGCAGACTTATCGGTTTTTCAAAAAATTAAATTAATTAAAAAATAGACATAATTTTAGAATTGAATTAAATAGAAATGTTCATTTAAGTGAAAGTTTATGAAAAAGAAAGCTGAAAGAGCAAAACAAAACTTAATATCATTTTTATATAGTTTCAAATTGTAAATTTTTATTGAAAAATTCATCTTGATCTTAAAGCGTTATGGGAAAATAGTAAACACGGAGAAATGTGACATAATGTGACACAGTGAAACTGAGAAGCTCAAGAAAGGAACTTAGTTATGCTGCTTATGGGGGTGTTAAGTAATGGTGGCATTTTTAGCCGAGTTTCACTGAAACAAAATTTAAGGGGTTTTTTGTGAGGGGGGGGGATTACATAAAAGCAGGTATTTTACACACGGTTTTACTTTATTTTATTCTTGATCTGTAGAGTATAATCTAAACATTTATGATTTGAATTTGTTTTAGAAAAACAGAGCCACTGGAACTGAATTTGTTTTAATAAAAAATAAATAAGTAAATAAATCGACTGAAGAAAAAGCTCAATGTGTTCTTATCCTACAAATTTTTATAAAAATTTATATTAAAAATGCTTTCCGAAAAAGTAATATTAATCTAACATTATTTTAATACAGTGCCAAGATTCAATGTTATTTTAAAAATGCTTTAGGAAGATTAAAATTTGTAAAATCAAGCTTTGGAAGTTGTCTCGGGAGTAAAATATTCTTAAACTGCAATGAAGTGCAGGTGACTGATTTTAATTTTCTCTAATTCGAATTGTTGTGAGCATTTGTATTCGATGTTTAAATGTATGAAAAAAATCTTCCGATAATAGTCTGTTTTAACTGATCAGTATTGAAATGAATTTGTAAGATCTTCTCAAACAAGTCATTAACCAAGTTTTTTTTAAACTGTCAGATATGATTGAAAACATTCCTAAAACATCCGCAGTTTAAATATTTGATTTACAAATTTGTTTGATGGAATCAGTACCACTTTTTAGAAGTGTTCTTAAGTAACATTGTTAAGCTTCTGAACTTAAAAATTAAAAAAATGGATCATTTTTACAATTTGAGATGTTTTAGTTAACAATATCTCACGCACATATTATTTTATTTGTAAAAAAAGTACTACTCGTCTATAAGGGCTGCGCTATAGTCACCCCTGTGTCATGCAATATAAATATGTTGGGAATTTTTTAAAGAATTAAAAAAAAATCATAGAAAACTAATAGAAATACCTCATAAATTTGACTTTTTAGAAACGCATGATGTTATACTTACAGTTCATATCTACTGTAACATATTTGGAGAGAGGAACAGTCATGTTGTTGTTCGATGCTTGGCAAGTGAACACAGCCATTAGGTCATGACGCTGTAGAGACGTTATCTCTATTTCATTTCTAACAACACCTTCGCCGCTCACTTCATAACTATCGTCTAATAAGACGCTTTCTCTCCACCACGTCAGGGAAGGCGTGGGTTTACCTAAGATATTTTTAGACAATCATCAGTTCGTTCATTACTATTTGACTAAAAAATATAAGAATGATTCGTATGTTGCTTATTTTTAAGCCAATGTAATTACTTTAGTAAACTATGCACGAAGATAACGAAATAAGCGTATACTTGCTCAATTGATATCAATTGTTCTCAGTAAATAATTTGAACTTCCAAAGTTTATCAGAGCACTTTGAGGGGAATCGCTGAATTAAAAATACACAGGCTAATTTTAGGAAAGATACTGTTGTTTAATTTTAACATTTGTAAAAGCAATAAATAGTGAATCATAAAATATACATGAGAGGTGAAACATTTTCTCTATTGATCCCTTATTATTATAATTTAATTCATACACACACTCAAAAATCGATACTTTTGAGTTACAAAATATAATAAATAATAGTTTGTAATTTTTTTAACAAAAGTTTTGAGTTAAAATGTTAGTCGAAGAGAAAAAATAGTTTAAATTAATTAAATACTTTTATATGAACTCCAATTCATTTTTTGCTCTTTTGGAATAGTTCAAATCAAGGGGTGCGTAAAATGAATTATGTTCTATTCAACGCATTAATGTATATCATTCTACATTAGCTACATAAAACAATTCAGCTAAAATGAAGTTACTGTAGATAATTTAATTTACACAAAAGTAAATATTTCAAGTATTGTCTAATCAGCTTTGTACATTCGTATCCAAAATTAAAGTTACAATTGTCTGTAATCACCTTATAGTGTTGCCAGCGAGGTTATCATATCTCAATCTCATAGAGCACGTGTAAACTGCTCTAGGAACAGCCATCTTATATCAATAACCCCTTCAAAGCACCCTTCAATCAATAAAACCCGCGAGTTTTGGAAGAATGGAATTTACGGCCATAATATTTGATCATTAGCATTATGAGAACTTGATGTGGCGCTTGCATACGCGCAAGCGGAGGCCTCAGCTCTTATTAGACAAAACAAGAATGAGTTATGACTTATCCTGTTTTGACCAATGTTGCTCCCTTTTGTATATTAGCTTACATTAACTACTGCGAAAATATTTTTGTTGCCAATTCCACCTCGCTGTATGAAATATTAGTATACCAAATTCTCATGATTAAATGAAATTTGTTTTCAGAAAAATCGCATTTTATTTGCTTGGTATCTTAATTTTGGATATCAGTGTAGTAGAAGAAGAAGCATTAGACTAAAAAAGCAGGTTTCATTTTCTGGAAAAAAAAATACATAACAAAAAAATACTTTTCTGCATATTTTAACTAATTTCTCCCAAATAATTGAGGCGATTGCAGTAAAAAGTAACTGAAGCATACCTTTTTAAAACGAGTTTTCGCTTACAAACCATGCGTTGTTGTTACACGACCCTTTAAAGAAGTTAAGATCCTTATATATTCTCAAGTTAGTAACTAACAGCACTCTGAAAATCGTGCCACTTTTTTACATTTTTTTACTATCGATGCTTGCATATGGAAAGGAAAATTAGCAACTTGAAAAATATAAATACAGAGGCTGATATGTAAATATTGCCTTGAATGTATCGTCCACAAGAAATAAAATGGGGAAAAACGTGCAGTTTTACACTTGAGACTTTTATTGTAAATGCGAAGAATTGTTTTTGTATTTCTCAACAGAAACACTTCAGAATTTATTTAAAATGTAGAAATAGCTATCCCTTTGAGATTGTAATGAAATATTAAAAAATAACGCTGTTTACATATAAAAGATTTAAACTACTTACAATTTTTTATTTCATTTTTTAAGGCTGCAGTTTCATTTTAAAAATACAATAGTCTCATTTAATTAATTAATTTAATAATTTTAAAAAATATTAGTACCATAAAAATAAATTTTCACTAACTGAATTTAAATGACTGTTAACATTTTAAAAAGCTAATTAAATTCTGACGAAATAAGATATTTATTTCATGCAATAAAACAAAAATTGAAAGAAAAATATTTCTAAACAACACATGAGAATAAAAATAAATTCCAAAAAGTAAACAAAAATAATTTTATTAATATAATTAAGAACCAATTCTCTGGAATTTTTACTTAAAACATTTTTTTTCAAGTATAATTTATGTTTTGTATTCAAACGCTTCAGAAATAGCTTGGAAAACAGCAACATTTACCAAACATTATATCGCCCCGATTTATAGCTACCTTAATTTTAGGAAACGCGTGCATGAACATTTACGCAACAAGCTTCCATTGGTAAAAGCAAAAGCTGCCAATGGGTCATGGTGAGCAACAATATATATATATATAATTTGATGAAAATTTTATAAAAAAAAAAGAAAAAACTATGTTTCTTCAATTTCTTTAATGTACATTTGCCAGCAACCTAGATTCGGGTTAAAAAAAACAGCATGAAAAAGAAGAAAAGTACATGCCAAGTATGAAAAGTACATGCTAATGTTACAAATAGGTATTCAAATATTTTGAGTAAAAGTTGCCAAAAATGAAAGACTACCCTCAGAATCTACTGCATTTCTGGGAATTGTATCCATGTACAAATTGTGTACAAAATTACAGGTACAAAACTTGAAATAGGTGTTCGCTTGGTATAAAAGAATTTACCATTACATATTTCACGGAATGCTTTTACTTTTAACACAAGACCTGATAAAATTGGTATGCTTACCGGCCTAATGAAGTTAACAGATATTAAAAACATTAAGAACATTCCGACATCTCTAATATTCCTAGAAACAAGAGGGGTGCTTCATTCATGTTCTCTCATTCGGGCTTAAAATCTCACAGAGTGGTTACTTTTGGGATGCCATATTTAAATTTATTTCAGTTTGTTGATTATTCTTAGTTATGCATATAAGATACAATATAATTTTAAACATTAGAAATCTTAAAATAGAAATACTATATATTTCTTCTTACCTCCTTCAGTTTCACAAACTAAAAATAATCTATCGCCTTCATTGTATGGTCCTATTAAACTGTGAAATAATTCTCCATTTTGATCCATTATTACAGGCTTTTTTGGTGGCACTGAAAAATAAAATAATCATTTATTAATAAAAGCAGTAAAGAACATATAGAATTAAAACTGAATTATAGAAATATCAAAATGGTTTTGAGTTTTAATTGCTGTGTTACAAGATAACAGAAGGGTATAGGAAGAAATTACACACCATGTTATCTTTTAAAGCTTACGCATTTAAAAATAGTCAGCAAGTAGTTTAGCATCGATTGAAATGTTAAAATGACAACGAAGTCAGTATAGAATTGCTATTATATATATATACCGAATTTCAAGGCAATCGTTTGTACGGTGCAGAAGGTCATGCGGCGTAGCGCAATCTAGTGGCGAGTTTCAGCAAAACGGATACGGCTGAAATATTCTTCGCATTCAGATATCGATGAATACGAAATTTCAGGACGATCGGCTGGACAGCCCTGTGAAGTTCATGTGTTGACGCGACATCTAGTGGCAAATTATATCGGAAAATGGATAGCGCCAAACTCTTCCCCGTGTTCAAATATCTATGTATACCTATTTTCATAGCGCTCAGTTGCACAGTCAAGAAGTGATGCACTGCAGCGCGATCTAGTGGTTAATTAAAGTAATGATTTGCTACAGTGCCGTCAAGTGGCGAGTTATAGCAAAATGGATAACGCGAAAATATTCTCATTGTTCAAATAGCTATGTATACTGATTTTCATAGCGACCGTTTGAATGGTCAAGAATTTGGCCTGCTGCAGCGTCATCTAGTGGCGAGTTAAAATAATAATGCATTGCAGTGCTATCTAGTGGTGAGTAACATCAAAAGGAACACAGTTAGAATATATTCTTCGTGCTGAAATGTGGAAGTATAAGAAATTTTATGCCGGTCGGTCGAACGGTATAGAAGTTGATGCGTTGCAGCGCCATTTAGCGGCAAGTTACAGCAAAATGGATAGTGAAAAATATTCTCCGTGTTCTAATATCCGCGTGTACCAAATTTCATCGAAATCGGTTGGACGATATTCGCATAGTAAACGGCTAAACGGAATAGAATTCGACGTTCTGCTGCGCCACCTTGTGGCAAGTTAGAGGAAAACGGATAGCATAAAAAGCTTCTCAATGATAAAAGACTTAGGTGAACCAAATTTCATGGTGCAACGGTGCTAGAGTTTTTCAACCTCATACACACATACCAACATTCATTTTTATCTATAACCAGTGTCATTATATATCCCAGTCTCAAATAAAATCCAGTTTCAGTTTCAAATCTAAGCCTCGCCAAAGTGCCAACGTGCAAGCGTTTTTTTAAAACATAGTAAAAAATAACATAGTAAAACCCATAACATAAACATAGAAAAACCCATAACGTTTTTTTTCAAATACTTAGAACTCATATTTTAGATATACGGATCAAAAATTTGAATATATTTTATATTAAAAATGTTTTATTTGTTTTAGAATATTACTTTAAGAATTTACTCGTAACCACTTTCCTATAAAACCCATCATGATCGACATCGAAATTTCTTCCATCGGAAAATGTCTTTCCAACCCAGAAACTTACTTTTTAAAGTCACAATCAATTTGATGTCTGCGGAATTTTCGAAAGAGAGAAAAATAAAGTACACTACAGATTAGGACGATAAAGTTTTTATTCGTTACGATGGAACAGAAAGATGAAATCTGTCTTCATTCCCGTGAAATATGTGCTGAAAGGATTTCTTTTTCCAGACTCGCAGTAAATTCCTAAAAATTATTATCTCCTATATGAAAAAAAATCTTTTGATCAATTAACTAATGGATTTTCTCCAGATAAGTTCTTTTATCTCTTAGAGTTTGTCGGAAACTCTTAAGTGTTTTCAATATATTGGGTCTTAAAATATGTTTGGTAAAATTTTCACTCATTTCTTGTTTATTAAGATACGTTATCAAAGTAGTAAGTGATAACTGGGGATGCGTGCTGTGTAAGAAATAAATATAAATACGGACAAATATTTGAGATAATAAAATATATAACACATAGTCTCAAGAGTAAAAACTTGTATAGGTATGAACAGTATGGTGTATGTAGGCATTTGTGTTTATTTGAGTAGATTAAACTGAATCATCCAAGATACATATACAATTTTAATTAACATCATAACAACATTTTAATGACTTATAAATATTAATTTCTGCAAACATGTTTCTCTTTTGTAATTTTTATTTCATTCGATAAAACTTTTTGGTCTGTTTTAAATTCATGGATCTCTGACCGAGTTTGAGCAAGTACAAATCAGGACCTCTAGTTTGTATCGCAATTTATTAAAGCGATCTCTACAGAAATATTTTATTCTATAACCATAAATTTGAAAATATGAAATTCGTGAATGCGAGTGTCTAAAACAGTTATTTATAAAATAAAATCACCCTCCACTATTTTTTTAGAGTAATTTATTATAAATTATTATTTCTTCTTAAATTCTGTTTAAAACCAATTTTTCGTAACAGTTCAGCTCATAACTAGAATTATAGGACAACACAGTGCCACAAATTTAACAAAATCTAATAAATAAACCAAATTTATTGCACAAATTTTGTGAAAACCGGCAACGACATTGAATGAGGAATTACTATAAACCCCGAAAATCAATACAAGAGTTTGTTATAAACAAACACATATAAATATTGTACAGAGTTTCGTTTCAGGGAATACAAAGAGTCCATTTTCTTTCAGCTAAGAAAAACTCCAACTGTCACATCGTCAGGAAAGCGATCGAAATAAATTCTCTGAATGACACAGTTACAATTTGAGAAAAAAAAAAATGGTGTCTGGTTTCCCTGCTTGCCTGAAAATGGGAAGGATTTAAAGCTGAAGAAGGGTAGATTCTTTGAATCACCCTAATTTAAGGTAGTGTATTTTTTTTTTTTTTGAGTTCGTATGCCTTTTTCTCTTTTAATTTTCACCTTTAAATATGCAATTTTGAGTATTTTTATTTCTCGAATTACTAGTTAGTTTTTTTGTGAAAGTCAATCTCCTTTAAAAAATGTGAACATTTTTTAAGCATTCGAATTCACCTCTAAGCCTTCATTCCGCGCACAGTTAGTTTTAGTGTGCATAAAATATCCGTAATTAAATATGACGAAATTCTATAAATGAACGTTTTATAGACCAATATTGATATTACGTCTACATATGTTTTTCGTCCAGAAGATTGAAGTCACGTTGGTATTTGAATATAAGTTTTTTACCCCTTGCTTTGCTTTCTTTCTTTTATTTTTTATTGGTTCATATTTCTTTCAGGGGGTTGGGGGGGCATTCACATCTGATCATTTTTGTCCTAAACTCTGGCAACCGTATGTTAAAATTGTCATATAAAACATAGGTAGGAGCTTTAAAAAAAGCCACATGTTTCGAATTCATACATCATTTTTGTCTTCCAGAATTGACACACCCTTTAGAAATTATAAGGGTTTGTATTAAAGAAACTATATTCTGCTATAATTTATTAGATAAAAAGTATTTATCTTTTCTTTAAAATTGAGTTCTTCAATTTGCAGTCAGCAATTGTTGAAAACAACTTCGTCTTTTTTTGTGTAGTTATTTTCGACCATCTCTTTTTTTCAGTTTAATTAATATAGAGTCATAAATTTCATGAAAATACACATATGGAAACGTAATTTACACTGAAAGAAAAATAGCAAAAGAAAGGTATTTAGATATGTCCTTCAACTTGACAAATGAAATGTAGATCACAACAGATGTACTAATATATTTGTACAAAGTGAATTAAAAAATACTTTCAGACAGTGTTTTGAGAACATTTAACAATATTTACATAGCATTTGAAGATAATGTGAGAATATATAGAATGTTTATAGTAATAACGTTCTATCATATATTTTACAGCGAAACAGGGATTAAAATAACCCTCTTAAATTTTATATATAAAAAAAATGTACTAAATATAGTTTAAATAAAGAAAACAATTTCGGTTAGGTAAATAGATGCATATTCACTAGTGCGCAAAAATTAATAGCGAAGTTAAAAAATTAGCAAAGATAAATCTGTTTTTTGCAAGCTTTGTTCACTTATTCAATTATCTTACATGCCGAAAATTTTGTGGGAAAAAAAATTAACGATTTTATAGGCAGTTGCGCTGCGCTACGCTCAAGCGAAAAAGAAATAAAAAAAAAATAAAGCTTTACTCTTAATTTCTGCACACTAGCGGATATTTTCTTTACAACATAAAGCTTCTCTGCTATAAATATATATTAAAATTATTAAAACTTCATTAGCACAAATACACTCTCTCTATACTCACACAAAATAATTTAAAATCCATGGTGTATAACGGATATTCATTTAGCGGTAATGCAAGCATTAAAAATGCGGTAATATATTTCTCCTTCAAATCATTGTCGAAAAAAAAGCGGTAACAGTGCACTTTCGCAGATAAAAAGGAAAGTTATATATTTAAATAAATGACCAGATAACAAATTTGAGACCAGAAAAAAAATAAATGCAAATGGCTTTTTTATACTTTTTAGCAACTACCGTATTGCGTAAATGTGTATTAAAATTTTAAGAAACGATTAAAGAAGTCGTTCGTGAAGAGAATAATCAATGACATTGAAGCGTAAAGCACTTGTAATTACAGCGTGTTTCTAAAAGTAATTACACTTTTTTTAAACAAACTGAAAGGCTTTTGTTCACAGTATGTAATTGCCTCATTTGGAAGGATAATACACTCTCACTTGGAAGTTATTTATTTCTTCGTAGGATGGTATGCGTCAAGTTTCAATTATTGAATAATACTTTTTTTAATTCCTATTTATAGCCACCACTTTTTTTTTGGGGGGGGGTTGAAAAGAGTACTGGTTAGTCTTTATTTAATGCAACATATTACAAATATGACTAGCTGTTCCTCCTATACTTTAAGAAATAGTTTTTTAACAGCCTCAAATTGCAAAATTTAAATTATCATAAAAGGCAAGAAATGTTCCTAGAGACACTGAAAAAATGTATCAAAGCGTGAAATATTTTTATTGCATAATGTTCATTTTCTTAGATTGGTTTTACAAGAAAACGGAAGTAAAATCTGTACACGGCTCTTTCACACGTGTTTTGTTTCTAGTGGATATATTCTGCACACTACCGTGTAAAATAAAACCATGTGTAAAGGCATACTTAAATGGAGAATAATGATTGATATATTTCATTATATAATCACTCCGATTTGCCAATATGCGCATTCTGGGTTTTGAATATATGCAACAGTTCTCACTAGTTTCAAAAAAGAATAATATTACCGTTATGGATTGGCAAAGCCAGCTTTCCACACCATGTTACTCTGAAACCATGTAAAAAGAAAATCTAGTGTACATAAATATGCTGTAAAAAAACCAATTCTCACAATTTATCCAAAGAATTAATTTATTATTTTTGCCAAAACAATAAATTAGTACTCAAAATTTAGAAGGCAACTTTTAGAGAATATGACTATTATCAAAAGTGGCCAGATGTAATTTGAGAGCAAATGCAGAAATAAATACTTCGGAACTGTATTTATTTTTAATCTTGAGAAAACTTAAAAAACCATAGTTTCGACGTCTAATTAAACTTTAAATTATGAAAGTACTTTTTATAATTTATGAATGACCAGGAAAAAGAAAGACTCCTACAAATATTTTGTCTGCTCCAGGAAACCCAACTCACATTTTAGTGAAAACTCCTAAGCAGAAAAAGGGTTTTCGCTATTGTTATTATTTTTTACATATGAATTCTGAATTTTACTATTGTAACTAATACGATTTCAAAATCTTTATGTTATAAAACTGAAGACATGCCAATTTCTTTTATTTCCTTGACTTCCTTTGGTTACCACTGTTACCTGGAATGATAAAGAATTAATAAATACACCCTGTAAACTCAACAATTCTATTTTGAATTGGTTTATTGTATTTCGATAGAAATTCTAATAGAATAGAAGAAACTTTATATGCTAATTTGTTATTAGACATTTTATATTATATGTGATTCAGATTTGACTCAGAATAGTTTATATTTCGCTTTGGGCACTAAAACTTAAGTAAGGCACCAGCTTTGTAGGAGTAATCTCTGATTGTACATATTATGCGAATATTTTTGTAGTGTTCTTTAAAATCGCTAAACATTTATTTAAACTAGTTATTTACTTATTTTCTATGAATTTTTCAATAAAAAATTTCAGTTTACTAACTGAAAAGGTCCACTCACTTCACGTTTTAGTGTACTGCAGATTTACTAAGGATTATTTGCTAATATTTTGACAAAAAATACTTCTAATAACATTGGTTTATTTTATAGAAATATCTTTTGTTTCGTAGAATTTTCTTTTAAATTCAAAATGATTCATTAAAATGTTTTCCTTCTTTTTACAATCATCTTTTTTTTTAGTAACGTTAAAAGAATTTTCTTGTTTATTTATCAAGCTCTAACAATCCAGCCGAAGTAAATTAAAAAGTATAGAAATAGTATACATCAAACAAGCAATGAAAACTATCTTTTGAAAAAGTATATTGACTTAGTACAAGCACTTACAGTTGAAATACTACGTAAAATTTTCAATAAAGATTGAAGAGTTTCAATGAATCAACAAGAAACATCCAAATTTAATTAAGTAAAATTTAAGTAATAAAGATTTTTTTCAATTTTCTTAAAACTACATTGTAAACAAGTGAAAAAGAAAATGGTAGTCTCAAAATATTAAAACAAGTTAAAAAAATATGTAAAAGGAAAAAATGTGTAAAATGTTTTTACATTATAGAAATATTTTCTTAGAACAAAAAGTGATAACATGCTTATTTTATTAATAATAATTGTATTCTGCTAAGATCAACTCAAACAGTTATGTTTTAATTAATTTTATACTGTTACAAGATTTTGGTATTTTCAGGATTTGTTGTTGTTGCTATTTCGTCAGTTTTCTAATCTATTATTCAATGTAAGAGTAAAAACCGGTGTAAGTGTGTTTTTATTGTATGAACAGGTGCTGTCACTTGTCACCTGAAATAAAATCGTATGCAAGCATTTTCTTTCGCTTAGGGAGTCAAGAGGTTAAATAAAAACATAAGAATTATTCCAAAAAAACTATCTGAAAAGCAAAAAAGTTCAGTTTAAGTCAGAGATCCGTTTAAATTCTAGTAAATAAAATGATAAGAAAATATGCATAGATTATATTTCTCACACGTTTAAAATACAGTAAATCTTTAGGTGTTTTTTGTGTAATTTATTTTGTGATATGCATATGACCTTTTCCCTCCCTCTGAGAAGCATGTTAATCTATAAACCTCTATCAATATCCGCAAAAATATGTAGATTATATAAATAAAGCATATTAAAATTGAACGGTGTTAATATTTTCCGTAAAAAAATTCCCAACAGTCCTCTTAAATTCCTTTAAATTTTAAAAAAAATTACCTAAATTTTATTTTAATACAGTGTTTTGGAAATAATTGTTAAGAATATCAAGTTCATGAAACTGATTTTTCAAAATAATGATTTTTTTCAAAATATAAATTAGAGTAGTACTATATGATTATATTAAACGATTTAACCAGCTGTTATTTATTCATCCAAATGATTAATACGAGATTCAAATCTTTTCAAATTCGTTAATTTAAATAGTAACTAAGTAATCACTTGGAATATTCTTTAACAAATTGGGTTGAAATGCTACTACAAAGATACAAATGCAAGTACTTATAACTATTAATTTTTAACTGTGCTTGCTGCGAATAATTTCTCACTGAACTAAGACAATTACATCAGACTAGTAAAATAATATTTTTCACTTATTTCGAATCTTTACTGTAATTCATCGATATCATGTTATTATGCATGCCTTTATCATTCCTTTGAAAAACAACACCAGTGGATAATTCTATTTTAATCTATAAATAATTTATTCTATAAATAATATATTGAATATCATGTTTTTTAATGATATTTTAAACATATTTTTAACGATTAAATATTAAGTCCCTAAACATTTAAAAAAGAAATGTCTCAATAAAACTTGTGCCTTCACAATTATTTCTAAATGCTGCGGAAAAACATATGAATTAATAGCACGACATTTATACGTTAATGGGACTTCAAGTTTTTCAAACTGATACTTTCAGTGAATTAAACTTTTACGTTTTTCTCACAAATAATCAGAATATAATTTTGTGTCTTCATAGTGGGAAGAAAAAATAGGTTTGCTTGAGTAACTCGGTGAACATTCATAGGAGGAAATGTATCTGCAAAATTATGTAACTGTTGCTTATGTTTCATCAGTGCCTCTGGGACACTTGAGCATTTAAAAGGCTGAGTTAAATTTTGATGGTAGGTTAACATTGAATAATATATCTCCGTAATATATCTACTATCTATGTTCCTTTGATAGTCAGAAAGTAACTATAGATGAGTGTAAGTCTTATATATTGCTGCGATGGGTAAAGTAATTTATGAATGTAATAACTTTAAAAACTTTAAACATAGATAGTGGTATCTTCGGAATTTATAGGTTGAAATTTCCTTAACTGTGCATTTAAATGTACCTAAAATGAAAGGTCATAAGTTTTACTAATTGTTTTTTATTGCTTTCGATATCAAATTATGAAATTTGCCAGAAATCCAAATCGAGACTTATAAAGAGTGTAATTATATCAGTTTCAACTATTTTAGGAACATCGTCAACGTTTTCTTTTCACGTACATCACCGGATAATTTTGTGTATAGTGTTATGATAAATTGATAAAGCATCGCTCTTGTATGCGTCCCAAATTAATGCTCTAAATTGGATATCGTTCAGTCATCATCTGACCATTAACTTTATTGAAAGCAGATCTTGCTAAAAGGGCGCATTTTCTATTGATCGCGTCATATGTTAGGAAGGATTTATATTTGGAGTTTACGGATGTGTTAACGTCTGACACATAGTGGCTGCCAGTAATTAATGGCAAATATTGATGATGAAATATGAAACAATAATGGTAGGAAAAGAAAATTTGAAATATATGCTAATGCATCTTCATATGGAGAACTAAGTAAAAAGGTTTTTTACGGAGAATCATCTTTTGATAAATTGTTAAATTAAGCATTGATAGGAAAGAGCAGATAATTCGATTTGACACTGGGCCATTGATCGTAGAGTTCATAGCTAACAATTTTTCTACTTGATTATCTGTTGCTAGAAATTTATAATAAAGTTATTTTCAATAGAACATAGTTTGCGCTGGTATCTGAATATCGCTCACATTATTTCTAGAATTGCTAAGAAAAGCTGTATTAAATCCGAATGTTGATCAGGTAGTTTCGACACAAAAGCTCATTAAAACACTTAAAACTATCATAGTAAATACACTGTTTTTTAGCTAAGAAAAATGACGAGTGACTCTTTACGCACACATACACATTGTCTTTTTAAAATTCTTTTTTAGCAACTAAGAACTACGTATATTATTTTGAATATCATAAAAATAATTTTCATATTTCAAGTTATTGTATTAATTAACAAATATCATTAATTACTAAAGTTAAACTTCATGGTGCTTAAAAGCACACTTTGTCATATTTTTCTCTGTTTAAATGAATTCTTAGATGAATGAAATGCCAATCCGCGGGATCAATAAGTCTCAATCCCGAAATCCCGCGACACGAAAAACAGTGCGGGATTGCATTCCCTAGCTACTTTAAAAGGTAGCTTACTTATTGGTAACTTAAAAAAAAACCTCCCAAAATACTATTACTTGCGAAAGTCATGTGATTCAAAATTTCGACAAGCCTAGCAATTTAGAATTCTAATACTCACTTGTGTGTGTATTCAAAATTACAGCCTCTGTTGTTTTCTTCGTAAAACTGGAATTATATTGATTTCAAATTCACTGTATGAAATTCTTAATTATGGTAAGTAACAGCAGCATAGTATTTTGACTTTTCGGTGATGTCTTACGTAATTTTTTTTCATACAGCCAGTAGTTCACATAGACAATTTGATGGCATTTTAATAGTGAAATCACATGATTTTTCATTTACATTTTTTTATTATTTTTTTTAATGTAGTTCAACAAAAAAAGTTAAATACATGAAATTAATAATTCTAAAAGCATAAACCTTATTTTGGTGAGTATGATCTGACATACATTTTTAATAACAGAAAATAAATCTCAAAGATATTGTAAAATATCGGAAAAAAATTTTACTTTTAAATGTAGACCTAACAAGCGTAAATATCTTCAAAATTGTAATTACCCTTATCTACCAACAGTTTACCAATTGCTAGTTGGAAAAGTTCAAAAGAATAAAGCCGAAAGTTATTTAATAATAATCCACGGAAAAAAATATTACATTTATTCTGAGAAAGGAAACTTTTATTATTGAACAGCTCAAAATCATACTATGCACTAAAAGTGAAACATTTACACGAACTCTGAAAGTAAATTTACCTCTTGCATGGAAGACAGTTAATGTAGTTTACCGCAATCTTTCACAATCAGAGCTTTCAGAATATTGATCGGAAGTTCAGCTAAAGTAGCATAAGATTACTTACAAAATACTTAAGGGAGAAGATTCCAGCATCCATTGTTGCCGGTGATTTATTGAAGTTATTAAGCTTGCTTTAAGAGGCTATTTAATTCCACTTCAGTTACAGCTGGAAATCCGTTTGAAAACAACATGGATTTGAAATTTAAGTCCAGATGATAATCTTTAAACTTGGAATATTAATTGATTTAAAATACCAAACTTCATTAGAATACGATGTCAGTTAATTATTCTGGGAGTCCTTTATAAATACTGGCTATTTATCGAGAGAAATATATTGAGTTTACACTTGAGGTTAACGAGTGAATATTTATAATAATATATATGAATCTCAAGTCCACACACAGCCTCGTGGATTTAATGATCAGACAATTTATGTTTTGAAAATATAAAAGCTTGCTACATAATAATTGCGATGATCAAATATAATGAGAATTTATTCCTATGTCAGCTGAAAATAACATTAGCGTTAATTGTAAGAGCCGAAGAGTTATCAAGACGGTATGTTGCGGTGTCATATTTTCATTGCGATATATTTTTTGAACTGCCTTTCAGCTAACACTATTTCGTGAAATAATGATTAAATCTGAGCATAAAATAAATTTAGCAAAATTTAAAGAAAATAAAACTTATCTATCTATCGATAAGAAAATAAAACTTATCTATCTATCGATCGATCTATATGCATGCATACATATTAATTCTAAGTATTTCTTGTTTTAAATTCTTCCAATTTTAATTACGCCTTAAAGATAACCAGCGAAAGAGCTCAGCACTTCTCGTTTCAGGTGGGTCAAATCTGATTTATATATATACCGAGACCTAACATGTAGTTTGTTTCATTTCATTATGTCTATATTAAGGTTTCCTATTAAAACACATCAAACAATGTTTTTTTTTTTAATTGCGGTCACTTGCTGTTTATAAGTATTGGACCCTACCAAGAACAGAATTACTGGTATCTTTATTATGGAGGCACTAGGTAGACAAGTGTTGCCACCTTTGAAAGACAGGCCAAATTACTCCCAAGTCCGTGCCTGGAATGAACCCAGATCCGTTGTGTGGTAGAATGGCTCTCTTACCACTACACAACCCAGGCAGCTACATGAAGCAGTGCTTGAGGTTAAAACTTTAATTCAAATAAAACAATACAAATTTTAAACAGGAGTCGTATTTTACGAGGGCCAACGAATCGTCGGCCATCTACAGCCTTTATCACCCAGTAACGTGAGGTTTTATAAGCAAAGAAGACCACCATGAAATTGGAAGCATTTTCGCTTGGACATAATTGACTAAACTCCTCACTCCCCTGCAACCGGGGAGTTATTCCAAGCAATTTTAACTCTCTTTATCACATGAAGAACCTCCTAGGATGCCTACTATTTGCTTCAGACAAGTTTGTGAAACACTTAGAGACAGTGTAGCAGAACACGCACGGACAATATTTTTACCAGAAGGGAATATTCTAACTCACCTCACGAAGCAACAAATCCCTAAAACTATTGGGTACTTTGTCGAAACATAACCTATACGTTCTAATGTCTATGCATGTGCTATCATTTGTATATGTTGCTTGTATGAAATAAAATATCTACTAGCTTAGTAACCTTACTTTGAACATCGATCAACCCTCGTACAATAAGACCGGTTCTACGTGACTGTTTTATTAAATATCAACTACCAGAATATAAATGAAGAAGAATAATCTTTATTTCGTATTGAATTCGATAATATAAGTACATTATACAAACTACTACTTAATTCAAAAACTTTTTTTTGTTTTTAACCATTTTAGTAGATGACACATAGCTACAAGTATCTGTTTTAGCGGTTCCCAATAATCAACATTTAGTCGCCATTTTTTTACAAAATAATGGCATCAGTAATTTTGAATCAATATCTTAAACGAAAATATATATGTTTTGGAGTAAAAAATAAGAATAAATATGATATTTTTTAAAACATGCATTATCACACTTGCTCTTCACCTGTTTTTCCCCACCCCCCGTCCCTGCAACAGCTCTGCACCCATCGGGAGTGTGGAAACCGCTGATCTGTTTAATGCAAATATCCTATTTTTATAACTAAAATACTTTTCGTAATCTACTATTTTTTAACTTTTAATCTCCAGAATAATCAATTATATTTTATTTTTCATTAGTGCTTTTCCTCTCAAAATTTATTTTTTAAATCATAAAAACTAGTATTGGTTTATATATGCATACTTTTCTGAGGAGAGGGGTTTGTGCCATGATTTTATATTTTTAATAATTTAAATCCAGATTTACTCTACTCACTACCATCATTACAAAAACACAAGCACGAAAACGTACTTTTATGATTGATGCTTTTTCACATTTCACCCCTCCTCGAAAACCCACCTTTTTGGTTTTGAGCTTTGCATAATTCGGCAAGGTCATTTATTACGACCCTGCCAGATCATACAAAACTCAAAATAGCTATACATTAACAACACATATTTTAACTATGAATCTTGGTTACATTTTAGTTTAGAGTTCTTTCTATTTATTTATGAAAATGTATTTTCAAAATTTTGTGATTGAGGCCATTTCCCCTTATATGTTTTTGATCAACTTAAAAACGATTTTAATAATTTCAAGAAAATATGTAAAATGCATGTATTAATAAGTCAGTTTCAACTACGTTTTCTATTAAATGATAAAAAAATACATTTCGTATACATACATTCGTACATTTAAATAATGTACGAATGATATCCATATTTGTAAATGCTTTATATCACTGTAAAAGGAAAATTGACTTCTAAAATTGCCTTGATGCAATATGATATACTTAACAAAACGCATCAAACAAAATTCGATAATCCCTTAACATAACTCGTTCGATCTCGAAAATGAGAAGGAATAACATTCGAAACACACTGAACATTTCACAATTCTCAATCATTGGAATTCTGACGCGATTAGAGCCCATTCTTACTGTTCTTTTGCCATGACAAATGGTTTCCTTTGAAATTACTCTTAGAATTTATTACGTGGGATGTAACAGAACTACATATTTCCCAATGAATGATGGCATGTGTTCATTTCCCATCGAGAGAGGAATAGAACAAATTAGTTTGTGCGCGATAGGCAGTTTCTTGAAACAGACGGACTTCATTTGAGTTAACAAAGCTAACCAATCAGTGACACGGCTAATCATTTATATTCGAAAGTACGATTTGGAGTGAATTATGAATAGTGGAAATGGGAGGTGTTTTAATTACGAAGTGTTAGGTTCTTCTTAATAGGATAATATGTGAGTTTTTAAAACTATCAACATCATGACGTACGTATTATGTGGTATTAGTTATTTCATTCTTTTAATTAAATTTTAATTTTAAAACACCAACTAGGAAACAAATACCATTCAATTTGAAAATTAACACCCTATGAGCATTTCTTTTTCGCTTTGCTAAAAATGCTTCCCTTTCATACAAATACTGATGAAACTTAACGAAGTGGCCCAGCTGGTGTAAGATCGGTTACCATCAGAACAGCAAAAGAGAAGCAGCATCGACAGTGGTCAGCACTTGGAGTATAAAAACCTCTGTCGTCTGGACTATTACGAACGAGAATCTGAGGAACGACGAATCTGTCGTGGCTCTAATGTCCTCCATATTAAAACAATACCTCTGGGGTATGCCAAATCTAGGTGCTGGACTTTTATCTACAATAGGCTCAAAATTAGGTGGCTTGCTACCATATTTCCTAAAGGTCATAGGCATTTCTAGTACATCTATACAGCCGGGCAATAAATTCAACCTTTCGTTTGTTAGATTTCAACTCAATAATCCTTTGCAGGACAAAGTGAACAGTATTCTACAAAGCACCCAAGATGTTCTGAGAGAGGAATAAGGTAGACGATTTATCGATAATTGAGTTTATTGAAAATTCATGTAAGAATATATGCTATCATACAAGTCAAAAGAGCTTTAACGGGACATTTGTATATTGTAAAAAGAGTTCGTAAAATTACACCATAAGAGCTGTAAATTTTACAGTAATTGTACCGTTTTTCTTTTTTGCGATAAAACTTCCATCATTCTACAATATTTGACCCTTAAACATATAGTATACGTGCCGCTTCTATTCTAAAAGACATTTATTCCGTAAAATAATGGATTTTTTGTTATTGTGTAAAAGAAAAGTTGTTAATTAACGCCAGTATTCCTATGCGCAATGCGAATGTGCAGTTTTTGGAAAGAATTAAGATCTTAGCGTACTCAGGATTTTGTTTATTGGGAGGGAGGGGAGGGGCTAATTAAGTCGAAGCAAAAAGATTTTTCTGGATGACATGAAAGTCGGGAAAATTCGAATTTAATAAAAAATTCACTTTCATAACGGTATGTCAAATCACATTCAAAAATTTTGAAACAGCTTATTAATTTCTGTTTTTTTTCAAATAGGAAACGAAAAATCTGAAAAGGGATAATTTTCAGATATTTTTAGCAGCCAATATACATTTTCCCACCTATTTTTGTCAGCATAGTTAACATTCGAAACCGATTGATCAAGTAGCTTCAGAGTAAATGTTGAACATACATTTGTGAAAATTGAAATTAATTTCTTGCCAACTCCATAATATGACTGTGTTAATAATAACTGGGCAACGGTTTGTCTCGAATTTCAAATTGCAAATGGCCTCACCACGTCACAGTGCTTACGTCACTGGAAATGGTGGCCGAAGTGTGAAGGTCCCGGAATCGGGTTCCATCGCCCGGCTAACGGTCTGGAGTTTTGGTAGGCTTTCTCCAGATGTAACGTGAATACGAGTTAGAACCCCTTAGGAAGTCCTCCTAACCAAGGCACCCCCTACCCATGGCAGATCGCCCTAGCGTAGCGTTGCCATAATCACACACAATCACTGTCAAATTGTAAATATCATCAAAAGCTTCTCCACATCACTCTTCTTCTGAGACTAAAATAACCTTCACTTCAATATTTAGGGATCCGTGAGCAAGTCGAATGCCGTCAAGTGGCACCAGTATTGTGGTAGAGGGTTCGTTTCCAGAGTTAACAAAATAAGAAATGTTAAAAAAAAATTTTCTTTGGTATCGCAATTATGAATAATGTATAGCTGGTTAACAAATATTGGTTCGAAATGCCGTTTATCGTATATGGATATCTTTTAACAGTCTATATGCTGTAAAATATATTACGGTACTTTTACCATGTATGAAATTTACGGTATATATACTGGTCCCACTTTTTCTAGTATATAAATCGTCGTTTGGGACTGAAAGTTTTTGCAATGTAGCAGTATGATCATTAGGACTACATTTTTGCCATATGGTCACTACACATTATGGCTACTATATATTGTCAGTGTGATGATAACAATAAATAATTCGTTATGATAAAAAGAAAAATACTCATTTACAGATTTGTAGACTCAAATCTATTTCTTTCTATATGTTAAATTGCTCAATTGTTTATTAAATTAATTTTTAGTTTTCTCTATTATGTTTTCATTAATTGTATAAACCATACCCTACCTATTATCATTTAAAATTGTAGCTCAAATATCGATATGAATTGAAAAATAAAACTAAGCTCATTTGTAAAAGTCGTCAAAAATTGATTAAATTTTTTTTTTCTGTCAAAGATAATTTAACCGCAATTAAGAAATTATCTCACTTTATGTATTTCTAATGAGTTTCTAATGATCACTTAGTGTACTTATTTGGTAATGTTTTATGTAGTTATTATTTCTGATGACTTTTACGCCCAGTAGCAGTAGAAAGTTTCACCTTTAAAGATTTAGGGTAACCAGGTAATTGAAGTAAATTAATTTGTTTAAAAAATGCTTCCATACGTTACCAAAATTATAATTATGTTTGTGAAGAATCTAAGATTGCATATTTTTTAATATATGAAACTTATGAACAAATTAAATACCTAATTAAACTAAAACATCGAGAGTGAATTATTGTGCATTGCGCAGATGAAATTTGTTTTTGGAAGAAATTGCTTAGAGCATAATATATTTCTGTAAATTGTTTAGAGGATGATATATTTCTGAAAATAGTTTCCATCATTTTGCATACATTTGAAATTAATTTCTTCAATATTATTCTAATTGTTTTATGTAAAAATTCTTGGGATTCAAAAGTCACAACACTGCTACCAAATTGTACTATGACATCAATGGACTCTAGAATTACTTTATCCCTTTATTCATTATTAACATATTTCAGTTAAATTATTTCGTTTTAATTTATACATGAAATAATTTCAAATATTTCATTTAAATACATACTACACATAAATTAAGTTACCTTGTAACTTCCTATCAAAATGTATGTCATATACAGAAGAATATGTGAAAAATACTGACAGTGATTTTGAAATAAGCGATGGTGCAAACGGAATTAAATGTTGTTCTTTATGTGCAAATCTTTATGATAAAGGATTAAACGTAATATATGCAATTTTCTATTTTTAATGACAGAGAAATTTGCCTGTAAATAAATTATTAAATGAATTTAATTTCTTAAAACACAATATTACAAAGAGAATGTGGCCCAAAATCATCCCCTTAAAGGAAAAATTTCATAAAATAACATAAATGTTAAATAAAACTTTGGCCCTTTGCCACATTATTTTAGACTATGTTTTATATCATAAACTTTTTCTGATAATATTTTGAACCCAAACTGGGTAATGAACAAAAAAGATAATTTTGAAAAGGAGTCCAAAGGATCATTTTACGTTCACCCTAGGGCAAAATGATTCTTCTTTTGAAAATAATTGTAATTTTTTTTTTCAGAAGAATAAAAGATGTAAATGTAATTATGACCATACACAGTGAAATAAAATAAGTTTTAAAATCATATAGTGTGCATAATTTATTTTATGAAAATTTTAAGAAAAAAGTGCCATGAAATGAAATTACTTAGAAATTATAATTCAAACATTATGGCCTACAGTAAACTCAGAAATAAATTAAAAAATGTAATTGGGAGTAACGCATTTTGAGAACGCCTGAAGGGCTGTTTTTATGACTAAGTACTGGAGTTTCCTCAGTCGATGGATCATTTTTATATGGCAGTATGGCTGCCGACTTTAGGTCATATTACTGGAACACGCCGAGAAACAGCAATCTAAACAAGTGTACTTCACATCTTAAAACATACTCTATTCAGTAAACCAATTCACATTTCTGTACATTAAAGACTGTATTTCTAAATAAATCGGAAAGTTAGAGCTTATTTTATAAGATATATAATAAAATAAGTTTTTCGAAGACACCTAATACTGTGGTTGCTTGAATATTGTCATTGCTTCTTCTTCATTTGGCACAACTAGTTTATGTGTTACACGGTAAATAGCGCTACTTTTATCTAAGAAAACATATTTTGGAACCCCTTCCCCTACTTACAGCATTTTCAGTATCCGGATACTAAAAATGTTTTTCTCTTAAAAAAAAAAAATTTAATAATAGCACCCCTTCTTTTCACGGTAGGAAATTAGCATTTTTTAAAGAAATATTTCTTATTAGATCGTATTAATTTCATTACACGGAAGCTCAAAAATTACATTTTTTTACTCATTACGTAAAGTGAGATAAAATGTGGAGCAATTACTACATGATGACTCAAAAACTTTATGAGTGTCACTTATGATCAAAAGAGAACTGCACATTTTACTGGCGAAATTGTTAGATTTCCAAATCTCTTATTTCTACAGCGTAAAATAGTACAAATAGTACTGTCTACGTGTAAGTTCGTGAATAAATTCTTCAGAAACAACATCAAATTATGTGGATAACTGTTTATTTGTGTGTGTGTGCGTGTGAAGTTCGTAAAAGGTGAGTCACGAACATATGGCCATCCATACCAGTGATGTCTTTAAAAGGTGAACTTCAGTTAACCATGCAAAAATGTATAACTTCTTCAGGGCTTCATACAAACAAAGAAGGAAAAGAAAAAACACGTTGTCAAGTGTCTTTGTATTCACTACCAATATTAGATTGAGACTAGGAAGCCGAATGCGTCTTTTCTAAAAAAGAGGAATGCAAGAAAGACAGCGTAAATAAATAACTTAGTATATTCTTATGAATACCATATGTATAATTTTCATACTTATGTATTGTGTTAATTATTAAATAAATTATTATTATTATTAAAGTTAAATTTGATAATTTATGGAATCTTATTTTTTCCTACTTTAATCTATTGAAATTAACTTTCAGTTGAATGAAAAGTCGATCAGCAAGTCTCAATCAAGTAAAGCCGTGAAATGAAAAATAGTGCGAGATTGCATTCCCTACTGCCGCCTATTGGTAGCATCGACGAAACGTTCTCTGAGTACTACCACCGCCAATTGGCGGCAACTACGAAACTTTGTCTAGGTACTACAATCGCCCAATGGCTGCACCCATGAAACGTTCTCTGCAAGTTGACGAAAGAATCTGCTAGGAAAATGATGTAGGCTCGATTATCATGGCTGCCAATAATTCCAAAATATATTTAACCATATTATGCAAACAATAATTTTGTGTATATAGCAAAGTTTATGATTTTTTGATGGATACTGCAAAACACGTTTTCCCGGCTTTCACTTACGTAAAGTGCAACCAGTCATGTGGAAACTTCCCCGCACCACGAATATGTAACCGCGGCTAACACCTCCGTACCGAAAGGGTTAAATATAGAAAAACTTGCATGAAACATCCGATGATCTCTGTATACTTTGATGTCAAAAATGCAACTTTTCCCTGTAACAATCATGGCGCTGTTGTAAATGAAAACGGTCGTGACGTATCTTTTACGGAAAACTATTATGGAAGAATACCCCTTACTAAGTTCCTAATGCAATTTAAAAATCGTTGTATAAATATGATGCTAAATTCACTTGCAATTTTCTCTTAAACTATGTTATTAACACATTAGTTACCATAACAGAATTGTTAACATTGAAGTTGTAAATTCTTAATGCTACTTCATTGCTGCTCTAGTTGTAGTATCCTTTTTAGTTTTAAATGCGAAATATTTCATTTATCAGGTAAGTTTTAATTTTTATACGCTAATATTTCTTTCTTAACAATGAAGACTTTATGCGTTGTATATTACCGTCTAATAATAGATACCTAGGCAAAATAATATTATACAGTTTTTCGCCTGTGAACAAATTGTTTATGCTGGAATTCTGTTGTACGGAATCATGCTTCTATGTGCAAATGTTTTACAGCAAAAAATGTACCGGCATGCATACCATTAGTGACCTTTTTGGACTGAGTGGTACAACGTCTGTACCATTAAAGAATCAGGAACGCAGTCACGGATTGGTAGTTCCTGTTTACCAGGGTGTTTTTCCTTCTTTCCGTGACATTCCTTTTATGCATTTCTTTTATAAACTCATCATGAGAGGGTTAAGCTTACTGATAACAAATTGCTAGCGACTCAGTTCAACAGGTCCCTTCTCACACGCATAGTTCTCAAACAAAAGATTATGACAAGCTCAATTTCCGAAAGAAACAAACAAAAAACTATAAACTGTTCAGGGGAATATATACAGGGTATCCTATAAACACTGACCTAGACATGCATTCAAAAATATTGCTAATAGGCATATACAACAAATTAAAAAGTTGTGTGAAAAGGTACATAATTTTATGGTATTGATTAAAATTTTTGGGATATTATACCTAAATAAATACAAAATTAAAATTTTTCTACATGATCCGTAGAAAAAATTCCCAAATGGTAAAATGTACCCCCATATATTAATTAAGAAATCAGATGAAAACTTGGTCTCTCGCCCGGTAAAGTAGGCGGTTAGCATTTTCAGTTCTTAATAAATTTTCTTTTTTTTTAATCTGGAGTAACAATTTTTTATTTTTTGAATAATCTTCTAAGTTGATAAACTTCGATGAATCCTAGTTTCGAAGCAGTATATTTTCAGCTCTCCTTTTCGTAACGAAGCATTCACTCTTAGCCTACTTTCCTCAAAACCAAGCTTAATATCTGCCCCGCGAAACAATGTTCTACTTTCATTTATTCAGAATTGTCAAAAATAATAATAATGCAATAATAAAATAATCATTTTAAATTTCGCTTCGAAGTAACACATTCGATGATTACATAAAATTCAAAACTGCACTATGAAAAACAAAGTAATAGAAATCCTCCAAAGTATTACAACTTTGTTCATTAAAATATTCCGTTATTGAAATAACGCATGTTAGTCTTCCAAAATACTGCAAATGTGCCCAATTACTTCTGACTAAAACCTCGCGTAGAGAATTTCAGTTTGCATCATCTGCTTTCCATTATAATTAGCTTTTACCAGAAGTGCCTTCATTTAATTAACGTGGAAAGCGATAACTTGAGAACTGAAAGAAATACCGCTTCAAGAAGACTTTTTTTCGAAAAATTCTACAATTACTCGATTTAGGAAAACTGAGGCAAATTTTTGAAGCAGATATCAAAAACCATCAATTTTCCAAACGTAACGTTTCAATTAAGATGCTTTAATAAGTGTAAGCAGTATCACCGTAATGGCTCTATAGAGCTGCATAATTAACTTGCTTATCTGCATTTTCAATACGATGGAAAAATTCTGCATTAAAATACGTTCGTTCGCATTTGGATAGAGTTGAAATAGAGCACTCAAGTCAAAAATTGGCTCAGCTATTTCGTAATTTGATTAAACTTACTACGAAAATCGTCATCGAGCTTTAGAATAAATGTCATTAAATGGTAGAATATGCTATTCATACACTTACAAATTATAAAAGTTAGACAATTTGAACTTCATTAAATTTTAAAACATTTTTTGGTAATAAGAGTTTTACGGAAGAAAAAAAAAATGAATTCAGCGTTCTTTTCTTTTCTTTTTATCCGTTAAGATATAAATAACTGATATTTTGACGTCGTTATTTCTTGTGTTTGATATTTTGGTCATTTTTTTGTTTTCTAATTTATTAGAAATTCTCATTTTGATGGTTCAAAATTGATATTAATATTTAAAAACTGATTATACGCCAAAAACACTGATCTTATAACGATGTGAGTAGGTAGTAGTCTTTTCAGAGCTCGCATTGAAACTAGCTCGTATTTATATTGCATATGAGAGAAACCTGAAAAAAAATGACAGTGTTGAGGAATATGACTGTTGCATGTGTAAATGTAAGACTCTCAGCTATCTTTTAATACTTGTATAATGTTATATAGCGGTTTGTACTTCAATTCTCTAGCAAGTTTATTACTGTAACATATTAGTATGGAAAAAAATCGTTCTATTCTAGTATAAAGATTGTAGTATATTAGATAGAGTGCAATTACTCGGCCTATAATTTCGTGAATTTCTACCAGTATTAATTAATTTTACAGAAATTTAATTTCTTTTCAATATAATTTAATAAAGGTAATGGTCCTAATGAAGCTATGAATTAAAAGGCACATAACGAAACACTTGATTTTGGAAAATTCTCGGAATTTGGACGATTGATCATCTTCTGCATTTGAAAACCAAGCAGTATCCCGGTTTTTAATTCCTTAGTTAGCTTATTTTATTATCATGCATCTAAAAAGCCCTACTTATGTTACCTTAGATCTTATAAGGGTTTTAATGCTGTGCAGAAATTCGCTCAATTGTTCAGTTAAAGTAATGTGGATCTCACTTCACAAGACTGCTAGTACTCCGAGATTCAAACAACCGCCTATTTTGCGCTGTTGTTCATTATTGAAACATGTACCTTTCTGAAGTTAAATGAAGCCATTTTCATTTTTGATCCAGTTGTTTTTTCAATAAGGTCCTCACGGCTTCCGCATAAGCAGATACTGAATCATAGATTATTAAGCGTATTCTTTAATGGTTCAGTTGTCTTCTAATAAATGAAAGTATACCCCGTTCACCGCCCTTCTCAATCGTCTTCTACGCAAGGTGCTTCCGATTAAATTCCCAGCAGACACCGGTCTGGCTTCAATGCGGATAGCCACCTATTTCCAAAAGTCCGCAATGCCCGAATAGCAAATATCTGATTGCATGTTGTCACAAATTGTCGACTTTATAATTATTAATCGTGAACCGCTTCAAATAAATGTTACCGATCTGAAGACATTATCAAAAGTACATCAGAAAAAAACATATAATAGTTCAGATTGGTGAATGTTTGACATAAACTTTTAAAGCTGACTAAAAGTGTTCAATACTTAGTTATTATTAAAAAGAAATTCTCAGTTTTCAGTTCTTAATCGTAATTAATTTTTCCTCAACACTGCTTGACACAATTCCGGATGCCTATCTGAACCTACAATGGTTGACAACAGCCAATAAAATACTCCGGGTCGACCTTCCCACAAAAATATGTTTCTGCTGAACAGGCTTATCTCGATACATTCATGATGATAATTTGTCCACTGAATAGATTCAAAATAAAGCTACATTTACAACTGCCTACCTAGCGCAAAACATTTGTGAGATGCATTAAAAATAAATGTGTCACTTTTACCTGCACGTTGTTCTGAAATCATTTGTAACTACAACACATTTTTCCGGCACACGTTGTATTGCATAAACTAGTAGCTACAACAGGAAGCGAAAAAAACTAGCGTATTGTTTTTTTCAGCATGTCAATGGGGATTAGCTATAAGTATCAGAAAGATTGTTGTCGATGACATCATTCGAAGAAACATATATGCAGTATACCAAAAACAAAGTACACAGTTTTGTGAGGTAGAAGATGATCGTCAAAGAAAACGTGAATTTGTTTGTGTGAAGTATAAAAAGATCCGTAAATGTGCTTCTAAATGAGCCTAGGCAGATACTTGTACTCAAAGATTAACGCCGGGACCAACGAGATCTTTGATTTCAGTGTTTCCGAAAGTCCACATAAGGAGATTACTGATCCGCACCCCGTCACATTGCCCATCGGAGGACTCGATGCGATAGTAAAACTTGAATTAAGTAAAAATAAATGCGTTAGAAGCTCCCAGGTCATACCTAATCCGCTGAGCGAGGAATCAAGCTACTCACAGAGATTTCGCAGAAGATTTCTAAACATAAAACTTGTCGACAAGTCCGTAGCTTCAATGTTTTTCGATATAGTCTAATATCTAAGTACTTGTAAAAAAATGCAAATTGCTTAAACTCAAAATGCTCTTTGTATTTTTCTGAGAGTGTTTGCGATTTTCTTTTACCTAAGTGATGGATTATATATTTGGGACATACATCAATAGAAAATTTTAAAATTAAATTAGCATAAATATGTAAGTACATTTAGTTTGTTAGTTGAATTACAGTACTTTAAACTACATAATGCAAAATGATTTTATTATAAGAAAATCAAAATTATAAAAATAGGCAAACGGTCATCAATAATGATTTCATTTCAAAATAATTGAATTACACTAATATTTACAGTTTTTATACACTTTAGCATTCCAAAAATGTAAAAACGGATGCATTAATTTAATTAAAAATAGCATTTTAGAAACACTGGTCAACGTAAAAAGGAATAGTTTTCGCTTAAATAAAAAAAATGTGTGTATCTTTTAATAGTTAGTATTATGACCAACAATAGATGTAGATGCAAATAAAAGAGTTTTAGTAAACTGCTATGAAACTAGAAAATAATTAGGTTAATGTTTTTCATTAAACTATGTAACATGTCAACAAAACATTCTTAGATAACAACTTAATGAATATTCTCTAACTGGAAATATAGTAATCACTCTCTAGCTAATATACGCTTGAAATTATCACACATATATTGTGGGATGAAAATAAAAACCCTGTCTGAAGTGGGTAGAAAATATGCACTTAAAGAAACTATTGTAAGTTGTTAAATATTATTGTATGGATTAAAACATTTTACTAAAACAAAAAAAGAGTTTAAAAACATTAAGAACACTTTTTCTGGCATAATTTTAAATTTTTATTCTATATAATTTTTTGTGAAAAAAACTAAATCGTTATAGACATTTTTTTTTCATTTTTCATGGAAGAATAATCTGAAAATAACTTAATCGTTGTTAGTATGCTTAGAAAGTAATATATACCAGAAATTTAACTCTTTTTAATTACTTTGCAGTTCAATCACAACGTACGATAAATATAGGAGTGCTTATGCAGTTCAAATTAATTTGCATTTGCAAAATGCACTAATGTAAATTAATCAGCTATTTAGACAAAATGAGCTAATTATTAATACAGACTGGCCCTGAAATTTCGTAGATATATTATTGATGCATTCCGCATTTTTAACGATAATAAACAATATTATGTTTAAGATCTGCATTTTCATAAATACTGAAATAAAAGTGATATCGGATAACTTTTACTTAAAAATATCTTTTGGTTTCTAATGGCAAAATAATACTTTTTGTCCATAGATCTGCTACTATCAAAATACAATGTAACTGAAAATAATTATAATAGCTCAAATTTTTGTTTTATATCTGTCACCGTAAAAAATTGCATGTAACAGTCATTCTTACAGACACATTTGCTAGTAAGCCTACAGAGTGACCCTTGTACTTTCATTATTCTTATAAAGATTTAACTGAGGCTCTCTAGATCAATGGCAAAAATTTAAATGATACAATTTCATTTAATGATATGAAATGTACACTACAGTGTACTTAAAAATATAGTGTTATCAAACATAGCTGCGCATTTTGTACCTTCTAATAATTTGCGCAACCGTATATATATATATAATATGATGAGGTTGTAAACAAGTAGAAAAAAGAAATACTTCAGGATTATTTTTGGAATCTCCATCCTTTTTGTTTAAATCATAAATTTCTAATTATTTATTTGTGAAAGTAAGGTCGTTTTAAATATAAGAAATATTAAATACTAATTTAATATTTAAATAAGTAAATAAATATATACACTGTCATTCAGCAGTGTGACTTTGCAACATGACAGCATGTGTAAGTCACAGAAACGTAGTGGCGACAGACAAATGTCCGCCAGGGACAGTTTTTGTGGCGACGACACGAAGAGATGTCCCAGAAGGGGTGCATTTACATCAAATTTGTGATGCGACGAACGTAATGAAATGTAACGTCGCACAATGTCACAGCTACAATGATTGCTGTATAGGCGAGGGTGATTATAATCCCCCTCCTAAACACCCCGAGTAAACAAGGATCTACAGTTAAAAATGGGTAAATGGATTGTGACCAAACTTAGTATTAACTCTACGGATAAGATGCGCTTAAGGAAGTTGGGTTAAAAAAAAAAAAAAAAAAAACATTTGTTCAGAAAACGTTCACTAGATAATGCTTTTCACCGAAGAGCAGCAAATTTAAGGAGGGGAATGGTTAATATACAAACAATCTCATTATTTATTCACACTTTTTGGCGATCTATTAACTGATATGCACCGTTATTTTAGCTGAATTCACTATACAAAGGAGCCATATAGAGGACATTTATTTATCCATACTTTTTAAAATCTTCCTTGGCAGCCAGTCCATATGCCAAAATTTGGTGTAAATCGGCTCTTCCGTTTCAACTAGCTAGTGCTGTGTACAGGAGAAGTTTATTTATAACCCTGCATATGATACATAATTGCATCTAAACATTAAAGGAAAGATGTGAAAGCAATATTAAGAAAAAATAACGCACAGTAAAATAACATATAATTTTTTTCTGCAGAGATCAAGCTCAGTTCCCATATGAACACCGAAAGGGAAGCTGTACCGAGACTTTGTTCAGCGCTTGGTGGAAACCTCTCTCTTGCCTGAACTGCTATCGGATCGTGTAAGCTATAAGAAGTTGATTCAAGTGAAATCTACCGTATATGCAATGTCCTCTTTCTTGAAATAATACCTCTTAGGTGTCCAATCTAGGTGCTAATCTCTCATCTGGAATTAGTTCAAAATTAGGATACGCCGGGCTACGCCGATCTTCCACTAAAACGCAGCCCCATTTCGCCCATCGTTGTCCATATGGTGGATCATTCTTCTGTAAGCCAGAGGCCCTTATACGCAACAACATCTAAAGCCATATGTGAATTTTACACACGCGAATAACATTCACATATCCTTCAGTGAATTTCACATATGTGAAAACTATTTGACTTTCGAAAGGAGATGTTCATGGCAAGGAAGCATAATTTAGTAATGCATAGTATGCGGCTGTCAAATTTAGGTGACAATGACTACTTAATACAGGAGAACGACAACAAAAATACATTTGGTTTCTACCAGCATTTATAAATCAGAAAGTTGTGTGTATTTTTATAATTATTATTTTACTATTGTTTTCGGTTTTAGAGTAACTCTTTACACAAGGATATCATATCTGGCTTAAACAGTTACTCAAACACCCAAGCTTCTACAGAATGCGACGCTTTTCCATCATAATATCTTTGATGAATAGTAATCTGTAAACCGATTAACTGTGTCGTATAAATATTCTTCGAAAAAGTGAGTGCCTATAACTTATTCAACCATTAAGGATAGTAAAATCCCTGAATAATAACATAATTCTTATAAATAAACCATTATTTAAAAATACACATGGTATGAAACATTTAATGGAACATTCTTAAAGGATAAAACGGTTTTTATTTCCCAAAAGACAAAATTGCCTGGTGTATTACAGCAAATTGCAAGATTATATTTCCTTGAAAGATATATTTATGACCAATTTAAGGAAAATCTGAAACGCCCAATATGACTGCAAAAAGTTTGTGTACCAAATTATCTTTAAACTGTTCTTTAAGCTTTTATAAATCACAATCACTATTAATAGGAAGCTAAAAATAAGATCTCCGAAATGCCGAGAAAGCATCTTAACAATAAATCCCAGAGCATAATCATAAAAACAAATTTTCAGTTAAGTTTCATTTTTCTTCGCATAATGGTAATGATTCCAACCAGAAAACCCAAGGCTAAGTTCGATAAACGTCGATTGATAAATGAATACTTTAAATGGAAGACCGATGCGTTTTTATTGCTCGAAGACATTTAAAATTGCTTTTAAGGAAGTTTCCAAATGAATAGTAATCTCGATTTCTAAAGATCCATTTGGTTTTGCTCATTAAGAGACTTTTTTTGCTATTTCATCACTTTTTTAAATATTTTAATGAGGTTTGAAGACGTGAACAACCAATAATGCAGTACTAATGATTGCGTGTAAGGACTATTTATCTTTTTTAAAAACCATGCAAGTCTGTGTTACTTTATTGTTTCATAATTTATAAAAAGATGGACTTAGAAAACAGAAGGTATATTTGACAGAATTACAAAACATTCTATTAATTTTAGTATTTTTTTTTCAAAATCAGCAAATTTCTACGAATTTTGGATGTTTTTCAAATGGGTTTGCATTAATATTACTTATGTTAGCCGTAGATGCTCTTAAACTAATTTGCATGAAAGTGAAACATTTTTATGGATTTAATGAAGCATGTGTAACGTCCTTAACTAGATCATTAATGTACAGCTTTGCATATAATCAATCTATCTCATTTTTGATTGATAATGCGTTTATACAACATAAAAATAAACTATATGTAAACCCTCAAAAATATATTTTTAAAAAGCATGCTATGATTCAGTTGAAATTTTGGAGGGAAATCATAAACTGTCCCTCAGGATTCAACAATGAAGAACTCACGAATAGCATTTAAAACAAGCTTTGTAAAAGATTTTGCTTTCAAAGTATGAATAAAGTTTTACAAGCTTCTCAAAACAAGCAAAATATTGCTTCTAAAAACGTCAATACAGAGCCTTATGCTCTCAGCAGAACGGGCGTCTGCTCGTCACGACGGCCAACAGCAAATTCTCATTCTTCCCAGTTTCACTGCACTTTATATAGATAACCCCGACGTTACGGTAATTTTCCAGAGAAAGCTATCTCCGGAAAGATACTAATCTACCGCGAATTTTGATTGTGCCATAGAAAGATAAATGAGTGATACTAGGCTATTGCATTATACTAATGCAGGGAAACAAACATTACCGGCTCCATTGGTAAAACCAGGCCAAATGTCCAAAATGTCTCCAACTGGGCGACTTTTTGGCGAAATATAGGGAAATTTGGTGCCAAAAATAAGTCCCTAAAATATTTCTCGAGAATTCGAGAAAAGAATATGTTAAACAATGGGGACAATGCAAACTCCCTAGCTCGCGTTCTAACAAACAGAGTTTTATGCAACAAAATGCAAATTTCAATTATTTGACACTTAGATTACGAATTTTAGACTATATCAGTAACTTAAATTCAGTGAACAAGTTATTCCATTTTATGCAAACAACACAATGTATAATCTCAACATCAAAATCTTTGGTACAACTCAGTTTTCTATTATAAAAATTGATATTCAGTTACACACAAACTTTACTTATTTGGGGTTTTATTCCATTAAAAAGAAAAATATTTCTTTAATAAGAAATTCCTTAATTTTGAGACATAATGATTCTAGGCCATGCGAGGAAAGCTAATGTTATGCGGTATATGTTTGGCAATTCAAAAATAATCACAACAGTTCTGTACCATTCTGTCTTTATACTACTAATCAGTTCTTTATTTTAAGATTATGTATTTTAAGATTACATATTTTAAGATTTTAAAGTTTTTATTTTAAGTTAGTTTCTAAGGGATTTTTTGCTACTAATGTCTCATTTTCTGTGGTAATTAACTAGCGCTTGTATCAAATAAAATGTCTTAGCCTGCTATAATGATTATCGCAACGAGAAATCGAAATAATAAAGAAGACAAAAATGTTTTTAAACACTGCTAGCAAACTGTAAACGAACCAAAATCAAAACCTACCAATTACAGTCAGTAATACGTCGAAATTTCTCGTTCTGGCTTTTTTAAAATCAACTCTACATCTATATTGTCCATCATCCTCCTCAAGCAATGGTTTCAGTCTTAAAGTTGATGGCCTATGGGTTATACTAAGATACGCCCGGCCATTTAGCTGGTCACTAGCAGCGTGTCTTGCTTGTTCCAGCTGGCCTCTTCTTGCATCCAAACTGTACAAAGGGGTAGTGGACTCATCTTTGTACCATAGAACAAGGGCAACGGAATCGTCTGGTGTAGGGGCTGTGATGTTGCAGGGTAGGTCCAGGGATGAACCAGCTACTCCCACCAGCGCCTGAGGGGGTTCTGCCAAACGAAAAAAAATCAATGTTTTAACTGTATTATATTTTAAATAAACAATTGTATTTTTATTGCTTAAAATTTTCACTTCAATAGCCAATTACAGTGGATTTAGAAATTCCAATAGAGGAAAAATTTAAAAAAAAAGTAGTGGTTTTCAGAATTTTTGAGTTATCAATATTTACTATTATCTACGTCCGATATAAAATTATATGAATAATGATATAAATTATTTTTATCCTATCATTTTAAATTACATTATTGAATCGTGTTATATTATCAAATAATATTTTATGCAATTAACAAGATTAGAAAATATGAATGCTAATCTCTTTATTTTAACTAATAAAGCAGATTAAATGTAAAGTTGTACATTTACAATTATATTATTTATCTGCGTCACTCATATTTTCACAATGATCGAAAAAATAAAGATAAATATGAGTTAGATATGAGACATGTAAATTATCATTACACATTTCGAATTAAAACAGTCAAAGCGCAAACCTGTCTTAATATGTGTATTAGTGTTATTTAAATGAATAATCAGCATTAATTTCTAATAGAGTCCTTATTAAAATTATGTAATATAAAAGAAGATAAAGTTTTGAAAGTAAAGAATAAAAGAGTATTTCAGATAAAGGATAGACGCTGGTGAGAGTACCTAGTAATTAAAAAGGTTATAAAGCTTAAGACAGAGGAAATACAGAAGATGGGAGATAGTTTAGAAAATATTGTAACAAAACTACATGCAAATACAACACACTAAAAGATAAACTTCATACATAATCATGCATAAATGACAAAGAAGGAATATCAAACAATGTCCCAAACAGTAGATGAACTGTTTTAGAAATACTTTTTAAGCAGTTCGAATTTTAAAAAGTATTTTTAAAACAGTTAACCAAAATCAATATTTTTAGTATAAAAATATTGATTTTGATGCAAACATACACAGCTATATGTTTTAAATTTATCACGAGGATTATATATTTTCTTAAGCGTCTCGCAATTATATAACATATCTAAGACACGGTTCATTAATTGTGTAGCTAACGATTTACGTTTTTATAACAATTAACAAATTCTGTTTGTTATAGTTATAAAGAAAAACACTCGCTGAATTTAATTCAGAAATTTAAAACAAAATATTTTTACAAAATCGATAGAAATGAACAACGTTCATCGGAAACCATTCATATTCATTTGAAATCATGTTCGATCCCCAGCAATAACGAGCCAAAGAAAAAGTCAAAACAATATCTGAAACCCTTTCAAGCATTTCAGCGGGAATATTCTAACATGCAGTATAGATTATACTTTGCCAGTACCTTTTTTGTCTGCGATTTTTGGAGATACCTGTTTCACCAAGTACCCCATCTGACTTTTCAGGCAATAAAGCATTGTGTTGCTGGAGATGGTGGATATGTTGAAAATATCGTTTGCTGGTTTTTGGAAAAATCACTGGACATTTTGATTAGCTTTTTCGAAAAATATTTTGTCGTTGAGCATCGTCTTCTATTATTGACCTTTAAAACTTAATTTTGAGAATTGGAGATAAAAAAAAATTCCTCTGTTTCACTGACTAGCACAGAAGACGGTTTAGGTAAATCGTCTTTATTCATTTATTATTGATTTTTAGAATGTGAATACTTTTTTCTTTATTTTATTCTTCTTTTTACATCTTATAAATGAAAAGGTTGAAACTAGTCACCAATCGCGAAAAAATAAATTGTAATACATAAAGCGTCAAATGTTTAGAAATTACATACCAATAACTATTTTGGGAAGAAAAATGTATGTTTTATTATTCTAATGTTTAGAAATTACATACTAATAACCATTTTGGGATACTATAGGATACTACCTTCAGGAACGGCCTTCCTATTTGGTTTAAAGCCTGGTTTAGTTCCTGAAGTGTCCTACTGTCCTGCTGAACCCTAGCTCTAGGCTCAGGTCCAGCAAGCAGCGGTTTACCTCATTTTTATTTTATTTTTTTACAGCACAATTTTTGTATTACAATTGGTAAAATACATCAGTGTTATGCAATATAAAGGCAGTTAGTTTACAATGGTTTACAATTGCTCACAATATTGTTCTTAGTAACATTTGACCATAGATACACATATTTAACACGTTCTTTTTTTTTTTCTTTTTACAATTTTGAAAGTTAAAAAAAGTAAATAAATATCTAAAAATAAACAATAGGCTTGAGAATGATAAACTTAAAAAGTTATTTTGAAAAATTTAAACATAAATAAATACAACTAATATTCAAAAACGTGCTTTAGAAAGAAAGTTTTTTTTTTTTTTTTGAAAGCATACATATACATATAATAATATACTGAAAAATAAATTTTGGCTTCGATATGAGAAGTGCATTTTTTTTAATCTAACGAAATAAGAGCAGCAACAAAAATTCTATGTCAGGAAATAATGCTAATAAATTCATAATTAAAAAAATTGTTCTATTTAAGAGTTTTTACGTGGTTTTTATCAACTGAAATTCTTGTATTTATTTAATCTGAATCGCTTACTGGTGTATCAGGTCTTATATCAATCGGATGAATATACTTGGGTTGATTATTTTGTAGTTCTTCAATCCCTTTTATTATTTTGTTGCATAAGTTTTTATTTTTTAATACATATGCAGCCCACTGCTCATTACTTTGTGAAGGTGATTTTAAACCTCTGTATTGCTTTAATAATTTACAATTAGTGAAATAATGTAATGAATTTCCTTGCATATTGCATTTACAATGATCGGAGGAGGCTCTGTTTATTTTTAAAAAATATTCTGGGAATGGTCCATGATTGGTAAAAAAAGGTAAAGGTTCCTGTGTTCTAAAAGAAAATCCTCTGATGGTTTTTTAAAGTATTGGTAAGTATACCTGCCTGTAACTTCTGTGTCCCTTGATATTTTCCATTTTTCTAATTTGTCCTTTTTTAATATGTATTTTAGATAAGATAGTGGGCTTGGAAGTGAAACGGTTGCTATTTCTTGGAGGCGACTACCATTTTTGTTTTTAGTGATAAAATTACTATTGTAAATAGCTGTTCGTTTTGCTAATCCGTCTGCTAGCTCGTTTCCCATAATCATAGAGTGTGCTTTTATCCATTTAAATCTTACTGTTTTAGGTATTTTTGTAAGGAGAACTAAAATTTCATGAGCTAATTTATTTGTAGTTATATTATTTTGTAGAATTTGAATACTTGAGTTGCTGTCAGATAAGATTAAGCATGAATTATATGGCGTTGTTGAAAACCATTTTAAGGAACCATATATTGCATATAATTCTGCCTTGAAAATGGAGTTGTCGCTGTTGAGCTTAAATTGATTACTTTTTATCAGAATATCATCTTGAAAAACACAGTATGCCGCTCCGCAACCTTCTTTCATTTTAGAGCCATCAGTATAAATTTTAAGGTCTATATGGATATTATCAAACAATTGAGCTGGGGGAAGCAAGGGATCCAACAATGATTTCATTATAGGAATGTCATAATCAGAGTAGTTGTGTACTGTTGTATTTATTGTAACTTGGGTTTTTAGTCTTGAAATAAATGCATTTTTAATTTCTTTGAGAATAGTTAAATGGACCGGTGCAATACCTGTTAAAATTTGGAGGCCTGAAGTTGGGGTTGTCCTGTATGATCTTGATATGAGTAAAAGAATATTGCGTTGTATTGATTGAAGCAAACGTCTTCCGTGTATATTTAACGATTCATACCAACATGTGGAAGCATAAACTATTGATCTTTCTAGAATAGCTTTATACCATATTTTCAATATATATTTACTTATTCCATTTTTTGATGAGGAAAATTTAAAAAGCTGTTGTAGTATTTTGTCTATTTTATTACTTATGTATTTCAGATGAGGTATCCAAGACAGTTTATTATCTATTATAACTCTGAGATATTTAAATTTGGTATCATATGGTATTATGACATTATTAATTTTAAAATACGGTCTTCTTTTTAGTTGTCGTGGTTTACCTATTGATATAGAAGTACACTTATCTATGGATATTGTAAGACTGTTATTGTTTGACCAAGTATTTATAAAATCTAAACTATTATTTATTGTTCGCTCCAAAGCTGCCCTTGACGAACCTTCACCAACCACCAAAAGATCGTCAGCAAAGGCCACCAGAGTAACACCTGGCAATTTAAAATCTATTAGCAATGAGTTTAATAGTACCTTCCAAAGAAAGGGCCCAAAGCACGAGCCCTGTGGACAACCTTTTGAAAGGTGATGCAAATATTCAGGATGTTGCCAATCCACTATCACCGATCTGTTATGTAAAAAAGAAATTATTATGTTTGTTAAGTCCTTTGGAAGGTTTAAATCTATTAGTAAGTCTTTTGTTTTAGTCCAAGGCAGGGAGTCGAATGCTTTAGTAAAATCTATGGATACTATACCAGTATATTTATGATTATTTCTATTAATGTTTATGATTTCCTGTACTTGTTTGATTGCTGTTTCCGTATTTTTCCCTCTTACAAAACCATGTTGATTCGGATGTATTTTGTCTGTTAATGATAATAAGTGTTCAACTCTATTAAGTATTAATTTTTCTAGTATTTTTCCTAGTATTGGCAATAATGTTATTGGTCTGTAAGAATTCGGGGATAGTGGATTCTTATATGGTTTTAAAAAGTAGACTATTTCTCCTATTTTCCATGGAACTGGAAAGTATTGTAATTTTAAACAGTTGTTATATAAGAAATCATAAAATTTTGGAATATTTTGGTGTATGACTCTAATTATTCTATGATCAATATTGTCTTGGCCAGGAGCCTTATTTAATCTAAATGAGTAGATTGCATTTTTAATTTCTTGTGGTGTAAAGTTATGGGAAGTTGAGGCTACTGTAACTGAGTTTGTTTCTGTTTCAATTGTATTTCTAGAAGGTCCGAATATTTTCTCAGTTATATTTTTAAGTATTTCAAATTTAGAGCTAACGGTAGTGTCTGATATGGCTAAATATGGTTCAAAGTTTGAAATTAAAAATTTTTGGAAACCTATTTTGTTATGTATCCCAAATGGGTTGACAGCACCCCGACAGAAGGCCGACCATGCGTTAGCCTTAACCTCTAAAATTGCTTATTTGAAACGGGCCCTTGCCTGGAGATACAGATTGGTATGGATTGGATTATTTAGGCATTTATTCTTTCTGTAGAGAGCATTAAGTTTATTTCTTTTGATTCTTAAGTCTTCATTCCACCAATTTATTTTTACCTTTCTTGTTGGGGCTTTTTTCTTTAAATTATTTTTAAATTATTATCTAGTTCTTTGTGTAGTATTTGGATTATTTTATTATATTGATCATCAAATTCTGCTTTAGTTAATAAATTTTTCTTTATTATTTCTTTTAGTTGTTTTTGTCTTTTTAATGTTTTTATGAACTTATGTATTGCTGGAGTATTTGTTTTGTATCTCCTTTTAAGTAATTGTGGTATAGAGTTTTGTAAAGTTATTGTTATAAGTCTATGATCAGCAAATTGAAGATCTCTTGATTCCTCCCATAAGAAAATATCATAGAAAATTGGGAACGATGCTAGTGAGACGTCAGGCCAACCTTGGCTAATTGTGTGTTCGTAAGTAGGCAAACTGTTTGGATTATTGAGAACTATTAGTCTATGGTCTTAGTCTAACCATTTTGGGAAGAAAAATGTGTGTTTTATTATTCTATCACCAAGCTTTTTGGTAGTTCTTGATTGGTCTAGGAAGTTCTACTATATTACTTCGCATGCCAGTTGTCAAAAAAGTATGTATTTCAGTATATTCTGCAACAATAAAACGTCATTTAATAGCAATATTTGCATGAAAATGTCTACGAGATTGCCATTTGCTTCTTACATAGCTATATAAGATCTTTTATCTTGTGTCATAATGTTG
>JAWZYV010005871.1:600000-781911 GCA_038373885.1 Cheiracanthium punctorium | reverse complement strand
CATGGTACTCTACTTGTGATATACAGTAAGAATATTTTGTAGGATTACTAAAAATGTAATTTTTCCCTCTAATTGATCTATAGAAAATATAAACTAGTATAATCGCTGCCCAAGATTTATCAAGAATGTGTGGGCAAGAAAAAATGTTTAGATAAATACTTTGTTTGTTTGTGTTTTAAGGCAAACCTGCACGCGAAGGTATCTGCCTAGGATGAGGGGTGCCTTGGTAGGAAGACTTTCTAAGGGGATCTAACGCGTATTCATACATTTCGTATACAAAAACTTGAGTTTTGGGGGATATATGGCTAAAGTGGTTTTCTCGCAATAGAATATAAGACTATATCCAAATCATTATTTGTAAAATCTTTCTATGGTATAATTTTCTCACTTCCCTAACAGTAGAAGAAATTTGTAGAAAACTGTACTTTAGTGTTAAACGGCTACTTAACAAAAATACGGTATACAAAAAATTAAAACTCTTGATTAAAATTTTTTTTCTTGATAAATTAAAAACACTTGATTAAAATTTTTTCCTGATAAATTAAAAACATTTGATTTAAAAAAATTTGTTGTAAAATTAATTATTTACTTAAAATTAAAACTCTTGATTAAAAAAAATATTTGTAGTAAAATTATTTAACTTAAAATTAAAACTTGGTAAAAAATATTTGTTGTAAAATTATTTAACTTAAAATTAAAACTTGGCTAAAAAAAAAAAAATATTTGTTGTAAAATTAATTATCCACTTAAAATTAAAACTCTTCGTTAAAAAAATATTTGTTGTAAAATTATTTAACTTAAAATTAAAACTGTTGGTTAAAAAAATATTTGTTGTAAAATTATTTCACTTAAAATTAAAACTCTTGATTAAAAATAAATTTAGAAAAATATTTAACTTAAAATTAAAACTTGGTTAAAAAATAAATTAATTCTTGATTAAAAAAATATTTGTTGTAAAATTACTTATTTAACTTAAAATTAAAGTTCGTAGGCCTACTGGGGATGTTGTTCATTTCTTTGCTCCACATAGTTAATTATTATTTAAAGAAACAAAAACAACAACGCATCCTCTGTGCTACGCCCTGTCTCCATTCATGCGAGGCTAGCGTGATGGGGAAAGGCACAGTAAGAATTTTTATTTGAAATGAGGCGGTAGACGAATTCTACCGGGCGGCTGGTGGGTCCTCATTTTATAATAAAATTTTTTATTTCAGGTGTAATTCATATAGCTTATTTAAAATATAACAAAGTCCCTTATTTTCACTAGAGAATACATCACAATTTGAAAAAATTTTTCCAAGTCCCCTTATTTGAAAAATATCTTAATGCCTGAAAAAATTACAAGTCCCCTTATTTGAAAAATACCTTAAAGTCTGAAAAAATTACAAGTCCCCTTATTTGAGAAAATTGTTAAAGTCTGAAAAAATTACAAGTCCCCTTATTTGAAAAAAAGGAAAAAAAATTCTTATCAACCCTTCCAACTTCCTCTCCCCACATCCGGTCCGACCACGCCCCCCTTCCCCGCTCAGCCTAGGGAAAGCAGTTATACAGTTGCCCACGGCTGCCCACAATTAACATGGGCTGCCCCTGAGCAGAACTGTCATTTATCTACTACTTATGTTAGTATAAATTAATTTTCTGTATTTAGTGGTAAATTATTGGGTGGGCTCAGCCCCTATTCACAATTTATTGGGGGGGCTCGAGCCCCACGGGCCCATATAACTCTACGCCTATGTGAGCTAACCAATCAGGGACCTCGATTCCTAATTCCGTGGGCGGACGGACAATGCGAGTCCGAATGAATGTAAGGTTTGGTAATATGCTGCCGGGGATCGTCCCCGGCTGAAGAATGCAATATCCCTGGCTAGAGAAATATTAATGGATCCCTGCCAGCGATACTATTTATCCCCTGCTGAAGAAATATTAAACTGGTGAGTGAAGATTTGGGATTGAAGTCAAGAAGTCAAAATGAAGGTGGTATGTAATCGTTTGTTACAATACTCTAAGGCGACTGCCTTAAAACTTCGTCTCTTTTCTAAGCTAAAAACCCTCAAGGGTGGCTTCCAATACAGGTACATTATATGTAGCTTGTGTATCTGTTTTATAGAACACACAACCATGGGCGCCGGCAGAATATTTCCGAGGGGGGGGGCAAAGAGTACTTCAACGTATGATTACCATGTTTTAAAGAGCAAAAAAGCAAGGAAAAACACTGCATACAAAAATCCAGAGGGGCCATTGCCCCCCCTTGCCCTATGCTGCCGGCGCCCATGCAAACAATCTATGACTTTTGTTTGAATATAAGTCAGTTCCCGCAAGTGTCGGTGACTGCATTTGCCAAGTAATATCATGTGAGGGAAGCATTTGCACCTTCCCTCTTTCTTTTCAAGCGTCCAACCTCCCTGGAGAATGTTTCTTTTCAAATGTCCCCCCCCCTGGAGAAAATGTTCAGTTCGCACCCTGGGTACATGGGAATTATTTATATAATAATTATTTATATAATAACATGGGAATTATTTATATAATATATAAACTGTGCATCATTCGTTATATATTTATTTATAGTAGTTTATCGTGCTCCTGATGATATCATCAATTTAGTTACAACAAGGTAAACAACAAACTAAAACACTAACCTTGATATAACCAACTGTCCGGGTTCTTTTCGCAAAATTTCCACCAGGGTTTGTCGGTTGGAGGGGGGGGGGGTACGCACTTTGTATCTTCTCTATAAATACATATATTTCATATCATTGTACACTACACCTACATAATCATAGAAGAGAAGTAGTACAATCTAAAATAAAAGGACACCCTTTGTCGCGTACATCGGCAATGTCTATTGGTAAGGACTGGATAAAAATAAAAAAATCTTCACCTTACCTTTTATTCCCGAGACACGTCGTCGACCGGCAGTAGAGTTAGCGTTTCAAGGATTACTTCAACGTTTTAATTACACACATTTTAATTATCCTATATACAAAAATTTACAAGCAAGTTAAGAATAGAGGAAACATCACGTCTTATCTGGATTACATCGAGATTCAATCTTAAAAGAAAATAAAAAGAGTTAGAGTTCTAGATTGTCCAGGGACCTCTAGTGGTGAGGCAGTCATGAAGCCCCGGCAAGGGATAGTGTGAAATTCACGTAACACTCCCACCTTGAGTATGAAAGTTTACTGACATACTCAAAATAGGCGAATTCACACTCCAAGTTTAGCTGATTTCAATTTTCGTCCAAATCTGGAAGTAGGCAAAGTCTGGGGATCTTCAAGTTCTAAAGGGCATAGACGTTGACATGGTCGCAATAATTCACCATTTGCAGTTTTTAACTTTGCCACTCTAGAATGTCCGTCCTTACCCGGATAAAGTTTCAGAATTTTGGCTATGGGCCAATCGATTCGTTTGGTGTTATCATCTTTTATCAGCACGATGTCGCCTTCCTTGATGCGGAAGTTTAGTCGTTTTATCTTACTAAATTCTCTTAGTGTTCCTAAGTACTCATTTCTGAATCGTCTTCTCAAGTCGTCTCTTATCTTCTGCCTGTACGCAAACCTTTTCTTCATTCTAGTGGAATCAATCGAGTCTAAGTCAGGTACGCCTGATTCCCGAATCTCTTTGATGAACATATCTGGAGTCAATGCTACTAAATCATTCGAATCTTCGGAAATGCATGTTAAAGGTCGTGAGTTAATTAAACTCTCAGCATCACACAAAATTGTGCTTAATTCTTCGTAATGTACGCAAGATTTTCCTAGGACTTTTTTAAGCATAGTTTTCAAGATTCCTATTAACCTTTCCCAAAAGCCGCCCCACCATGGAGCCGATGGAGGGCTGAACTTCCATTCGATCTTCCTTAACGCCGAGTATTCTTGAATATTTTACCAATTAAGGGAATTCAGCTCTTTATTAGCTCCAACCAAATTGGTGCCATTATCGCTGTAGATGGTATGAGGTCTTCCTCTTCTGGCAATAAATCTTCTCAAAGTTTGAATGAAGTCGTCCGTCGAAAGCGAAGTTGTCAGCTCCAGGTGAACAGCGCGGTACATAGCGCAAGTGTAGAGGACTACCCAGCATTTCCTTCCGTCTTTCAGGTACAAAGGTCCACATAGGTCTACTCCGACTACTTCAAAGATTCTTGCATCCCTGACTCTGTCTTCGGGAAGAGGGGCATTCGGAATTTCTACGGGTTTTGCTGCAAACTTTTTACAAGTCAAACATTTCTTTAATACTTTCCGTACTGTTTTTCTGCATTTAAGTACCCAAAACTGTTCACGTAATGTTGACATAAGTGTTTGTATTCCAGCATGACTCAATTCTTGATGTTTGTGAAATATTAATCTATTAGTAACATTGTGTTCGGAAGGCAGTAAAATTGGATATCTAAAAGTTTTTAGATCTTTTCTCATAGCAATACGGGTTCGAACGCAAATTAATCCTTTATCATCAATCAACGTCTGTATTGAAGTAAAGTTTTGATTAGATGGATCCGGAAAACTCCGGCTTTGAACATACCTTAGAATAACAAGTTCGGCATGTTTAAGTTCTTGTGCAGTTAAATTACTGAATATTCTGTGGCTTTTATCAATTTTTGCATTTTCGTAAAATCTAAATATCCAAGCTGTAATTTTAATCATTTTCTGATAACAAGAAGTGTTCTCATATAGATTCAATTTTTCTGAAGTTACATTAACAGCGGTTATTACTGATTTTCTTCTTTCTGAGTTAACTATTTCGGGATCGGGAAAACACTCTTCTTTCGGCCAAAATTCTGGAGGATCTCTTAACCAATTTGGTCCCTCCCACCATCGGGACTGCGCAAGAGTTTTCGCAGAACACCCTCGTGAAGGTAAATCTGCTGGGTTGAGAACCCCAGGTAAATGATTCCAATCATCTGGATTGCTCAGTGCTCTAATTTCTGAAACCCGATTATACACGAACGTAGCCCAATTTCCATCGTTTTTTATACAGTGAAGTACGTTCATGGAATCAGACCAAAAATATGTTTTCAAGTTTTCTAATTGCAGTTGCTTGATAACTGTTGCTGCTAATCGTTCTCCGATAACGCACGATAACAATTCAAGCCTAGGAATTGATTCACTTTTCAATGGAGCTATTCGATTTTTAGCCTGAATTAATTGACACGTTATTCGATTGTTAAAATCAGTCCTAAGAAAAATGCAAGTAGCATAGCATACCTTTGACGCATCGCAAAATATGTGAATACTATTTTCACCTTCAATCAGATTATGTGGAGAAAGCATGCGAGGAATTTTTATTTCTTTCAGTATTTTAAGTTGGTCTTTCCATTTTTCAAATTTTTCTCTCATTTCTTTGGGCAATTCGGCATCCCAAGTTAGTTTCATCTTCCAACAATCTTGAAGTAAAAGTTTGGGTATTAAGGAGACTGGAACAGTGTACCCAATCGGGTCAAAGATTTTGTTCACAGTCGATAAGACAAGCCTCTTTGATACATGTTTTGTATCTTTCAAATCATCGATTTCCATCAAACTAATAGTATCGTCACTTTTATTCCACATTAATCCTAAAATGGGAATATTAGGATCTGAATGTTCTACAGAATTTTGATTAGCTTCCTCAATAAAATTATTGTCAAACACGTTCTTTCCTAAAATTGAATTGAATTGCCAACCTCGCAGATCGAACTGAGCAGACGCTAAAATCATTTTAGACTCTTTTATAAACCTTTCTAATTCTTCCTCGGACTCTACACTTGTAACACAGTTATCGACATAGAAACTGTGCCTTAATTTTTCAGCTGTTTCTTTCAGTGGTTCTTCTACTCCATTTAATAAATGTGTGAGCGTGGCTGCTAGCAAAAATGGACTGGCATTTATGCCAAAGACAACTCGGCAGTGCTTGTATATTTGTAACCGAGTACAATCCCCGTTCTCCCACCAGAGAAATTTCAAAAAATCCCTGTCTTTCTCTTTTAGACTTATTTGTAGGAAAGCTTTTCTGATGTCGGCACTCACTCCGATTTTCCCTTTTCGGAACCTGTGTAGGATAGAGTGGATGAGTTCAATTAAATTTGGGCCTTTTGCAAGGCAATCATTTAATGAAACTGAATGCTTCTGTTTCGCAGATCCATCAAATACGGGGCGGATTTTCGTTGTTGCGTTTTGCTTCAAGACAGCCGTGTGGCAAATAATGACCGGCGCTCGCATCATCGGCACTAGATATCTTTTCTATTATTCCCTCATTTTCCCACTCCTGTAATACGTTCTGATAGGCTTCCAAATTTCCATTAGTCTTCAAATTGTTAATAGTTGACTTAAGTCTTTTTTCAGCTAACTCACGATTAGAGGGCAGAGGAGGGTGATTATCAACCCATGGTAAGGAAACTACGTATCGATCATTCATCTCTCTATCGACGGTTGCGTTAAACAAGTCTAACGTTTCTTGATTTAAATCATCCGCATTTTTACTCTCAATGGGACATTTAATACCAAGCAAGTCAAGTTCCCATAGATCTTTCATCTTTTCACTTTTAAGGTGTAACGAAATCGCGAGTAAAGATGCATTGTTAGATTTCGCGGGTTGAGGTATTTTTCCCATTAAAGTCCATCCCAAGTGAGTTTCAATCGCAACTGGACCACTTGATAATAATTTAAAGTTTCCAGTTAGAAGCCTTCCACAAACATCAGCTCCCAAAAGTAAGTAAATATTTTCACTGATCGAACGTTTAACTACTTTAGAATTTTCATAATCGGCAAAGTGAATACCATAGTGCTTCGCTTCTTTAATCCACGGTCCATCTTTAATTTTGGGTATTTCTGCGCATATTTTCTCTTGATCAAATACTTCAAAGTTGCAGGAATAATTCCTGTCTAAGCTACTTAAAATATTTTGTAGCGTTTATGTGTTTGTATATTTTCTAGTCCCGCAAATAGACTGTGATTTAATTTTTCCTGGCCCACAGCTATATATCCAATTTTTCTTATTACGTCTTTAGAAATGTACGATCTTTGTGACCCAGTGTCGCATAGGGCACGCAAAACTATTTCTCTACCCTTGTTTCTCAAAATTACTGTAAGTGTTTGCATCAAAACTTCGTGACACGAGGTTTTATTCGCCAAATTTTGCTCTTTTTTTACAGTGTTCACGCCTGATGTATTTTCGTGATTATCAACTTCGTCGCACATTATTTCATGATGGGGGCCGTCACATTTTTTACATGTTATTAAACTTCTGCACATTTTTTGGGTATGGAATCTCTTTAAGCAGGAGTAGCAAAATCCATGCTTAAAAAGAAACTCCCTTTTATTGTTCATCGAATAATTTTTAAATCTTTTGCACTCTTTCAAATTAAAGTGCGATTCCTCTTTGCAACAAGCGCACTTACGATAAGCTTTACTGTCATTAAATAACTCAGATGCAGACCATATGTCTGGATTTTTCAGATTGTTTTTCTTTCCGAGCTGATTCAGAGGTGCAGGGGGGGGAACGAGTAGTGGCGCCTGCTGCTCTGTAAGTAGTGGAATAGTGAGCTGTGTGTTTATCGTTATCGGGGGAATAAGTCTCGATTAAATATTGCATTTTTTCTCTGCTATCTACTTCTTGTTTCATGATTTTAAGTATCTGGGTCACGTTGAAATTTTCATCGGATTCACAGTGCATTTCAGTACTGTAATTTCTAGTACAATGTCTTGGGGTAGTAATTTAATTAATATTGGACACAATAATGATCCGTATGTTTCCGGGTTTACCCCTAATGCTTCTAAATTTCTAATTTCAGTTTGGCATGTATCGAATATCTTTCTAAGCAGATGAATGTCCGAAGACTTTCTAACCGGCGTTAAAGTTAAGAGCTTGTTTAAGTGGGAATTTATTACTAGCGTTTTATTTCCAAATCTTTGTTTTAACAAATCTACTGCCGCTTGATAGTTATTAGTTAACGTAAACCCTTGTATCGCATTAAATGCAGTTCCGGACAAATATGTTTTCAAATAATTAAATTTCTCTACATTCGTTATATCATCGTTCTTGTGAATGACGGATTCAAACTGATCCCAAAATCTTTGCCAATCACTCGGATTGCCAGTAAATTTCTCAATTGTTAACGTGGGAAGTTTGATAGATGATTGTTCTGTAATTTTTCTCGCTGATAAATTAGTTTTTTGTTTGGAACTATTTTGCATTACATCGTGTTTCGGTTTACATTTTTCTAACGCTCGGTTTACTCTACATTTGGAAATGACTAAGCTTTCTAAATATTCGTCACACTTTATAATTTCTTCCTCAATGTCCTCAACTTTCTTTATTCCGTCTAGAATCTCTTTATCAATTTCCTTTAATTGTGTTTCCTTTAAACATAGCTGTTCAAACAACTCTTCTAATTCCGCTTGTTCTGAATTCGGTTCAAGAATTTTCGTTTGGACTTTAGAGATAAGTTTCGTAGTTAACCCTCTTAATGCAGAACGCTTCTATTTAGCAATTTCCATCTTATTAAAATTATGAAATCAAAAATATAGAATCAATTAAATTAATTTTTCTTATCTCTTCACACTTAATGTCATACAAGGAGAGTTGCGTTAGTTTTTCACTTTAAATGGCAACAAACAAATTACACTATCTCTACTGGCGGTCTCTGTTCGGGCGCCAGAAAATTGTCGCGTACATCGGCAATGTCTATTGGTAAGGACTGGATAAAAATAAAAAAATCTTCACCTTACCTTTTATTCCCGAGACGCGTCGTCGACCGGCAGTAGAGTTAGCGTTTCAAGGATTACTTCAACGTTTTAATTACACACATTTTAATTATCCTATATACAAAAATTTACAAGCAAGTTAAGAATAAAGGAAACATCACGTCTTATCTGGATTACATCGAGATTCAATCTTAAAAGAAAATAAAAAGAGTTAGAGTTCTAGATTGTCCAGCGACCTCTAGTGGTGAGGCAGTCATGAGGCCCCTGCAAGGGATAGTGTGAAATTCATGTAACACCCTTTTTAAATGCGCTATGCTAGCCAAAAACATTGAAGCAAGTTAAGATACTTTATTCTTGGATTCGCTTCTTTCCGTGCGTTGATACGCAAACGAAATTCAGGTGGAAGAATCGCTTTCGCAACACAGTTAAAGCACTGACGGATAGACTAAGAAACCGAAATCAAACACTTTCTGCTGAGAAAGTGTCCTTTTAGGAAAATGTCCAAAAAGAAAACAAAACAAGCCAGCATTGCATACATACTGGCGCCACATCTCAAGCAGAGACTCTCGGAAGTTAAGTCTTTTAATCTCGAACTTACACAATTGTGTAGGTGATCTATATCCTCTCAAAAAGTGCAAGTCATACTTCCTAAGTCGATTTCATTCATTGATGTCCATATTCACCGTCTACCCCTACCGTCGGTTTACAGCAAACTCTCGGTCGTACGCTCTGGTACACCATTTGAATACCAAATGGTACCATTTGCGCTTTCGACCGAGAGTTTGCAGTAAACCGGCAGTCGAGGTAGACGGTGAATATGGGCGAAAATCTTATTCTTCATAAGTGCTTGAATCAGGCATAAAAACAATAATTTCTCATATCTCTTTCGTGTTTTAACTAAAATAAGAAATTTATCTTACGCTCAAATATTTTTTTGTAGCAAAAATAGTCCAGGTCTTAACCCTTTAAAGTATGGTGTCCTTCCCGTAAGGACACAGCTCAAACTTTTTGACTGTGATTCACGAAAAATAAATTTGATTTTGATACAACTAGGGGCCAAGGCCCCCAGACTCGCTACGCTCGCTTTTCGTATGAGGCATTCGGCCCCTAATCAGGCTTATTCGTAAAAAAGACATAATTTCAACAGACAAAACCCGAAGATTGGATCAGATAGAATGTTACTGAGCTACACATTGCTTGGTTCTTGCATCGAAGATATTTTGTTATGGGAATGCGTGCTGTACGAGTCCTGAGCTATACTCCACCTGGAGTGCGGACTCCGCTTATAATCGCTGGAAAAATTATTTGCACTCCTCAGAAACACAATGATATTTAATGTTGCCATTCAAAAGTTATATTAATTAGGAGCTAAAGCGTAATAAAATCAGAACATCTGTTTAAGCTTTTTTTTTAATAATGTAAAACCTATTGGACACCTTGCGAATTTGCCACCCATGGCGATTTTTCATTATTTGGCGACTTGCGTACATGTAAAGTTAATAAAAGCTACGGAACAGATAGAATAGCCTGCCACCAATGGCGACTTTTCATTATTTGGCGATTTACATATGCTCACAACCTATATTTACTGTTCATTTAAGGTTACCGGAAAACCGTTATCTATATTTTCATTTACATAATCGTTTGCAGATTGGCGAACTTAGCTCCACGAATTATACCATCTCGTCGCGCTAGCAAATATCCAAAGTGTACTATAACTGCTATAATGGCATAGTTAACGCCGCCAAATATTTCTAAAGGTAGCAAATAATTCAGCTGGGGGAGAACCGGCTTTAAAATAATCTGCATTTTAATTATTTTTCATTTTCAAGATATTAGATATTCTGTTTTGGAAAAACGAATAATCGCTCATTCTAAACTCCTGTTGTCTAAGCGAACTTACTATTTGAAAATTGTCAACTTTGTGTAACACATTTTGAGTTACTTATTTCATATAGTTTTTATTTTGGCGTAAAATGGGCGTAATTCTAACTCATGTTTGTAAATTACACGCGATTCTAGATACTTGGAAACGCTTTGTTGCAAAGGAATGAATGATTTTATGCCAAATCTGGCAACCATTCGGTTTACTTTTTCAGTTTTTTATTAATATCTTCTAAAATAATTCGATTTTCGAAATTTAAATCAGCTTAGCAGGTTCCTCGGAATTTTTCGAATCTGTGAGCACCTTAGTCGAAACTCAAATCCCTACGGTTTAGGAGGAGTTAGGTCAACAAGTTTTGACAGCGCCAGCGGCCTTTACTTTTTTTAGAATAGAGAGATACTTAAGGAGGACATAGTTACACGAGAATCCTTTTCTAGTGAGCACACAATTTTTATGAGCAAATATTTAACAATTATTTGTAAAATGGATGCTAGAATTACTTTTGTCAGTACCGGCATCGGCTACAAGAAACTAGACAAACTGCCCAATGCTAAAAAGAGTGCAGCCGTTGTCATCTCTCGATTTAACTACCAGCAATATGGCGGTCGATTTTTGACGCATTTTTGGCATAGCTGGCTATGTGGCGCCTCACAGCCAGCTGTGTCAAAACCGCCATGTTGCTGGTAGTTGAATCGAGCGATGGCGACGGCTGCACTTTTTTCGGTATTGGGAAATTGGTGCGCTTCAAAGGGTAGGGGTATAATCTGGAGTGTCTTGAATCTTGAAAACATTTTCTTCCAGCTTTCGACTCTCAGAATTTCTTGCTGAGACATTTTTTTTTTTTTTTAACGAGACTATTCCGTGCACAAAATTGCACATTTCTTTCGGAAAACGTTCAGAAAGAAATTGGTGACATTCGAAAGTCAGCAATGCATTCCATTATATACGAATGCAGATGTCGCGAACGAATCTAATGACAATGTACGACGACATTAGGCGCAGAAAATTAAGGGGCCAGAGACAACCCAAAACGCCTCCCTCTTATAAAAAGTGGATCCCCACCTCACTCTCTCTCTGCGTGTGATGCAAGGTTTAGATTCGCTTTGACAAAATCCAAATTTCCTGCTGAAAAAGACGAACGCCCCGGAAATGAGCCATTTTGTTATCCTGTTAAATGACCCCTTTCTACATAGGTGTACACCGGTTTATTTCCGACTTTTTAAGTGAAAAATAACACGCCAATTTGATGGGGAAAAAAAACCAACATGAAACTTAATTTTGGTCTACAGTGATATGGTACTCCCAAGTTTCTGTAAATGGTTGCACTTGGTGTCGGGAAGAATCTTCATCCTTTTTTAGTTCTTCTAACTTTAGGGATTGTCTTGGGCAAAGTTGGTATTTTGCATCCAAACCATCCTTTATTCGTTTTGCGTGGCAAGCCTACACGAGGTGCATCTGCCTAAAGGAAATGCGCCTTAGTTGGAAGACTTTAGGGGGTTCTAACGCGTATTCACGTTACATCTGGAGAAAACAGATCAAAACTCCACACACTTACACCGACAGTCGCGTGGTACGCCCGAACTCGGACACCTCAGATCTTTTTTAAGCAGTTTGTTTAAGCATCACGTAAAAACGACTGAAGCGAATGATATGAATTTGGGTGTCATGATAGGTGGTCACTCAACTTAAAACATAGGTGTCGAATTTTTAAAAAATCTTCATTGGATTTTGAGATTTTGCGAAAATCCTTTCAAACTGCGTAAAATTGTGTTCAAGCATCACGTAAAAACGACTGAAGCGAATTATATGAAATTGGGTGTCATGATAGGTGGTCACTCATCTTAAAACATAAGCCTCGTATTTTTAAACAATCTTGATTAGATTTTGGGATTTTGCGAAAATCGTTTTAAACTGCGTAAATTCGTGTTCGAGCATCACGTAAAAACGACTGAAGCGATTGAAATGAAATTTGGTGTCATGATAGGTCCTCACTCAACTTAAAACATAGGCGTCGAATTAAAAAAAAATCTTGATTAGATTTTGAGTTTTTGCGAAAATCATTTCAAACTGCGTAAATTTGTGTTCGCACATCATTTAATAACTGAAAAGGTGAAAAAATGATATTTGGTGAAATGACAGGTGGTAACTCACCTTAAACTATAAGCATCTAATTAAAAAAAATCGATCAGATTTCGAGATTTTGCGAAAATCGTTTAAAACTGAGTGAATCTTTGTTCACGCATTACGTAATAACGACTAAAGCGAATGATATGAAATTGGGTCACATGATAGATGGTTTGCTCAACATAAACTTAGGTGTCCAATTTTTTAAACATTTTTATTAGATTTTGATATTTTGTGAAAATTCTCTCCAAATATGTTTATATTTCTTCAAACATCACGTAATAACGACTAATACGAATGATACGAAAAAATTAGTGATATTTTAGGTAGTTGCTAATCTTAATTTATATTCGTTGAATTTTTAAAATATTTTGATTACATTTTGAGATTTTGCGAAAATCGTTTTAAAATGCTGAAATTTTGTTCCAGCATCACGAAATAAAGACTGCAGGGAATGAAACGAAATTGGGTGACATGATAGATTGTCACTCAACTTAAATTCTAGGCTTCTAATTTTTCAAAAATATTGATTAGATTTTGAGATTTTACGAAAATTATTTCAATGTGCGTAAATATTAGTTCGCGCATCCCATAATTACGACTAAAGCGAATGAAATGATATTACTTAGTTACTCTCTAACCTGTAATATTTTAACAATACATAAAAATTATAACTTCACTTTCTTAACTTTGGGAACATACTACATCCATTCTGTGTAATTCCTACAATGCTGACGAACGTTCTTGCTTTTTGGAAATTTGCATTCACTAACCCGTCAAGGACGGGTACTCTTCAGCTAGTATATATATATATATATATATATATATATATATACGAAATGTTATAGTTTTTTGAATAACTTGTTAATGAATTTTTAAATTTCCAGTAATTTGAAGTTTGCAATAGTAATTTGAAGTTTGCATAAAAATATGTTTACACAAATAATCTGTTTACAGTAGAACTGTGTAAAGATTATTTGTGTAAATTGACAAAACGAAAATATTTTGAATCTAATCTTTTAATCATAAAAACAACGTCTGAAAATTCGTGAATACTCACATTTTCCTTATCATTGGCAACATTCTTTTGTTTCCGATTGCTGCAGCGAAAGATTTTTTTGAGGGGAGAAGGTGCAATCTCTTAATAAACCCGTTGAGAGATAGAATTCTCAAAAAATATTTCGGCGAGATATAAATTTTCAGTTTTAAATATGTTAAGATAAGACTTTTTCGACGACTTTTTTTTTGTAACAGTTCCAGGGTCTTGCGGGCCCCCAAAAACTTCGGACCCGGGTACTGTAGGACCATTATCACCCCCCCCAAACGGCGCCCTGCCATTAACCTGGTTCAGTGATGATCTAAATTACTGCTGCCCAGTGCTGGTCCTAGCTATTTTCCTAAGTGGTGCAAAATACAAAAATGCGCCCCCCCCCCAGGGTGCGAACTGAACAGTTTCTCCAGGGGGGGGATATTCGAAAGTGAACAATCTCCAGGGGGGGACACTTGAAAAGAAGAAAGAGGGAAGGTGCAAATGCTTCCCTCACATGATATTACTTGACAAATGCAGTCGCCGACACGTGTGGGAACCGACTTATATTCAAACAAAAGTCAGATTGTTTGTTCTATGGAATCACAGATACACAAGCTACATACAATGTACCTGTATTGGAAGCCACCCTTGAGGGTTTTTAGCTTAAAAAAGAGACGAAATTTTAAGGCAGTTGCCTTAGAGTATTGTAACAAACGATTACATACCACCTTCATTTTGACTTCTTGACTTCAATCCCAAATCTTCACTCACCAGTTTAATATTTCTTCAGCAGGGGATAAATAGAATCCCTGGCAGGGATACATTAATATTTCTCTAGCGAGGGATATTACATTCTTCAGCCGGGGACGATCCCCGTCAATTCGCACCCTGCCCCCCCCCACACACACACATGCAACTAGAAAACTTTTCAAAGGGGTTAAAACGAAAATTACAACATTTCATGGATACTCAAACATCTACATATTACAAAGTAGGGTATTTTGGCGCCCGATGCGGTCGCACCATTCGCTCCACCCTTGGACCAGTTCTGCTGCTGCCAAGTACCCGAATCGTCTGGTTTGTATCAGAATCTCAGTCAACTCCAAACGAATTCAAGTATACTCCTAGAAATAATTTGTAAAATTAATTCTTCAAAAAAATTATTTAATTAACATTGCATTCATAGAACAAATACATTTCCCCCCAATTTTTACTTATTTATTTACTTTAACGCGCAGTGTTCCCGCTCTGGGAACACCCAACTCTGACGTTTTGACAGTTGCCAGTCTCGAAGAATAGATTTGATTTCTATGAAAACAGTTGCGGGTGACACAGCTCCACGAGAATCCTTTACTTTTTAGCACGTCATTTCCCGTAAAAAAATTGGTCACGATTACTTTTAACAGCACTGACATCTGCTGAAAAATGGAAGAATGCGAGAACAGCTGAATAGACTGACCAATGCTGAAAAAAAAGGGCAGCCGTTGCCATCGCTCGACTTGACTATCAGCAAGATGGCGGGCGATCGAAACGTTCATCGCGTGCCACAGATCTAGAAACCCTTTTTTGACGACAGCTGGCTGTGCGCTGCCGTGAAAAAAGGGTCTCTAGATCTGTGGCACGTGATGAACGTTTCGATCGTCCGCCATCTTGCTGGTAGTTAAGTCGAGCGATGACAACGGCTGCCCTTTTTTTCAGCATTGGGAAAGGGTTGCGCCTCAAAGGGTTTAATCTGTTATGTGCCGTCGATATCGTTTAAAAACTAGGTAGAGCGGGTGGCCTAGGGCGCAGATATGTGTTAATTTGGCCAGTATTTATATATTTTTTTGCTCGTAAAAAAAAAAAGCCCCAAAAGCGCGCTCCACGTCACGTGTTTCCCACCAATAAGTGCGAGCAACATCTGCCGCCTCGTTACTTGCTCAACAATCATGTAACGACTTCCTGTTTCTGTTACATGCTCATCACTTGTACCAAACCAAAAAGTGAAAAGGGGGGGGGCAGACAAAAAAACAAGACATGAGCATCAAAAGTTACAAGCGGTGTTTATTTCTTTTTTTCCTAGTACCTTGCAGGTGGGATTTATCAATTTGCCGGGCCCATTAAAGATGACACGAGTACACGAGTTCTTTTTATCTATTACTTGGGGGGGGGGGACCGCACTCTCTCATTATAAGTGCATTAGTCTTCGATAGTAATCACCCGTACTAAAAAATACTGGAATTTCTCCTTCTTAACCCTAGCTATCCACTCTCTGCAAAAGAAGTAATTACGTACGTTCTGCATTGTTTTTTCTTTAGCTGTGTAAGGGATAGTTAGGCCAATGTTTAATTGTTATATTAAAAAAAATTCTACAATCTAATATTGCAAAACATAATACTGTAGCTCAGTGCCGTAGCCAGAAATTTTTCATGGGGGAGTGGTTTACGTCCACTGCAACTTACATATATGTATACGTGTGTGTGATAAGGGAGTGAAGAGTATACATTTTGCATGGCAAAAAATTCCTCATGGGGGAGAGGGGTTGTGACCGCCTTATCCCCCCCCCTTGGCTACCCAGACAGCACAGCAAACTTGCATCAAAATGCAGCAAGCTTGATCTATCAAGTGAATAAACTTGAATTAAGCTTAAAAATTTCAAGCGTGTAAGCTTAATGCAAGCTTGAATCAAGTGTTCTAGTTCACACTTGCCCACCTTGCATTAAGCTTGACATAACAAGCTTAACTTCAAGCTTAAAAAATTTTCCTAAAAAAAATTTCCTAAATATACGGGGCGCCCGTCGGCGAACTCGCCCCTCATATTTTATTTTTCCACGCATTTTTCCCGCTACGCTGAAATTTCAAGTTATTTTAATCTGTTTCCATCAAGCGTCCGCGGCTGGGATAGAGCTCGGTACCTAAGGGTTGGGAAGCCAGCGTCCTAACCACTCGGCCAACCTGACTTGCACCGATAAGACTAAAGTTTGAAGTGAGTGTTATGGTTATCACGCCGTTTTCTGGCGAGATCGATCAGTGGCCGATGTGTTGATTTGTTTCTTTTATTTTTCCATGGGATGAATCAAAATTAAAATAATGTTATGTCTGATTTATAGACTCTACTAATAGGGAATAAGCATATTATAAATTTAAAAGCAGCACACGTTTTAAAACTTTCAATATCGCGACACTCATGTTGGGCAATACTGGCCAAAATCGAGACAAACGACTGATTTTGAAATCAATTTCGTAGTATAATTGTATTTTATTTTGAAGAATTTCCATATTTGGAAATATAGAATCTTGTTTTTTTAATTCTATGGTCAAGTACATTTATGACTGATGATAAATTATTTGTTATGTGGATGTGGCTGTCCAAATCAAGTAGTCATGAAGTTGTATTCAAGATTGACAGTTCAAATGACTTCTCCATGCTTGCTGCAATCTTAAAATGAATTGAACTGTCAAGCTTGTATTAATACGTCAAATTCAAAGAAATGTCAAGCTTGATTTAAGCTTATGTTCTGTCTGGGTACGCCACTGTTGTAGCTTAAAAACTTACAGTACCACCTTGATAATCCGACATGTCGTCGCTGTCAAACCAATATCTGCTGGCAGTAGTACACATGGTAGTAATACATGGTAGTAGTACACTGGATAAATGCACTACAAAAAACATTAGATAAATCAGTGGTGTATTCCTAAGGGAAAAAAGTGGGGGGGGGCTCTTTTTTTAAGGAATTTAACATAAATGCATGCAATGAGTTAAATTGTATTTACTATTCAAAAGTTAATTAAGCTAACTAAATCATTAATTATTTATTAAGCAGGTATTATTACTTTGAAGTCATTCATTAAGTTTTGATGACAATATAATTTTGATCAACTTTGAGTGCCTTTAAAAAAACAATTTTTCTAACTGACAACATGACATGCGTATTCAACTTCTAAGGATATGCTTACATTATTTAGCATTTACAACGAGATTATAAGTCTCCAAAATCTATTTGAGGGTCTATAAAGTTCCTTTTGACTGCCTCTCTGCCGCAGAATGACTAAAAAGTAAAGAGACGCCCATCCCCCCCCTGGACTAAACCCCCGAGGTAAACTAAATAACAATGACGAAATTCTTGTTTGTGTTTGTGTGATTATGGCATCGCTATGCTAAGGCGATCTGCCAAGAATGGGTGGGGCTGGCCTTGGTAGAAGGACTTTCTAAAGGGTTATAACGTGCATTGACGTTACATATGGAGAAAACCCACCAAAACTCCAGACTCTTAGATCGACAGCCGCGCGATGGGACCCGAACCGGGACCTTCACATTTCGGCAGTCTACCATTTTCAATGACTAATCCACTGTGCCATGGTGAGGCACAATGACGAAAGAAGGAGGGAAGCACTAGAGCGGGCAAGCTTGTTTACATCCGCGGTGTCAGGTGGACAGGAAGGAAAAACACGCTTAAATCTATTGATTAAAACTAACACTCCTTTATTGATTAAATTTCTTATCGGCTGATTTAAATCCTTTTACGCTAAAAAATACTCATTAAAGACAATAATTTGTTATCTCCTCAATTCGCCTCAATCCTCCCGATTCGCTAGATCCTACTTAGCTCAATTTTCACAAAAATATTGTCTATTTGAGTATTCTGTCTGTCTCTTCTCCCCCACGACCCATATCCTATTACTATCACGTGACCCACGCTGTTCAACGGCTAACGGTTCATAATCGGGCATAGTTGTGTGTGTATTCGCTGTTGATAATTTTATGTTATATCCGAATACCAAATGCATCTTTTTCATATTCAGAGTTGTGAAATAAATTCAGCCTAGATATGGAGGAGATGCTTTAGGTAAAGATTTCGCTTTAATGACATAGTTTCTTACGATTGGATTATAAAAAGCTGTTGTAAAACAAATGAAGTTATGATATCTCCACCCAAAGTGAGTAAGTAGTATTTTACCTTTTTCATGTCAATAAATTGGATCGCTGCTTTAATTAAATCTCACAGCTGGTTTAACCATGATTGCATTTCTGTATTCTGACTGTACTGTGAATTCGTTTTATAACTAGAGACAATAGTGAAATTATATTCTATTTATTAAAAAAATACTTTTTTATAGTGTATTAAGATATATGTAATGCATTTGCCTTGATTTAAAATTTATTTTCTCTGGCTTATAATCATAGATTACAGCTCTGATAATAAAAAATGAAGAAAACGAACAATTCAATATATTACTCAAAAACAGCAAATTTTAATAAAACACCTTTTTTCTAGCTTAAAATAATAATCTTAATTGAGTACAGATATGTTAATTAAAAAAGGGCTGATTTTGCAAAAACGCTCATTCTATAGCTTAAATAATAATCATAATTGAGTACAGTTATATTAATCAAAAACGGACAGACACTCCTCATTTTTGATTATTATTTAGCCTAAATGGAGCTGTTGTAGAATGCTCAAAAATTGAGAATTTTTCGCTCCATTGATTTTTGTCTATGAATTGAGCAAATTTTACTCAATCGGGAGAATGGCTGTTTGAAGTGAAAAATTGAGTAAAAATATACTCCGTTTGATTATTATTTTACTCAATAGATTTAAGCGTGTATGACATGTGTTTCCCAAGAGCGTCGTATTATAAAACGGGCCGGACTAACCTACCACCGGATTATCAAGAGTGTACTGTATTTAAAGAATTTGCTTTTTCCCATCCCCTCTTCAATATTAACTGAGAAAAATTGGCATTTTCATCCAGATTAATTGTTTTTAAAAAATGTTTTACTTTTTCCATCTCACTATGGCTCAAATAGGATCCATGGTGTGGGGATGCTTGAGCAGACTCTGAAAAACTGACCTGTAAAATACAGTGTTTAAAATTGCATTCATCCTTATCATTTCAGAAAAGTTTTGCTTCTTGTTTATGAGCCCTTCAAAATTAATTATATAATCGTTTTCAACAGTGCAGTAACGTTTGGTGTTCGAAAAACCATTTCACTTAGGTTTACGTAAATGGCAGCAATGAGATCATTTGGAGGCTATGTAAATATGGAATCTGCAATTGCTCGAGGAAATTTTATGCTCAGTCCATCTTAAGAAATATTAAGAACTTGGCCAGCAAATCATATTATGATTTGTGTATTTTACAAATAGCCATTCTATTGAACTGATCTCACATTCAAATTTTACTGATCTCATTAGTAAATTAATAAGAATTATCGTTAAATGGTGCAAAATATGATCATTCACTAGTCAAAGTTATTCATTAAATGCTTGGAAAATCCTTACCTCATTCGAAGCAAAATTAAAACGGTCAAGTAGTTCCAATGCAAAAAATATTTCCGTTTTTTTTTTTTAAATTCAGAAGTCGTCTGCTTTTCATTTTGTGTTCGAATTACCCGCTTGCACTGCGAATACAGCGCCACTGCACTAAATAAAAATCATACTTTTTCTAGAAAAACACTTGTTCCCAGGCATTTAATACGTGCAAATAAAACCTTAAATGAAATATGACAATTTTAAGACAATGACAATTTTGCGGATTTGTGGTAAGATTTGTGGAATGGTAAGATTTCCGCTGGGCATCCTTCGTTGTCTGGGCCCTTTCATGCCGTTCGTAAATTTTTTTAAAAAATTCAAAGAAAAACACTGCATTTAAGGGGGCTGTATTCTAGGAATGACCATGATCATTAGATATTATTGCTGCATGTATACATGAACTGCTAGAATTTTTTCCGTAAAAGGGGGGCTGTTGTTTGCATTAGGTCTAACTTGGTCGCTTTACTATACCGTTACTTCACTTGCACAGCTGTAGCTCTCTCCATTCGCAAGTATTTTCAGGTTCAAGGGGGCCTTCCTTTATCTAAAAGGAACGTTTTAGATACAATGGGCTGCTGCTACGAATATTTTGTAAAACTGCAGTATTCTGGTAATATTTTTCTTAAGTATCATAACTCATGTGTTGATCTTATGTTAAGAATGCGTAGTACAGCTTGTGAAGAGGCATTCTGATTTGCTTTGGAGTCTCTGAGGTGTGATTGAATTCATGTACAAGACTGTACAAAAGGTGAGTAATTTTTCAAAAGATAAACCTTATGGTCTAAGCCAGCGACCGCCAGACCTTCGTCATAGTATAAAAGCTGAAACTTTCTCTGCGCATACCCCCCAACAGAGGTAGGAACAATCGCCCACTCTAAAGTTTGGATGATCGTGGCTTTGTCAGGTAACAGGTGGCAAAGGTGTATAAAATTGCCGAAAATTTCGTCATTTCATAAAGCTTCATTTTTTTATATGTTCTTCTTCGCAGTACTAGAAATCACTTTATCCCTTGCCAGACACTTTTCCATCGTGGCAAACCCCTGCCAGACAACCTCAAAGTCATGGAAAACTGATGTGTTCGTAAACTCCCGCGACGAAGTACGTCAAGCTGTCACAAAGTGCCAAGCACATTTTATACTGCTACTTCTGAACTTTCTTACGCGCGAACTTTCTTGCAGCGCGCTCGTAATAGAATTACGTTTTTCAAGACTTTGAGATTGTCTGGCGGGGTTTGCCACGATGGAAAAGTGTCTGGCAAGGGATAAAGTGATTTCTAGTACTGCGAAGAAGAACATATAAAAAAATTAAGCTTTATGAAATGACGAAATTTTCGGCAATTTTATACACCTTTGCCACCTGTTACCTGACAAAGCCACGATCATCCAAACTTTAGAGTGGTCGATTGTTCCTACCTCTGTTGGGGAGTATGCGCAGAGAAAGTTTCAGCTTTTATACTATGATGAAGGTCTGGCGGTCGCTGGCTCTTGCTCTATTATGAAAGAAGCAGGGGAAAAAATTCCAAGGATGCATGTATAGTGACGAAATTTGGAAGATAGGCAATTGCAAATTGAAAACTAAGAGATAGAGAAAAATTTACAGTTAGAGGGTTATGGAGCATCCAATAATTAGTACAAAACCATATTTGGTTCACACATATTTGGTTGGTGTAAGATAAATTGTCGCCTGTATACCCAAAAGTGTCTGGAATTGATGCGCGACTATTCTACTCTGCATATTCACTCTGACATCCTGAAATGATATCTCTGGGAGCAGGGGCGTAGCCAGAAATTTTTCATAGGGAGGGTTACGACTACTACAACTCATATATATGTATACGTGTGTGTGTGATAATGTAATGAAGAATATATATTTTGTATGGCAAAAACTTCCTCATGGGGGGGGGGGGAGTATGACCCCCCTAACCCTCCCTTGGCTACGTCCCTGTCTGGGGATGCCAATCCAGGTGCAAATCTCATTCATCTGTAATGGGTTGAACACTACGAAACCCCCAAGATATGTCGGTTTTACCAAGGGAAAAGTTGATCCGCATAATAAAGTGATCAACAATTCCGACCTTTGAAGTGGCCAATGCCTAGCCGGCGAGCGTCCAACATTTAAAAAAAATGTTACCAATTAATGTATTCGCCAGGAAAGTTCAAGAAAGTAATTTCAGGAACAGCCTACCTAAATGATTTAACCCTTTAAGGCGCAGTGATCCTGCTCTGGGAACACCAAACTCTGACGTTTGTCAGTCACGAAGTCATTTATTCTTCGTGCTGCCAGTCACGAAGAATAGATTTGATTTCTATAAAAATAGTTGCGGTTGACAGAGCTCCACGAGAATCCTTTACTTTTAGCACGTCATTTCCCGTCAAAAAAAGGTTACGGTTATTTTTAACAGCACTGACATCTGCTGAAAATTGGAAGAATACGAAGAACAGCTGGATAGATTGCCCAATGCTGAAAAAAGGGGCAGCCGTTGCCATCGCTCGACTTAACTACCAGCAAGATGGCGGACGATCGAAACGTTCATCGCGTGCCACAGATCTATAGACCACAGATCTTGACGCAGCTGGCTGTCGTCAAAAAAGGGTCTCTTGATCTGTGGCACGCGTGACGTGAACGTTTCGATTGTCCGCCATCTTGCTGGTAGTTAAGTCGAGCGATGGCAACGGCTGCCCTTTTCTCAGCATTGGGAAAGGGTTGCGCCTCAAAGGCTTAAGACTTTGTCTTGCTCCTGAAGCAAACCATTCTTTAGGGAATCTTCGGCGGCTGTTGAAGTTTCACTTTAGAACTTTTTTTTTTTTTCAAAATTGTAAAATGGTGTAGTTGTAAATTGTAATGTATTTGGCAACAGTTATATAATCTTTTTTTTTCCCTCCATTTCAGGGCAAGCGGGCGTCAATCAGCTGGGTGGTGTGTTCGTGAACGGCCGGCCCTTGCCAGACTACGTCCGCCGGCGAATCGTGGAACTGGCCCTCATGGGTGTGAGGCCCTGCGACATCTCGAGGCAGCTGCTCGTGTCCCACGGCTGCGTCTCCAAGATACTCACGAGGTTCTACGAGACGGGTTCCATCAAGCCAGGTTCCATCGGCGGAAGCAAGCCAAAGGTACGACTTGAGATGAAATGATCGCCAGTGGCGGATCCACAAAAGTTCGAAGGGAGGGCATATTATCAGATATTTGTCACTCTCTTTTTCTTTTACCTGTTCATTTTTACTTTCCGAAACATGTACCATGTAAGGAAAGTATTGTAATCACTAAAAAATTCGACTTCGAAATTTTGGTGTATTGACACGTTTTGAGGTCTTCTGAATTCATTTATGCTATTTTTACGAGATGTATGTATGTATGTATGTGTGTATGCGAGTGAATACGATAGCGCCTAAACGGGTCATTCGATTGAGCTCAAATTGGGTATATATGTTATAAACTACCGTCGCAAGACCGGTATTGATTTTGGTGTGTATAGGACTTAGTTTTTCTACAGGGCTACGACAAAGATTTCTTTTACATTATGGCCTATGGGGAGAAATTCTTGAAAGTGCGCTAGCGTTTAAACGGCGCATTCGATTGAGGTTCAATTTGGTATACATGTTTGAATTATTCATCGATTAAAATTTATTTAAATGCTTGGTAATGATCTTAATCGTAAGTGTTCGGAAAGTCGAGTGGAGTCACTCCAGATTTTTAATCCTGAACCCATGTTTAACTTGTTCGCTCCAATCATTACGAAACGCAATGGAGAAGACATTTTTGGCCGATGTTGCTTTCCAGAATGTTTCCTTAAACATTCTATGAACCCAGCGAGACCGACTGCGCACGGCGGAATGTTCGAAGAATCATTCTGTGAAACAATATTGGCCAAAGAAGGAGAGTGTTCTCCATTGCGTCTTTTTTTATGACGAGAGGGAACAGGTTGAACGTGGGTTTAGCAGTGGGTTTAAGTGAGCTCAAGGGTTTGTGATCGGCCCCATCGTCCATCTAGAATTCAGAGTCCCATCGACTTCAGTTTTAAAAGAATGGAGAGAAGATTTGTCTGCCGGTGACCCATTCGATAAGAGAATTATTCTTTCAGTTCAAAACCGCTGAATGTCGTATGATATTTAATTACCCTTTGTCGTTGAGAAAGCTGTTGAGTCTTTCCCATGTTATGGCGGTTACAAATGCGATAAACGAATCGTTAATTGTCAATATACAGACTAATCTGTTTCCATCAGATTTCCAGCTGAATTCTTTCACAGACTGGTCACCGGGGTCTCTAAATTAGTCCTTTTTATGAGGTTATGCAGAAAGTCCTCATCACTCCTCCCAATTGGTGACTCAGGAGCAGGTGATAGGATATCCACCAGACGAATTACCTAATTTTAGACCATTAAAGATTCATTTATTCAGCAGATTCAAATTCATTTATGAGAAAATTAAAAAGAGGAATACCAAAAGGGAAGAAAAGAGCTCCCGTGGATTTTTTTTTTCAGCACTCGGTTGCTATTTCTTTTAAGCACGGGATTTTTGCTTACACGACGCGCCGTGGTCACTTTTCCGTTTGATTCATGTTTTCTGCAGAGTGATTTCATATTGATAACGGAAACATGGCCTACTCCTTCAGATGATTTTAAAATACCAGGATTCACTCTGGTCAAACGGATAGACAGTGGTTTCCTAAACAGAAAGCCATCTGGAGTTATGATTTTTATAGAGGAAAACTTTATTAAAAAGAATATGAAACACTTTACCCATGCCTAAACGAACCAGATCAAGGGTGTTCAAATGGTCATTGCGTATATTCAAGATAAAGTGAGATTTGCAGTTACATACGCTAGTCCTCGAATTTCTTATGAAGATAAATTAGACGCTCTATTCGAAACGCTATTGAAGGAGGATGATTATAAGACTGTTTTAGTAGGAGATTTTAACACAGAATTAAAATCCGATCAAGGATCAGATTTCATAACTGAAATGGATACTTTAGAATTTCCAATACGCACTAATTCAAAACATTTCACCACTAGGGGCGAAACAACAATGGATGCCATTTTCAGCAACAAAATTATACGAACATTAATTATGTTCGTAATTATATTCGTATTATGTTCGTAATACGAACACATACGAATGAGTCTATATGAGCATTTACAGTTATGATTTTCCTCTATAGGGCAGAATTGATTGAATAAATTTAAAAAAAACTGAAATTCTTCCAGCCGAGTGCGTAAAGAAAATCTGGAAAAATTTCAGATTTATTATTTTGATTATTTTTTTTGGGGGGGAGGGGGATCTGCCAATGATGGAAAGTGCCGTACGATCCATACCTTTGTAATAATTTACATGACTTCTTTTTCTTTTTGACAGCAAGTGGCCACGCCTCACGTGGTGCGCAAAATCTTACGCTACAAGCAGGAGAACCCGTCGATATTTGCCTGGGAAATAAGAGATCTGCTGAGGAACCAGAGGGTGTGCGACGAGCAATCCATACCCAGCGTCTCGTCCATCAACAGGATACTGAGGAACAGCGGTCACGTGGTTCTGGACGAAGTGGTGACGAGCAATGGCGGTGAGTAAATTTGCAGCTGGTCAATAAAAAATATCCCATATCCAGACAAAGAAAATTTACAGCTACTATTTCCTTTGTAAATAGCGTACATAATTTCCTAACACCATGCTTTAAGTTTTATTTTAAATCTTCACTGCTGTCGCAGATGAAATCACGGACTTAAAACATTAATTGGAAGTATAGCAACTGGGGATCTTTTGGCTGCGAGGGTTTGCGAACTTGTCGCTGCCATCCGCCTGCGAGTGGTGAGATCTTAGGGTTTGAATCCCGTTAACTCTCATAGTTGTCACTTGACCCTTCTCCTGTGTTGGTAAATCTGTTGTGTTCTTCTATGATTATTAACGAATATTATTTGGAATAAAATAATTGTTAAAAGGATATACACGGGCACAAAAAACCATCTTCGAGGCTGCAATCAAACACCTCAACAAAAATTCCAAACAAAATATGGCGGTTAAAGAAAAAAAAATTTTTTTTTTTTGGAATTGAAGTTCGATTTTTTTTTGTTGTTGTTTTGTTTTGACACTTTTTGAGAATAAGGTAGCAATAAAAATGTACTTCAGTTCGTGCTTATATTGTTATTTTTAGTGAAAAATTAGTCGAAAAATTGGTTGTCGCAATTTTCTGTTACTACAAGATGTCTAGAAATCGCAAAAGTAACTGAGGCTATTACATTCTAGTAGTTTGAAACCAGTCATAGAAATCACTTTTTAGAAACAAGGACGAATTAAGAGGGGGGAGGCACCCGCGAAAAAAGAAATTAATTTAAAAGATCCTATTTTACTTCCATAAAATGAATGTATATGTCAATCTTCTAACCAACCGCTCTCTCCTCCCCACCCCCCTCCCGACAAAATTGCATTAATCTGCCGCTGTTCAAAAATTTATAAAAATGGGAAGTTTTGAAATTGCGTTCATGCATCTCCAATTGTTTGTTTTGAGGGTCTTTTAGTAATAAGCGAATTTTTCCCAGAGGCTAAATATGGCGATTGGTCATCTAAGTGGCAGCAGATAGTTAAATTGTTATATTGCGTTCTTACTTATGCCATCCTGGCTTAAAGGTACCACGCTAGCTCAGTGACGAACAACTAACCCATTCAACTGACTTTTATGACGGATATTTCGCTTTTTACCTAAACAACAAGAATCTCCGGCTTTTTCCTCGACGAAGAAAAGTCTTGTAGAAGTAGTGATTTTTCATAAAGCTGCCACGACGTCCCATTCTTGTCCAGTTTGTGACATTTTTTGAAGAAGCGTAGGGTAGGTTTCTGCCGCCTGGGGCAGATACTAAATAGGCCGCATCCCCAACCTTCACACAATATGATATGTTATTACAGGACAGACTTGATAGGAATGATCGATACTTCAAATCACTATTGAGACTAAATAGTCTCCGAAAATTTCGAATTAGATGCTTCAAAATGGATATTTAATCTTTTAAATTAAAAATTGGGTGCATTTTTTTTTTCTACTTCTAAATCAGAAACTGTACCTGTATCGTTATAAACTCAGCTAATTGTAAGATTATATAACATTGCTAAAACAAACATGATCTGATGTGAACATTACATGTCTAAGCAAAATTACATTGAATACAAAAATAGGGCCGTTTCATTGTTCATAAAGCAACAACACTGCTGAAAATGGGGTAACTGAGTAAAAATTTGCTCAAGGGACATAAGCTTAGTTTCATTAAATTATCAACGAAGAGTCCTGGATGAAAGCCCTTTCGGGATCGGCAATTAGCAATTTCGTATATAAACCCATTGATCGGTCAAAACTGAATTAGATCTGCACAAAAGAAATAATTTGTGCAGTTGCTCTGTTGGAATTTTTTTACTTCGCGACGTTACTAATACAGTGAAACTTCTCTATGGGCGACCACCTCTATTAAGCGACCCCCTCCTCCAATGACTCATTTTTTAAGGCACCGATTTTTCACCCTATCTACTTAATGTTAAAAGATCCTCTAGAAGTGACCAAATGACCCTCTATAAACGACCGATCCCGGTTCCCTGGTCCAAAATTTTCTTGCATTTTCCGGAAGGAAAGCAAGCAAAGACCACATTATCCAAACCAGTCGGTCTACTGCCAATCGACAGCAGGGACAAGTACACGTATATATTACGTACAAATCTTGTACCTTAGAAAAGAGACATGTCTAAAAAGCGAGTGATTTGACTATTGGATCAGCGCATGGATGGGATCGTGTCACACGGAAAAGGAAATTCGGAGAGGAGAGGCAGTTACTCTTATTATGGGGGAAAAACCAAAACTCAAATTTTAAAGCCAATAGATTTTATTATGGCAAATTCAGAATGCATAAAGAATATCAGGATAAATGCTCTTTTGCCAGATGCAAAACATAAAGTAGAAAAAGAATGAATCAATATGAAATTTCTAAATATCTTATTAAAATTCAAATTTTTGAAATGCATTTGTATAATTACTTACGTAGTAGTATGCAGTTTCATAAATAATAAAACAAACATCATTTTTTAGGATTTTTTTTATCTTGGTTACCAAATGTTTATACTTCTTTCAGCGACCACCATTCTTAACGACCGATTTTCGTGGAACGGCGGCTGGCCGCTCCAGAAAAGTTTCACTGTAATAAGTTACAACTGAAACAGATGCAGAATGGTTTATCTTGAATAGTTATTAAGTAATTTGTCTAATAAAGTATTGTAAACATTACGAAAATTTACTAAATGAAACTATGAAATCAAAAAACTTTTGTATATTCGTGACGTCTTCAATTTTTACTGCTGTGAATGAAAGATTTTCTTAGCCCATAATCATAGATTATCTATTTTTGTAAATACTTTTTCTGTTGGACATTGCAAAAATTCACCGATTAAATTAAAATATCTAAGTAAAATTAGTACTCACAAGTTTCCATAAAAGACTTTCGAAATGTACAAAACTGGAGAATAGTATAAAATTTTATTTACAAACGTAAACGGCCGCATTCGTAAACGACAAACCAGTTACACTCGTGCTACGAGTTTCCATCTAAGGTGTTCGTAAACGAAACTGAGTGCATTCAGTTTATAAACTAGAGCGTTCGTATACAAAACTGAGTGCGGTTAGTTTCAAACTAAGTAAACTTAACACAGAGACAGTTTATATAGTTTGTTGAGAAGATTTGCTTGTTGCACGTTGTTGTTGTTATGAAATGGAGCCATAGTTTCAAGTATTTAAGTTTGCTGAAGCTGTAAATATTATTTTTTTGAAGGGGGAAATTTACGCACACGCTTGAAACTGCAACGAAAGTACAGAATTTTTCAAAACTAATCCTTTTCTTGTATTTTTCATTTTAGTAAATATAAAAATTCATATTTTTAATGTTGAGACTGAAGTTGATTTAAACCGTTATTAACGAAATTTGAACTTTTCTTGCTAAACACATTTGAAATCATGCAAGTTTAAGTTGAAAGTTCTAAATTTTGGTCATAAAAAAATCAGATTTATATTGAGCATGTGTAAAAAACTCTCATCTACCAAAATAACAACAGACGCGAATTGTAAACAAACACGTCTCCTAGGTTCTCCTCTCCAAACTAAATAAACTGAAGCTGTTCGTAAAGTCAAAAGAAACTGATAGCACTAAACAAACGCATTCTAGTTTTCTAATGAAAACTCGTGCAACGAGTTCGTCATTTATGATTGCAGCCAACGGAAGCACAGTCCCTAAATGTACATGGGGCATTCGGAAAGTAATACCCGCTTAAAAAACAAAAAATAACTAACAAAAATCCGTAACAAATATTTTAGTTTTATATCTACATATTTAAAACTATTTTTCCACGTAGTCACCCTCCACATTGAATCCTCTTATCAGTTACCTAACTCTAACGCCCATATTCACCGTCTAACACGACCGCCGATTTACAGCAAACTCTCGGTCGAACGTTCAAATGGAATACTAAATGAATACTATTTGAGCGTTCAACCGAGAGTTTTTTGCTAACCGGTGGCGGTCGAGGTAGAGGGCGAATATGGGCGTAAATGTGAAATCGCCTTTTCTCCATCATAGGTTCCCAGGCCTCTAGTCACCTCAGTCCAGTAACTCCTTGCTATCCTTCCTACCTTCTCCCTGAGGCTGGTCTCCTGACAACGGCCAGCGTCACTGCAGCGAACGACAGGAGAGTGCAGGTTGGTCCCAACAAGAGCTCGGACTCGCCCTCGAAATCCCCGCAGACCGAACAGAGTTCGACAGACGCACCCGCCAAAGAATCCAAAACCACCAAAGGGTACTCGATAGAAGAATTGCTCAAGCCCACCAAGAAGAAAAGGGAAGCGAACGATGAAGACGATAAAGGTAAAGAAAAAGTCTACATCGATTAATTCCCCCCCCCCCAGCAATTAGCTGTCTCTTGTTCTATTTTAGTCCAGTGACGTCTTTGGTCTAGGCCTGATGAATGGTCAAGATTAGAGTCTATAATTACAGGCCCATTCAAGCATCCCTGTTCGGGGGACCCGTGGCTTGGAAGTTAAGGGTCTGTCCTACTCTACGCCAATCACCTATGTGCAGTGGCGTAGCCAGAAATTTTTCATGAGGGGGGGGGTTACGATTACTGCAACTCACAGATATGCATGCATTTGTGTGATAAGGAGGTGAAGAATATACATTTTGTATGGCAAAAAATTCCTCATGGGTAGGTGTATGACCCCCTAACTCCCTCCTTGGCTACGCCACTGCCTAAGTGTATGGTCGTGGGTTCGATCCCCACTTATCCCCAGGCTGTTTAAATTTTCTTCCACTTTGTTTTAGTAAGAACTTTTTACTGTCCGTTTATAGTGCGTTTTATTGTCCACTCTCCTTGACGAGGATTTAAAAGCGCTCGGGTTCTTTAAACCGAGCACATAAGTCCTAAAATAAATGTTCCAAACACAACAACAATAACAACAAGCCCTTGTCGGGTCAGACTTCACAGATGGCACATGCTTGTTGGCATATTACAGCTTTCAAATATATCTGTTACGTGCAATCTAATAGTTGAAGTAATTATGATAGGAAGTGGTTATGACGCAGACACAGACTTTTTGATTGGCAAGATCACGTGGTCCAAGTAATGACCCAATTATGGTAAGTCAAGTTGCATATCCCATTAGTTATCAGATTAGAGGTCTGAATCATTATGGCGTTCAATATTTCCGCACTCGCGCAAGGAAATCTACAGGGGATGGTGTGAAGAAATTGCCTAGGTTATTTTAAATTATTAAACTGCGTTTTGACGGTTAGAAATCCAGGTTCGATACACTTAATTGCAATATAAGAAAAGGACATTGAATACTTAAAACTATTTTATTTAAAAGAAACTATTCAAGCATAAACTTATTAAAACGGCTGGTGGTGGCTCCGCGAAATCAAAAAAAAATCTTACAGGGACACTGAAAAAGAAGATTGAATGATTTAAAAACTACGCCAACACAGGATTTCACTTTGGCGAGAAGAAAAACTTGGCTGAGATAAATACCGCCAATTACAGAGCAACCCTAAAAGTTAATCCAATAAAATTAAAGTGATGAAACCGAGAACAAATACTTTTAAGAAAGGGCAGGGCAACATAAAATAACAAACGCCAACATTATGGCAAAGAGGGAGTAAGCAATAAGCCGTTGCTATTGCAAACGGACGTAATATAATCTATTTTTAGCCCAGAACGGCTTCACAGGTCTGATGAGTCAAATAAACAATTAAGAATAATGCATACGGGTAAAAGCGAATGTACAGATTAAAAGCCGAAGTGACAGAAAAATGAGAACAGAAACGTACTTTAAAATTCTTGATTTTGGATAGCTTACATGAAAGAAACACAAATTAAATGATTATCAAAATTAGATATATATCCTAAAGATTGGTTCACAGTTGAAGCGAGAAAAGTCCCGTTTATGTTACACGGTTATTTTTTACCACTGAGACCTTCCGGTCAACGATCTTCGGTGTTCAGACAAGAAAGATAATTGCAAACCACAAGTCATTCTTTGGTTTGTTGGAAACAAGGGAAAATCTCCTTTCCGTCGCATTTCTCGTGGTTCATGCGGTAGCATTAAAAAGCTCCGATTGTGAAGCAATAACGAATAACATACGTATTCATCACTACAGTATAGTATATCTACGGTCGTTAACCCTTTAACGCGCAGTGTTCCCGCTGTGGGAACACCAAACTCTGACGTTTTGACTGTATCCAGTCACGAAGAATAGATTTGATTTCTAGAAAAATAGTTGCGGATGACATAGCTCCCCCAGGAATCCTTTACTTTTTAGCACGTCATTTCCCGTAAAAAAATGGTCACGATTATTTTTAACACCACTGACATCTGCTGAAAAATGGAAGAATGCGAGAACAGCTGGATAGATTGCCCAATGCTGAAAAAAGGACAGCCGTTGCCATCGCTCGACTTAACTACCAGAAAGATGGCGGACGATCGAAACGTTCATCGCGTGCCACAGATCGAGAGACCCTTTTTTGATGCAGCTGGCTGTGCCGGCACAGCCAGCTGCGTCAAAAAATGGGTCTCTCGATCTGTGGCACGCGATGAACGTTTCGATCGTCCGCCATCTTGCTGGTAGTTAAGTCGAGCGATGGCAACGGCTGCCCTTTTTTCAGCATTGGTAATGCCTCAAAGGGTTAAGTCCTTTCTCTTTCTCGTCTTGCAGATCCGCCCATGAAAAGCCCGAGACTCCAGCCTGCTGTCGACTTGCTGCCGTCCGACCTCAGCTCTCCCCTGCTCGTCAGACCGTACCTCCTGAATGGATCGCCCCTGCAGTGCTGGAATCCCAATCCTGGCAGCAGCAGCAGCAACAGCAGCAGTAGCTTGTCGGCCTTCTCGTTCCCCAGATTCGTTCCTATGACTTTTCCGTGCCCGTACTTTCCGACGACGCCGAGTCTTCCCCAGAGCCCGGCCCTGTATTCCAGCGTCTATTCCGGCAGAAAAGAGTACGCCAACAAGTGAAGGGAGCTAGAACGCTCTTTGATACTTCCGGTACTGGCGTGGTAGTGACCCCGAAATTCGATTACCAAGAGGATGGTGGTGAAATCAAGCCAAATTAACTGTTTTAATTAATTAATTATTATCAAATATTTTAAAAAATTATGGAAGCGTTATTAATATTATTTATTTCTTCATTCTTATTTCACGAGATCGGCGAAATTATAGTTCCGATCTGGACGTAATCTAAATTGTCGTCAAGCAAACTCATTGGTCGTTATAGCACACTGAGTACCTCACTTATCAACAAACTTGACGATTGACGAGTGTTAAGGATTTCGGTGTGCCTGTCTATCTGTCCGTGCTTTAACTGAAGTTAATAGAACAAGACCTTATGTTTAATGACCTGCCCTTAGACCCATGTTTTATAGTTTTTTTTTATGTTCAGTAAATGCTCTATTTCATGCTGTGTACGGCAAGCCGCGATTTTTAACATTCGAAAAAGGTATTGAATTCAAGTTGTTGTATGATTGTAATGGATTGAATGGATTAACGCCCATATTCACCGTCTACCTCGTCCGATCGCGATTTACAACAAACTCTGGGCGAACGCTCAAATGGTATTCATTTACGTCCTTATTCACCAAACACTTGACATGAGAATTAATCCAAACTCGCGTATTAAAGTCATAGATAAGATATCTTACCGATGACCTTAACACGAGTTTTAGGATTAATCTGCAGGTCAATTGTTTGGTGAATAAGGCCGTTAGAAATTCAAATGGCATACCATTTGAGCGTTCGACCGAGAATTTGCTGTAAACGGGCGGTCGAGGTAGACGGTGAATATGGGCGTAAGCAAACCTTCGACTTTCATTTTATAGAGGCATATTATAATTTGAAGTGATTAAAAATAATTAAAACTGATGTTTCTAAAACTCTCTGGATTGAATACAACAGGAGACTCTACGCAGAAAGGATGCGCAGTCGGCTGTCACTCAGTTGACGTCACTGAAATGTTACGTTGAATATGCTCTATTTCATGGCAATCGATATATGTGTTTGCGGCACAGACTTAGACAGACAAATCGAAATCTTTAAAATATTTGAATAGTTCTGGAAAAGTGTTCAATAAGTTAATAGCCCCCTGATTTTGTAATCGGTAAACGATCCCAAATGTGAAGCTTTATCGATAAGTTCATTGCTTGGAGAATGCTCCGGGAAAGAAAAAGGACAGAGCATCTCGACAAGCTTCGTAACAACTGTTAAACCTTCCACTGTGTGTCAAAAGGTTTTTATAATGTAATTTCAATGGGAAAAATTCGAATTTGAACATCAAAGAACAGTACTGAATGATGGTGGGCGATTGTAATGAACTAAATTTGCTAAACAAACTTTTGACTTTGATCTTCCAGCAGTATATTATGCTTTGAAGTTTTAAAAATTAATTAAAGGCAATATCTTTAAACACCATTTTCGGGGTTTAATACTATGTAGAAATACTGCGGGAGAATCTGCGCAGAAGGATGCGCAGCCATTTGCCACTCAGAGAGCGTAATAGAAAAGTCTCATCTTGATGCTCTGTAAAAGGTATTTTCAAAACTAGCTTCCTTTATGGACGATGAAAAAATATGGATTAACTTGTTGATAAAATTATGTGTAAATAAGTGTTCTGTAAGTTTTTGTATATAAAGAGTCATTTTTAATGAAAAATGTACATTACATGGCGAATAAATGGATATGTGTTTGAACTGAGTTAGTTTGTTTCAGTTTGTAGTGTGTCCCATAGACTTTAGCCTTTTGAGACCAACCCAGCAAACACACACAGGTTCTCTGAACGTCTATTAACGTTCAGAAGACGTTTTCTGAACGTTAATAGACGTTCAGAGAACCTGTGTGTGTTTGCTGGGAAGGCTTTATTTGCTACCCTCACACAAAAAAATGTATTCGAGTGTAAGACAAATTTATTTTTATTTTTGTGAATAATTTATTAAGTTTTTTGAAAAACACACTGCTCAAAAGAAATATGAGAATTTATTATTTTGTACCTGATTCGCTTCTTATGGAGAATAAGATTTTATGTATGAAATCGAGTTAGGAAATATGACTTACACTCCAATACTTTTTGAGTAGTAGATCACCTACACAATTGTACAAGTCACTTCTTAACCCATTTATGCCTAGTGTCCCTTTTTTGGGACGGCATTTTCGCTATCAGTCGAAAACGTTATTTATTTTTCCTAGCCTTTATTCAGGAGTATTGAAACTCAACTCCACAAAATATTTTAACACGACCAAGTAGGATGCTGACTTTTCAATTTTTATATATAATGAGTTTAAAAGAAATCATCCCTTGTTCAAGAAGTTGACATCTGATATTTATCTGTTATTACTAGTATTAGCAAAAATCGAAGAAAGTCGCAAAAATATCTCGGCACAAATGGGTTAAAGGGATAAATCCCTGTCTCGTAGTCCACTTTAGAGAGATGTTCTGACCAACATCACATAAATGATAAATCCAAGTCTAGTGTTATCAAGTAATACATTGAAAGCGCAATTCACAACAAATTTTCTGCTAAATTTACTCATCGATTAAAATTTTTTGATGATTTGAAAGAAATATATAAAGTAAATTTTTATTTTTTATTTTGAATTACGTTTGAATAATTATGAAGAAGTACATGCATGTAATATGTCACACAACGATGGAGTGGTTTTCCGTAGTCGGGCCCCGGGTGGGGCGATGTTGGACAAAGCAGGCGAGGCGAAGCGGCTCGGTTGGGCCCTGGCGTAGAGCCCCGGCCGCCCGCTGCTGGAACTTGGTATCCGGATGGACGCAGTAAAGAAGCTAGTGCTGTGGATTGCATTTTACTATACCATTTCTTGCAGATTCTCCAGGCAAGAGAGGCCACACAAAAATCTCTCTCTCTCCTGCTGCGTCAGGCTTTTTATTAACTTTGTTGAGGTCTTGCCACGTGACTTTAAAACCTGCAATGATTGGGTGGACCCATATTTGGGCAGCAGGAAGTTTTGATTCCAAGGAGACAGTCCGACCAAACAGCTGGGACTGATCACAAATTTAAAAAGAAACTGCTAGGGACAGTGTAGTGTAGTGGTTGCGGTTTTTTAAAGCGATTTTCCTTTGCTCTTTAACTAAGCAATTTAAACATTTTAGCAGTTTGGGATTTCAGGGGGCTTTTGATTTAGTATGTCATATGTGTTATAAAATGTTCTTTATTAGTAGTAAAAGAAAATTCTATAAAAATTGTAGTTTGTTATAATTTCAAAAACTAGAATTTTTTATTTAACAGCAATTTTTCATTTTGAACGGTCTATAATATGATTAGGAAACATATAATTGTAAATTTTCCCCCTAATTCATAGTTTTCGACCAAATTTCACAAAAATTGCTGGAACTTACGATAATGTAGTTTAATATTATAATGAAATCTGAAAAAAAAATAGTAATAAAAATGTATAAACGTGTAAAACGTTAACATTTTTTACTGAGCAATATGTCAGAAAATTTTATAAGTTTGAACCAACTCTTAGAGCAATTTATATTACAATTCTAATTTAATCTAATGAAAAATTAGAGCAATATTAGCATAATATTGGACTCTTGTTTTTAACCCTCTAATGCCCCTGGTAGCAAATATGCTACCATCCTTTAAACGCTCAAAAAGGAAATCGAAAAGCAATTTTGAGGTCATAAAAGCATTAACTGTACCTTTAATTAATAAGAGTAGTACTTTGGGTCGGCAGATGCCTGAAGAAAAAAAAATATATTTTAGAAGCAAAATGTTTGTTCACTTTTGTTCTACTATCAAGTTTTTCTACTATTTTAGTAATATTTAATATGAAGAAAATACAATAATTGCCATTTATACGTAAGAAAATACATGCCTTTTCACTAGGTATAAAATAATTTTTTTAAAAGTTTCATTTACAATAATTAGAAGAGTTTTAAAATCATAGACCATTGAAAAAACATATTAAAATTCTTATTTCACAATTTTTTATCATATTTACGTTATTTGACTTAAAAGAACACCATTTCAACGGAATTTTTTTTTCTTGGGAATTTCTCATAGTGGACATTAGAGAGTTAAAGAGGATGCACAATAGGTGATTTTTACAAGTTCTAACTATTTTTCATTTACCCAGCATCTTATCTATACATATAACAATGTCTAATAATAACAATGATAATAATAATAACAATTATATAAAACCCTTATAAAATTTTTGTTTTGGGGGTGTGAAAAAAAATCTCCTATAAAGCTGAACCGTTAGCATTTTTATTGCAGACAAATGAATTTTTTACATGGATTGAAGAACTAGAAAAGTCATTATTTTGACAAGCATTTTAACAAAGCAAACCTATTATATATAATTATTCATTACAGTTTCAAACCTAAGTCCGAAATGCAGCATTGGAATGGCTGGAATGCTAATACCAACGAATGAAGACAATTTATGCTACCTTGCCAATTTTGTCAGCAAGAAAGCAACACAAGTTAGGGAAAATATCGTTCTAGAACTGGGAATTCTAGAACTTAATGCTCATTGTATGGACTTCGGAACGAAGCTTTTAAAATACACTCATGTCCATAAATTAAGGATAATTCAGAATCACACAGAAATTGATCTCTAAAATAAAAATTTCACCTGTGGAATGATCACACACATCTGGAAGAAGAATATGCAAATTACAGGAAACCACCAGATGGCGTGGATGGTACGTCACAATGACGAGAGTGTAAGAGAGGGGTATATAAGGAATGGTGGCAAAGAAGTAAAATTGTTCACAAGCGCGGTGAAAGCCTTTCAGTGCAAAAACCGCATATTTATGGCACAAAGGAGGCATTTGGATGATGTTTTACGTGGCAGAATTATCGGACGACTGGAATGTGGACGTACCCAGCTGGAAGTATCCGAGGAACTTGGAATCGCCCAGAGTGTCATCTCCAGGCTTTGGCAACGATTCCAAGATGATGGTAATGTGAGTAGACGTTACAGCACAGGTCGCCCCCGAGTTACAACGCCGAATGAGGACCGCTATTTGGCAGTTACTGCCAAAAGAAACAGACGGAGTACAGCATCAGACCTGTCTCGTCAGCTCTCTTCAGCTACCGGTACGACAGTTTCAAGGCAGACCGTGTACAGACGCTTAGGGCACATTGGTCTATATGCTCGTAGGCCTGTCAGATGTGTCCCACTTACCGCAACTCACTGTCGCCTGCGATTAACCTGGAGTAGAGAGCATGCATTGTGGACACCGCAACAGTGGTCTTGTGTGATGTTTTCCGACGAGTCCAGGTTTAGTTTGGAGTCTGATTCTCGCCGGACATTCATCTGGAGAGCGCCAGGTACCCGTTACCACCAAGAGAACACCATTGAAAGACACCGTTACGGTGGTGCAGGATGGCTCGTTTGGGGAGGAATTATTCTTGGTTCCAGAACTGACCTGCATGTTCAGAGTGTAACGATGACAGGCCACATCTATCGGGATGTCATTCTGGAACAACATGTACGTTTGTTTCGGGGCGCCATGGGTGCTGAATTTGTGTTTATGGATGACAACGCCCGTCCTCACCGTGCAAACATTGTAAACGAATGCCTTCAATCGGAGGATATCACCCGTATGCATTGGCCAGCATACTCACCGGACTTGAATCCAATAGAGCATGTGTGGGATATGCTTGGCCGACGAATTGCAGCCCGTCAACCCCCTCCCACCTGTCTACCGGAACTTCGGAGTGCATTGCTTGATGAGTGGTGTAATATTCCCCAAGATCAGATTGATCATTTGATACTCAGCATGCCTAGGCGTTGTCAGGCCTGTATTGCATCGTCCGGGAGACATACTCCGTATTAACCATCCTACTAACCATGTTATACTGTTTTTTGTAAATAAGTTCTTTTTTTAAATTTGGTCAAGGGAGTAAAACTTGCAATTTTTATTAATTATGTCAAACATATAGCATCTTTTTTGCTCTTTACTTTTTGTTTAATAAATAGACTTTACAAATAAGTCAAATTTGTTTTGCTTCTTTCTCTTTCTTTGCCTGAACTTCATTATCCTTAATTTATGGACATGAGTGTAATAAGGGTTATTTTTAATATTGATACCGATTGTCAAGCTCTTGAGGACATAAGTGGAAAAATAACTTCCTTAATCTTCAAGTAGCACGTTGGGGTACAACTTAATTCAGATCTACAGTTTTGGTGTTCCACATCGACCAGTGGAGAAAATGTCACATGAGGATGCAATAAGCTGAGATTACCCGTAGCTGATTGACGTGGCTGACGAGAAACACAGGCTGCGATGCTGACATTTAGTCTCACCACTTTTGCCCTCGAAGAGTCATGTGATTTACGAAGTGTGGCAATTTTGGTCCTAGATAGCCATAGTGAAGTGGTCGCACCCACTAAGTTACATGATTCTTCGAGGGCAAAAGGGGTGTGACCAAATGTCAGCACCGCAGCCTGTCTTTCTCGTCAGCCACGCTGATTGAGTAGTGACGTAGAAACTAGACATATTCAGTGTCATCCAAAAAACAACAAATATTAATACTTCATCATTCTGATATAAAATTAATGGATATAATCTAAAAAGTCAAACACGCACACACAGGGAATTCACAATGAAAAATATAGTGCCAAAGCTTAAGAATTATAAGTTCTCTCTTAAAGAGCCGGTAAAAGATACAAAGAAACTAGTAATGTAATTTCAAAGGTACATGAAAGAGAGAACATTGCAGTCCAATTACAAAACCTTATAGGAGATTGCTCTGTCGAAAGAACGTGAATTATCATCCGCGAAGTGTTTAGTTTGACGACATATTTTTATGTGTTGTGTTTTGAATACCTCCCGAACTAAGCCTCTACGATGAACAACAGTTAGAACTAATCTAGATTCAGTAGCATACAACGCCATTATAGTTTGCATATTCAGTAATATCAAAGATTGAGAGTTTGCATATTCAGTAGAGACCAAAATCAATGATCTGTATAATCAGCTGTGACCAAAGTTGATAGTTAGCACAATTAGTAGTGTTTAAAGTAAGTAGTATGAATACTCAGTTATAGTAGTATCCCAAGTTAATAGGAGAATATTCAGTTAGTAGTATCTCAAGTTACTCGAATGCATAGTCATTTAGCAGTATGAATATTTAGTTAGTAATATCCAAAATTAATAAAATGCATGCACTGTTAGTAGTATCCTAAGTTAACAGAATGTATATTCAATTAGTAATATGCATACTCAGTTAGCAGTATCCGAAGTCAGCAGTATGAAAAGTTAGCAGTATGAATACTCAGTAGTATCCCAAGTTAATAGAATGCATATTTAGTTAGTAGTATGCATACTCAGTCAGTAGTATCCAAAGCTCTCAGCATACACAGTTAGTAATACCGCAAGTCAACAGAATGCATATTCAGCTACCAATCTGAATATTCAGTTAGTACCAAAATTAATGGAATGCATATACTGTTAGTAGTATCCCAAGTTAAAAGAATGTATATTCAGTTAGCAGTATGAATATTCAGCTAGCAGAATCTCAAGTCAATAGAATGCATACACTGTTAGTAGTATCCCAAGTTAATTAAATGTATATTCAGTTAGCAGTATGAATATTCAGCTAGCAGAATCTCAAGTCAATAGAATGCATACACAGTTAGTAGTATGCATACTCGGTCAGTAGTATCCGAACGGAACCACCTGGACAGTCCCGGGCGTGTCTTCCCTCGCGCCTTCCGGCAGGGCGAGGAGCAGACTTCCGAAATCTCGTGCACAGTGGCACTCGCACTGGCGACCGTAGACGGGCGTGATCTTCTTGGCGCTGTTCTTCTTCGCTTTCCTCTTCCTGTGGCGAGAACTCCGGGGCCTGCAGTGGCGGAACGAGAAGAGGAAGACCGACAGCAGGCTCTCGCAGAAGGCGCAGAACTCGAGCAGGGAGATGCCCAGCCACCCGCCCGTGATGCCGCCCAGGTAGCTGAAGAGCTGCTCCGTCTGAAAAACGGAGAGAGAGAAATAAAATGGAACGCTTAACCCTTTAACGCGCAGTGTTGCCGCTCTGGCAACACCAAACTCTCACGTTTTGACTGTTGACAGTCGCGAAGAATAGATTGGATTTGTATAAAAATAATTGCGGGTGACATAGCTCCGCGAGAATCCTTTGCTTTTTAGCACGTCATTTCCCCGTAAAAAAAAAAAAAAAAAAAATTGCCTCACGATTATTTTTATTAACAGCACTCACATCTGCTGAAAAATGGAAGAACGCGAGAACAGCTAGACGGATTGCTCAATGCTGAAAAAAGGGCAGCCGTTGCTATCGCTCGACTTAATTACCAGCAAGATGGCGGACGATCGAAACGTTCATCGCGGGCCACAGATCTAGAGACCCTTTTTTGACGGCAGCTGGCTGTGCGCGAGCAACGGCTGCCCTTTTTTCAGCATTGGGAAAGGGTTGCGCCTCAAAGGGTTAACGACTTTGAAGTGCAACTATTTCCATCGAAATACACCGAAGAGCCGAAACATTATGGCCACCTACTTAATAACGCATTGTGCCTTCAAAACACCTGCAACTCGCCTGGACACGGATGCCACGAGTCCTTGGTAGATAACTGGATACAGGTTGTACCGAATATTTAAGCAGACATCCCCAAAGCATAATACAGCCTGTGTATAGCCTGCTGTACAAAAGGGGAGCAGCTGTTCTCCTGGAAGACGGCGTACCCTGACACGGCCCTAGACGTAATGAGGAGAAACCGGGATTTATCCGACCAGGCATCTCTCTTCCACATAATCCAGTCTCGATGTTCCCGAGCCCACTGTAGAGGTAGTTGACAAGGACGCTGGGTAATCAGAGGCACATGAGTGGGACGTCTGCTCGGCAGTCCCATGTCCAACAGTGTCAGCTGAATTGCGTGTTCCGAAACACTTGTACTTGGACCTGCATTGTATTGGGCTTGTCATTCGCTGTACTAGGCGGGACAGTCTCCGGCGTCCTCTTTCTTGGATGATGCGTGGACGCCCAACATCTTGTCGTCTACTGCGGGTTTCACCGCACTAATCCACTTTTTATAAAATACTAACAACGGCAGATCGTGAACAACCGACCCGTCGTGCAGTTTCGGAGATACTCGTTCTGAGTGTTCGGACCATTACAATCTGCCCTCTCTGTCCAATTCGCTTAGGTCAACAGACTTTCCCATCACTCACAAACGTAAGTGCAAGAAGGATTCTCCAGCAACAAATAATACCATTTCCACTTAACTACGTGTTCCCCATGTCATCCAGACGAGATCATTGAAAAATGTGTGGGGGGTCAGTGTAATGGCTCGTCGGTGTAGAACAACTGGATATACTTCCCAATGTTGAAAGAGTGCAGCCGCTGCCATCCCTTGATTTAACTACCAGCAACATGACAGTAGATCGAATCGCCAGTCGCGTGCCACAGAACGAAAGCACTTTTCTGGCACAGCTGGCTGTGCAGAATACACTCTGTGGCACACGACTGGCGATTCGATCGACAGCCATGTTACAGGTAAACCGTCATGGTTACTAGAAAGAAAAAAGACGCAAAAATACGCTATGGTCACAAATAGCGTACATCTTTATAGTATGTTTTACAAATAGTGTATAGCGCTCGATTTAACTAGCAGAAACATAGCGATACGTTCAACCGCTATATTGCTGGTAGTTAAACTGAGTGATGGAAACGGCTGCATTTTTTCAGAGTTGGGGCCATTTAGCCATACTTTCTTTTTGCAACTGACAGAGAAAGCTCTTGTGGTTTCCTACTCTGGTGTCGGCGCGATCACCGTGCGTTAAAGAGTTAAGGAGGTGGAAATTAAAAGCTGCACGAAATTAATTATTTTTGCAAATGCCATGGGAGAATAGGGTAGCCACAGTTTCGTGGAGTGCGAACTGACGTAAAGGATGCAAGATATCGTTCCTTAATGGAGATTGTGGTTTTCCGGATGGAAATCACAGTCTCCAGTCAAAATTATTGCTTAAAAATTAGCCTTAAGTTGCAAAAAAAGTTTTAAAAGAACAGACAAATAAATAGAATATACAAGGTCTGTCCCAAAAGTAATGAGGAAAAAAAAAGCACATTTCTGACACATCACCAAGGAAAACCTGCGCCTCAGAAGTGTAGACTGGAATGTCAGTGACGTATTCCGCAGCTGGCTGTGCGCGGCGCACAGCCAGCTGTCGTCAAAAAAGGATCTCTAAATCTGTGTCACGCGATGAACGTTTCGATCGTCTGCCATCTTGCTGGTAGTTATGTCGAGCGATGGCAACGGCTGCCCTTTTTTCAGCATTGGGAAAGGTTTGCGCCTCAAAGGGTTAAGATGCGGCGATCTATTGAACAGCACTAGTCAATAAAGCTTTGCTTTAACTTAGGCAAAAGTGGTCAAAAGTGGTCGCTATCCACGTGCTTCCCTATCCACCGTGCATTCCCGATCGGGTCCACCTGTGACTTTTTTTTTTTTTTTCGTTATTACGGCTTAAGATGGACACGAAAGGAAGCCATTATGTCACACTTCAAGATGTCCAAGGATTTTTGCACATGCGTTATTTTTATTGCATGCATGTTTACGTCTAACTGTTGCCGTTCGCAACAGCATGTGGAAATAGCGTACCGCATACGTTAGTGTATTATATAAGTAGATATAATTTTTTTCTCATTACTTTTGGGACAGACCTTGTATGCTTAACTTGTGTGTGAAAATAATGCTATTTTCAACAATATTTTAAGAAAGACTGCGATTAGAGAACAATATTTTAAAAGCACTTATTTTCGTGAGCCCGTCGTAATCGTGAAAATTAAATCCTTTTTTTTTTCCGGCTTCAAATAACAATAAAAAGTCAGAAATTTTTCACTTGCCAGAATTTAATGATTTATGGCACAGTTACAAACTCTTTCTTGACAACTTCTCTTTCTTACAACTATTTCTTGAATTTAAAACAATAATGCAGCTAATAGAATGCAGCTCATTCATTTACAATATTTATAGCAATCGGAATTATAGACCGCGGGGGTTGTGTTTAGAGCGGTGTGGGGAGAGAAGGGGGCACACATCGAAATCAAGAGTAGAAAATGGAAAATTTTCTAAAATATCCAAACGTTTTTAAGGTAAAAGAAAGTTGGGGGAGCATCTGCCCCTCCTCTGGTGCTACGCAAATCGTAAAGAGGGGAGATCAGCGAAGAAAATTTTTGCTTCTGAACTGCTCAGTGGGCTCAAAAACAACTCAAAACTTACCGTATACTCTGGAGAATGCCTGTATATCCGGTGTTCCATCGTTTGATAGTGAATTTTTAAGTCCAAGACATACATCCTTAAATAGAAAACAGAAAAGTGCAGTTAGAGCACATTTAGATACATCTTTATATGCCACGTTACAACAAACAATATCTGCATATATCAATAAAATGAGCATTATTTTGCCGAAAAAGAACCATAAAACATTCGAAACAAGTTATGTTCCGCCGAGTTTAAAAAAAAAAAAAAAAACTTCGGTTAGTGTTTTAAAATGTATTTTATGGTTTACTGGAACAGATGGGAAAACTGCCTGTAAAATAGACTTCCTTTAAAACTTCATTTTCAAGGAAGAAACATAAATCATGCAGGAACGCATCGATTATGAAAACCATTTCCAACACAGCCCTTTCTTGCTCGTATGCACAGGGTCGGCGCCCTATTCTGCGGGTTCTTCTCTCACGTGGAAGAAACTTAGAAAAATTACGCATTAAATGTTTTTAATGCTTTAGTTATTATAAGTTGATTCACTATAGAAATAATAATTAGTCCAATAAAAAATTTTTAAGACTGAAAATTTCAGAATAATAAATTTAAATGAGTTTAAAATCAGTTGCAGTTTCTTTATTTCAGCACGAATGGAATAGCGCTCAAGTCGGGAATTGCAAATGGTCTTTAATAAATAAATTTTCTTCTAATCGCCATTTCCTGATTATTTTCTAGCACATAATTTTGCGAACCGTGGTAAATTTATTAAACATTATAAAAGGTTTTGAAAGAAATATCCTTGCTGTGCTTGTGGCGTGACTGACACTGACAGTCAGAACTATCTCTACAGTTGTACTTTTGTACATGATTTAAGAAAAAAAAATCTACTCCCTACAGACGTCCATGATATTCTTTTATTATATTCCTTAATTTTGTTTCTCAGCGCAGTCTTTCAATATTAATGCATTTAGTGATTTTAATGAAGATAACATTTTTGCTTATTTGATGCCGCTTGACCTCCTGTTTCCATTATTAATAAAATTAAATAAACACTTTTTTGGTTGTTCTTATCATCGCTTTGTCTCCCGTTTTTTATGTCTTTTATTAAATATTTAGTTCTTGAAATAAAAATATTACTTAATGTATGTTAAAACATAAGCATTTTGGCATGCTTGTTCCTTGGGTTTTTGGATTTTCTATTACTACCGTATTACCCCGAATATAATGCGACCCCGATTTTTTAAAGATCTATTTCTTTGTTTTGAAAGAAAGGAATAAAATAAAACATATTTTTATAGTATCTTTAAAGATGACTTACTTTTTGTTATTCCCTGTCCTTTCCTGATAATCCTCGATTAGACTCTCGTTCACTGTCTAGGAATGAAAATAAAATATAATACGTAAAGATAAAATTAAAATCTGAAGCACTTTCATATTTTAAATACGCACTAAAGTGTTATACATTAAAAGAGTATCATAATCCATGTGTCGTCCCTATTTTTCTTTCTTGTTCCATTAAGTTGGAAAGTGTATCATTATTCATGAGTGTGCCGTATTTGTCTTCCTTGTTCCATAAAACACTTCTTTGGAATCAGAAATCTATCCTAAAATCATCTACAAAAGCTGTTTTGCAACCTTCGCCAAGCAAATTCCAACTATACTTCACTATTTTAAATACTGTTTGGAATGTGCATCATAATCCGTGAGTGTTTGTCTCTCTTGTTCCATAAAACACATCTTTAGAATCGAAAAGTATCTTAAAATTGCCTACTGAACTGTTTTAAAAATTTCGACAAGCATATTCCCACTATACTTCACCATTTAAACACCATTTGGAATGTGCATCATAATCCAAGAGTGTTTGTTTTTCTTGTTCGATAAAACACTTCTTCAGAGTTGAAATCTGTATTAAAATCGCCTACCAAAACTGTTTAACAATCTTCGTCAGGCATATTCTAACTAGATTAACTATATCAACTTTATAAATAAAGAGTGGAAAGTGTATCATAATCTATGTGTGTATTGTATTTGTCTTCCCTGTTCCATAAAACTCTTTTTTCGGAATTGAAATCTATATTAAAATATCTACCAAAACTGTTTAACAATCTGCGTTAGGCATATTCTAACTATATTTCACCTTTATAATAAACTGTCGCTTTCGCCAGTTTCTAGCCAAATTTGGGAGATATCGCAAAACTTGGTTCGGTTTTGAAGACATTTTTTGGCACCGAAATTCGCAATCAGTTCTCAAAAATTGAAAACCTTGTGCGCTTGTCAACATTCATTCTCTCCCCCCCCCCCCCCCCCCTGCGTTATCTGCCAAACACATTTGAAAAGGGCTTGACCTTGACAATTGGTAAAGTTAAAAAAACTAAAAAGAGCTAAAAAACCTGCCATCTGTAGAGCTAAAAAAAAAAAAAAAACAGCTTGATTTTAATAGCACTGTAGAGCTAAAAAATGAAAATACATCCAGTATTACAAGAGTTCTAAGAGAACTAAAATTCCTTCCCGGTTTGAAACTGGTTACTCTAGTTACGAGGATGGTGATTTCCCGCATACAACTATGACACTCCAAAATAATATTAGTTATGAATAGTTGAATGTTACTTACTAATTTATTGGTCGTCGATGTCGGTGAAGAATCGACACTTTTAGGATAATGGACGTCACTAGAATAAAATTATAACAGAACAGTCAATGAAACTTTGAATAAAGAATGGAGTTCAATTAGACCTTTTTTTTTTAAATCAAAAACAGACAACTGTTCGAAAATTTTCGTTTCTTTCGGGAAAAAAAAAATAATAAATAAATCCACCGCTGCATTTGAGGAAGAATGGACAGATACGGATGAGCTACAGTCAAAAATGCAGGGTATCAGTTATCAGAAAATTACGAATTTTGTGGATCACATTTAAAAAAAAAAATAGAAGATAACATGGAGCAGAAAAAAAATCCGAAAATCGCCATTAGACAGAGTATTATTAATAAATTATACATTTAGCCACATTACATAAATACGATCACCGTATGAATTTTCTCCATGTTTTATAACAGTCTGCGTGACGTCGAAAACAGTTTGCATCTTTTCAGGTTTTCGAGTTACGCCCTCTGATGTCGATAACTGCAACTTCTTTTTTTATCCTATGAAACGTATTTTCGGGTTATTATTAAGGGATCTACAAAATTTCACAATTTTCTGATGACTGCGACGATTTCGGAATAAAATATTTTTTTAATGGGCAACCGTGTACTTAAGAGGGTGGGATTCACCACGTGTTTTCAGTTTTGAATGAATATCTTTTAAATTTATTCAGAATTAAAATACGTATCTTAATTTTCTTCCACTTGCTAAGGTTCTCGAGGCGGCAGCATCCCATACGCACAGAAATATAATGTTTTACTCTCGCAAGTGCGGATCCAGAATTCTTTTTAGGGAAGAGGCGCACGAAACTTGAATACCACTGCGAAGGCGCAGTGGTCGCCGCATGTTTGTTGTAGTCTTCAGAAAGTCGCCTTGGTCGACATTATCGAAGGAAGTTAAGTTATGAGAAGGAGGTATTACAAATAATTGTTCTGCTAAAATATACGAACACGATAAGATGTCCGATCTTGCATTTTTGTATTTGCTATTTTGTATGGCAAACAAGCACGCATAAGGCACCTGCATTTTTGTTCATGTTTTGACATAGAGATGTTCGAAGAGGCTCACGAAAATCCGCCGTTAATCTTAAAGAGGACTTTAACTAACGAAAAATCAATATTTTTCTATGTTGGATCTCGAAGTCAAATCTTACACTTCCCTTGGAAAATGGGATAACGCCGTTGTTGCATATAGATGGCTTAACGCCTCACTGGGTAACGGCTGGTGTGGCCATCGAAGGAAAGACAATATTTAAAAAGTGTTTATTTATAATGACGATCATCCTCAAATAAAAATATTTACATTTATTTCATACGGCGATAAATTTTGGCAGAGCTTTAAATTCCCCCTAAATTCAAACCTCATATTAAAATATTAAATTCATGTTACATAAAAAACTCAGTAATGAACTTAAAGACTTTTTTGGTGTAAATATGCACCATAGCAGACGAAAAGTTCACGATATACGCACTCGTTAACAGATATAGTTTCAATATTTTAATCATCTCGAGATAGAACATTCCCCCCCCCCTTTTTAAATTCATTTGTTACTAAGGTAACCACATAAGCAAAAGTGAAAAAAATAATTAAATTTGCTCACGTTCATAATCTCGTTCACATGCTAAGTTGGGAAATTAAAAACATGTAAAACAAGTTAGTAGTCAGCACGGGAAATATTTTATTCTTTTACCACTAGGATCGCTTCACGTTATTCGATTTTCAATGTTTGCATAATTGAAACAGTCTGAGCACCACAAATCCCAACAAGCAGCTACGGAGAGTTTCCACTCCTATAGTATATCTCTGTGGTTGGATTCGCATAGTCATTCACAAAAATATTAAGAGTATGTATAGCCCCTATATTTCTCTCAGGGAAAAAAAAAGGGACTGCCAAACACAGTTAAGCAATACTTACTGACACGGCACACCGCACAAACTACTGCAATACTCTCTGTATGTTCTAGCAGTATTGTCTGCACAAATTATGTCTTCTACAGTTAAGAAAAAGAATGCAGATTTTAACAAATATATATTTATTAAAAAACATTATATTATAATAAATTGAGTTTGACTACACTTTTCCTTGTTCTGTAAGAACGATATTTTAACAACTTATGAAAAGAATCATATTTTTTTCTTCCGACAGCTTTACAGCGGAATAGGGCTTACTGTAAGAAAATATAGTTTCCTTTTTGATCTCTATAAGTTGAAATCTCGCCATTTTCTTTTTATGGACATTATTGTACGTCAAAAGAGAAATTTCGTTAAGGCTACTCCGATTAAGATAGATTTCGCGTTACTGCGTATTCATCGCTTTATATGTAGTTCTTTCGGAATTAAACATTCCGAAAATCTTTTCAGTTGTTTTTTTTAACACAAAACGGAGTAATAATAAAAGAGTCCATCTTTTGTCTTATGGAGGGCTGAAGTTCTAAAAATAAATTGAACATTGATAAAACCGAGCTTTTGTTTATTTATTATTATTATTATAATTATTATTATTACAAAAAGCTTATCTTTTGGAATATATAAAATTTCGGGTTTAAAAATTGCCGCTATAAAGAATTCTCGTTAATACAGACAAAAATTGCTAGTCCTTGACTGACCGTCATTACGAGAGTTCATTATATATGTTTTCAAACTGATTAAAGAGTTTTAAAAAATAAAAAATAAAAAAAAATAATGAAAAAGAAGTTTTCAAGGAGGCTGCATATTTTAATAAACGATAAGCATCACAGGACTTTTGAACAGTTTAATAATTATAATAATAATAATACTGTTATCACACACTCGAAAAAATTAACAATGTTTCATCACCGAATGTACTATTCACTTATATTAACAGTAAACTCAAGTGCCTCATGCAACTTTCAAAGAAATTTTCTAAAGTATAAAATTGCATTTAAAAATTTGTCAAAGCGTTATCCTTTTAGAAAAATTTTGAAAAATTCCGGATGTTCAAGATTTTTTCCCAGAATGCTTACTAACTTTTATGGGTTCACTATTTTAATAATCGTGCATACTGAAACTTATAAAAATAATTTCTGAGCTTTTGAATAGCTACAATGCTAATAGAAATACTAGTTTAACATTTCACCATAAAATGGTGTTAAATTAACTGCAGCTTTTCTGTGGAGGAACGTTAAACTATGGTGCTTAAACTGATCAACAGAAAGACAAATGATGTTGAAACTTATCTCCATAGAAATCTCACAGCTAGTTTAGCACCGTCTTATGGTGAAATATTAAACTTAACTGCTATCGACAACGTAGCGGAATTGGATTATTTAAAAAGCTGTTCAAAAGTGGCATGAATTCTTAAAAGAGTAACCCTAGAGCTCACCTTCCGTCACTTCATCGGGGTTGTACCTCATGCTGTTCATATGCAGCACCACATCCATAGTAAAGTATCTGTGGCTGCATTTCTGGTACTGGAAATAGATCAAACACTCCACGGTACAAATCTGTAAGGGAAGAATACCGTTACGAGTTTTCTTGGGGTGAACTACTCTCCAGGGTTTGATTTAGGCTGAAATTCGTATTCTACGCATCAATTAATTAAATTTTACATTTTGTTGCATGTAAATCGGTTAATTAGAATGCGAGATAGAGACCTTCTATGTTCAACATAGGAAAACAAGGGGGGTTGACGGTTTCTCGCCAAATACTGGCGATATCGCTTAGCTGGATTCAGTTTTGGGGATTTACTATTGGCGCCAAATTTGGCGACATTTGGATGCGTTTCTATTAATGGGGCCTGCAATGTTCGCTTTCCTGCATTAGTATTACGCAATAGCATTAGTTTTACCCAAGGTACGCGATTGTTGGGGGATTATTCTAAAAATAAGAATCGCGTGGAAATCACTCGAAAGTTCGGACAGACTATGAATAAAAGGACTGCTCACGACCAAGGCGCTTAGTTTTGAATTGTCTTCTTTAAAGTACGTTGCACTGAGTGCCGTATCGCTCTGCATTGTGAGAAGCGTTGTTTCTTTCGTTTGGTTTTCGAAGCTTATTTTGAAAGCTATTTGTGAATTCTGTATTTTTGTATTCTGTGGAGCCGTCAAAGGTTCTGCTCGAGTATTCCAATGAGCTTTTAGATTGTGGATTTTATCGTATGCGAAAAGCCGTGTTCGAGGGAGCCACTTTATCACCTGACTGGTATAAAACGTGTTATTTCTTGTTAGTTTCCGTGAATTGCACAGATTATTAGTCGATTTGCTAGAACCAAGTTTCTGTTTCGCCCTGTCAACTGAGCTGATTACTGGAATGTTCCATACACACTGGACTTTTAGCCTTACGAACTCGAAAACTCCACACAGTTTCTCTAACAATATGGTCTTGATTGCAGTTGGTACACTAAGTCAGTAAAGAGAGATGAATCATGCCGAACGCTTCGATTATGAAAAAAAAAAAACTTTCCATCACAATCTAAATTGCGTTTAAAAGAGCTATGAATTCCATTACACAATTTTTGAAGGAGCCCCCCTGCTAGGGTAGGGGCTGAAGAACCATTCTGTCACGCCTAGGGTCCGGGTTTGATTCCCGGCTTGGATGTTAACCCTTTGAGGCGCAACCCTTTCCCAATGCTGAAAAAAGGGCAGCCGTTGCCATCGCTCGACTTAACTACCAGCAAGATGGCGGACGATCGAAACGTTCATCGCGTGCCACAGATCTAGAGACCCTTTTTTGACGGCAGCTGGGTGTGCGCGGGCACAGCCAGCTGCCGTCAAAAAAGGGTCTCTAGATCTGTGGCACGCGATGAACGTTTCGATCGTCCGCCATCTTGCTGGTAGTTAAGTCGAGCGATGGTAACAGCTGCCCATTTTTCAATACTGGGCAATCTATCCAGCTGCTCTCGCATTCTTCCATTTTTCAGCAAATGTCAGTGCTGTTAAAAATAATCGTGACCATTTTTTGACAGGAAATGACGTGCTAAATAATAATGGATTCTCGTGGAGCTATGTCACCCTCAACTATTTTTATAGAAATCAAATCTATTCTTCGTGACTGGCAACAATCAAAACGTCAGAGTTTGGCGTTCCCAGAGGGGGATCACTGCGCTTTAAAGGGTTAACGCGTCCGTCCCTTCATAGGGGAGTAGAGATAGACGCGAGACGATAGAAAGGTCTTTCGCGTTTCGCAAAACAGTTGCAAGGCTTTGCAAAATCCTTATATTGTAATAATAAAAACGCCTGTCTCCTCAAGCAAAAAAGGTGTAAATCTCTGTCTCGTCTCATCTCGCATCCCTCCGTACTAGGGGTTGACGCTGGTCGCCGTGCCGGATATAGAGGTGTGGACTGTGGAGGACCCAAATAATTATTAAACAAATTAAACAATTTTTCGACGGCCTGTGTTTCGAAGAGGGTTCGGCGTTTAACCCAGCAGTCCCAAGTTGGATTCCCCATGAAGGTAGATTTTATTTACACAAAGAATAATGCTTACTTCTTTTCTGGTATTGCACTCTTAAGTAACGTCGACATGTCTCGCAACCGATGACATAGAGGGCCAGTAGTATGTGTGAAATGTGTCTTTCGACAGAAATTTCACATAAAAATGTACATTGTGTGTGTGTGGGGGGCTTCTCCCCAGGGCTGCAGACCCTGTTGCCCTCCCCCCCCCTTTAAATCCGGCTCAGGTTGACCGCTCACATAATAGAATGAATGGCCAATACCGTCTGTCCGTCCGCCACCTTCTGATGATCCAAAGTGGAGGATCCAAATTTTGACGGGAAGCTCCGGGAAAGAAGCACGTAGTTCTAAACGACAGATTCAGTGACGTGAGCTGACCTCTCCTGGATAATAAATACCTTCTGTTTGCTGTAGTGGAGAATGCCTATTTGGCAAGTGTGAGCCCGTTATTAAAAATAATAATAATAAAATAACCTGCTTCCGAAAGAGAGCTGTTTTCTGTTCTGTCTGTCCGATTTTAAAATCTGCTTTCTGATTTTAAAGCTTGAAAGCAGTATTGAAAGATAATTTTCTGTTTTTATTTAGACGCTTTTGTCAAAAATTTACATTTCTAGTGTAAATTATTGTTTCCAGTGTAAGTTAGGCAGTTAAAAACTGCCTGTACTCAGTAACATAAACAGAATATTTAGATATTTGGGATAACAGTTAATGGGAGCAACTTTTTACTTCCTTGTACGTAGTATAAGGAAGTAATGTGATCCCGAAAAATTTTGGGGGCCAAATTTCGACATAAAAACCGATTTTGACTACCTCTAAATTGAATTTTAAAAATTTTTTCGATGCATCTCATCGTAGGCTAGCATGCACGATCATATTAACGCGTCTGCAACTCATTTTGACCAGTGGCGAGTCTACTGTGGCCAGTTTTTCCATGCCGTCTGTACGTACGTACGTACGTGTGTACGTACGTACGTGTGTACGTACGTACGTACGTACGTACGTATGTATGTAACTCGCATATCTCAAAAACTATTGGTCGTAGAATGTTGAGATTTGATATTTAGGATTGTTCTATGATCTAGTTGTGCACCTCCCCTTTTGGTGGCAATCGAATGGATAGTTTATGTACAGGACCGCCCAAAAGATTCGAAATACATTACGCTCTATGGGCCGAAATTCATTAAACTCGCCTAACTCAAAAGCTATTAGGCGTAGAATGTCGAAACTTCATATTTTGGATAGTTGTAACATCTAGTTGTGCACCTCCCCTTTTGGTGGCAATCGAATGGATAGTTTATGTACAGGACCGCCCAAAAGATTCGAAATACATTACGCTCTATGGGCCGAAATTCATTAAACTCGCCTAACTCAAAAGCTATTAGGCGTAGAATGTCGAAACTTCATATTTTGGATAGTTGTAACATCTAGTTGTGCACCTCCCCTTTTGGTTCCATTCGACTGGATAGTTTATCTACAGGACTGCCCAAAACATTCGAAATACATTACACTCAATGGGCCGAAATTCATTAAACTGGCATATCTCAAAAACTGTTAGGCGTTGAATGTTGAAACTTTATATTTAAGATTGTTGTAACATCTAGTTGTGCACCTCCCCTTTCGGTTCCATTCGACTGAATAGTTTATCTACAGGACCGCCCAAAAATTCGAAATACATTACGCTCTATGGGCCGAAATTCATCAAAGCGTTTTTTAGAGGTATTGGGCTATTTCAAACGACTCAGAAGTGATATATGCTGTAAAGAGTTAGAAAATGAATTTCTCTATTAAAAAAAGTGCCTTTATCATTTATAGTTCTGCTACAGGAACACTCAAAAGATTTCCAATACATTACGGTCAATAGCAATTTTAGGGGCATTCATCCATTTCAAGCACAATACCGTCCTACCACATAAGTTAGGTAATGGTCCGACCACGGTCACGTGCCTCCCTCAAGAACTATGCCAAAAGTCGCCAAGCTTGGCGACTTTTGGTGTACGTGTGTGCATATTTAACTCTCAAATCTCAAAAACTATTATGAAATTTCATATATAAGAATGTTGTAACATCTAGTTGTGCATCTCGATTTTTGGTTCCAATCTACTGGAGAGTTTATTTACAGGACCACCGAAAAGAATTTCAGTACCTTAATGTCTATGGACATCTTCATTATAACACAACTGTAGACAGTCATTGTTTGGTGCATGCCCAAAATCTCGCCGTCTGTCCTCGACCTTGGCGAGTTTTGGCGAAATATCGCCAAATTTGGCGATAGTCAGTCATTTCGTCCATGCCCAAAGTATCGCCATTTGTCATCGTTCTTGGCGAGTTTTGGCGAAATATCGCCAAATTTGGCGATAATCTGTCATTGTTTGGTTTATGCTTAAAATCTCGCCAAATGTCGTCGACATTGACGAGTTTCGCCGAAATATCGCTAAATTTGGCGCCAAAAATTATTTCCTATTTTGTATAACTCTAAAACTTTAACCCGTAGATTTTTTTAACTTTGTATTTAGAACTATTGTAATATCTAACTGTTTTCAATATCTTTTTTGACAGCAATCGACTGAGAATTTATTTACATGGTGAGCCAAATGACTTTGAATACATTGAGGTGTATAGATGCATTCAATTCATTGAAGGTCTGTGCTCACTGACTACTTTGGCTATCCCCAAAATCTCGCTGACTATCTCAAGTTTGTCGGCTTTTGGTGAAATATCGCCAAATAAAGTGTCAGAAGGAAATCTTTCAAATTGAACTCAGCTTGGCGATATCGAAATATTTGGCTAGAAATTGCTAAACCTTACTATTATTGATATTTTATCTCTTTCAAACAAATAAATTTAGAGGAAGTGCGTCGAAAATATTTTTGATCTAATGGACGTGCAAGGAAGTCATGTGTTGGACACATCAGATTTTTTTTTCTTGTGGGGTGGGGGATAATAATACATAAACATAAACAAAAATATTAATAAAATACATACTTTTTACCTAATAGCAAAAAAATGATGTTTACTTTTACCGAATGGCAGAAAAAGTCTTAAAGAGGAAAGATTAGTCATTTGCTCCTCTGTAACAAAAGCCTAGGATGCTTCTTTTCTTTTTATTTATTACGTCACTTATTTTACGTGCCGAAATATTAAAACTATGATTTCCACATACTTTTTTAATAATCGAGTGAGAGTATTTCGCATCTTAAAGAGCAAAAATATAGCCTTCGATCCATTGTCAATTTTCCATTTTAAAGCTAAGAATATTTTTTACGAGGCAGACGATAATTAAATCGTACTCCGAATTGATGCCACAAAGATTTTCTTCTTATTCAGCTACATTTAATTCATGGAGGAAGTCAAAATCGTTACAAAAATGTGTGAACACCCTGTGTATCTTACCGTGCACTAACAATTGTGAATCCCTTTTCGATAAACATCTGATTATTGGATAGCCGTTTAATTGAGCCAAACTGCTTTAATTCCGATGTGGGTCAAATAACCGGAATGCACTGTATTTCTAATGGAGGGAGGTTCATCCTTATGCCCTCCTCTCCCCTCTTGTTTCCAATCTCGACTCTTTAAACTTTGCTTTTCCTGCATTTGGTCTTTGGATGCGTTACATCTGAAGATTTTCAAAGTTGTGTTGTTTCACAGAAGAATCCCAAAAAAGGTTCCCTTATGATATGATACCGTCACGATCTGTCAAGATCTTTCTGAATCATCTGAACAGACCCTAAGCCATGGCCATTTTTGGTAATCAGGCCCAGATTTCCAAAAGTATATACGCACAGTGTACTCTAAAATCACAGTAGCAAGTATTTAAATATTTATAATACAACACAAGTTGCTTTACTTACCCTTGGTGTAGGCTCCAGTTTGTTATACTTGAAAAAGGGTAATTTGAGATAATCCGTGCAATTTGTCTTGTAGGGGTGGGCAAGCATGTACGTTGTAATCTGAAAGGTATTTTAATAAAAGTCTGTCAGACATCAACAGGATTTATTACAGAGGAACTGAATTTCTGAGGCCATGATACGCTGCAATTTTTTTTTACGTCAATTTCCCTAACTCAGTAAGGCTTGACGCCATTCCCTCTCAAACTGAAAAAGCATAATCTGGGTAATGCAAAGCATGAGCTCTTTCTGTTTGCTAATTTTCTTGCGATGTGTACAAATCTAAGAGCGATCGGTTTGAATTTTTGTTTTGATATGCTAAAAAACAACAAACAAAAATCTCTGGCCCGGGTTATTGGTGTTCATCTGATAATGCCCGTAGCTTTTACGGGTATTTTAGATGCTCCGCGTTGGAAGCGTTGGGCCGCGTTGGTTATCGGTAAGATATCTTACCGATGACTATAACATACGTTTCAGGATTAATCCGCGTGTCAAATGTTTTGTGAATTAGACTATTAAAACAATCTGAGCAACACCACACAAGTGATAATCCCTTCGGACTGCGTTCTGACGTCACTAAGATTAGTCCGATGAGCTGTCGGCAGCTGCACATAAGGGTTAAGTAGACCAATTGCCGATAGCGCATCGGCCGAACTTCTGTGACGTCAGACCGCAGTCCGAAAGCACTATGTCTAGTGTGGTATAATGAGACTGAAAAGGTTTAGAATCTCTGATTGAAATCCTCCAACATACCGTCTAACTAAATGATATTGAGGTCATCTGCCACTGCCACGTTCCTTTATGCGAACGTTCAGATTTGTATTTGAAACGTATTGATTGATTCGAAACGTATGCTAGAATGTAAACATTTGGAAGAGAGAATCTGCACCTAAAGCTCTACCATACCTTGCAGAATACCAACATGCGTTAGCGGGTTGCGAATAACGTCAATTTCATATCACACATCCGAACGTTCGCTTAAAACGAACGTGGCAGAATAGAGCCCATTGTTTTTGTAATATGTAATCGAGCATGACAACTCAACTCTCGCCCGATCTGCTTATCCCAGAATTCTCTGCTGATCTGTTATTCTTTTTTATCAGTTTTAAGTTCGTATTGTTTTGTTTTTTTTTCATCGTGATGCTGTAGACATTCGTGTTTATGTATAAATTTTATAAATACATGCGTTTATAGTTATTAAAAGAAAGATTATCTTTATGCACACAAGACACTGAAACTGATATTATTTTTCCGACATCGAGACTTAAGATCACCCTGCATTTTACAGAGATGGGTAAGCATTCTGTTCTTTCGCTACCAAACTACAGCTTTAAATTTGTAGCATTTTGGAAAAATCGAAAAGAAAGAAAGCAAATACAATTTAAAGCTGGTGGTTACATTGGTGGAACCCATGTAAGATTATCACTTTTTTTTTGTTGTTGTTGTTAAAGGGAAATGAACATCTAGTTTAAATGTTCACATGACAAAAATGTTTTTTAGGTCATTGAAAGTGCAGTGTGTTTCATATAAAATGTGTGCAAAACTTTAAGATGTGATGAACACATCTAATGAAAATATTTTCATCATAGAATGCATGGTCGGAATTCAAAGTCCAAAATCGTTAGAGGGCGCCAATCTCTCCACGGATACGTTACCTACAATCAATATATATGGGTATATGTAAATCCACATACGCAAAAGTGTCGCTTTTCTATCAAATTTTTGGCACGAATAACCGACGACTATCTTTACAGACCTTACCCTCTGGCAAAAATCCTTCACGGAGAAAACTACCACACGTTTCTGCAGAAGGTGCTCTTAGACATGTTGAACTACACTCACCCACACTTCCGGCAGATAATATGATTCCAGCCCATTATGGGGAACTAACTATACTTGGGGCAAACCTAACCTGACAGTGGAGGCAAAGCTATAGACCGTGTGATTCCGCCGCTCTCAAATAGTTCCTTTCGTTTGCCCAGCTTATTACAGAACTAACACATTTTTCATCTATTAAGTGCTAAAATAAAGTGTATGCTACAAAATAATTGCATATTTATATTACTTGATGCAGTAATTAAGAGTATTAAGAAAGCGAGTCAGAAATCGGATGTAACGCCTTCCCAGAAGCTTGACCAATTATCATTGGTCAAGCGTCACCTCTTTTGTGCTGGTGGGAATTTAGTACTGCGGATTTGCTTTGTGATTGGGTTGCTTTGTGATGTTGACAGCCAAATACTTGGAAGGAGAACCGAGTGTCGGAGCGATACACACGGTGAGTAGCAAAGCACATATACGGTTACTACATACGGTTACTACATACGGTTATTACATACGCTTTGGTGAGTAGTGAAAGGACCCCTCTAGCCTTCCCCTCCACTATCAGGTTCGGTTTGCTCCGAGTATAAAGGGACGAAGCTATCTCGACGCAACCTTTCCTAACGAGTGGTAGAGGTCGGATTGTAGCATAGCCACCACGTTCGCCAGATTTTAAAACTTTGAGACAGATTAGGCGGGGAGCCTAAGTGAAATATGCATGATAAGGCGCCTTGGTCGATGCTTTGTTTACCACAGGGCTATTCTATTTTCTTTTGGCTACAACCTCGTATGTATTTATTTACTTGTCTTTATAAAAATAAGAATTTCATAAAAATCTTCAAATATATAAACGCTATGGAATTTAGCTAAGGAGATGTAAAAAGCACGGTTCATAACTCTGCTGAGAGGGGCCAAGGATCCACCGCTGGCCCCTCCCTCGTGTGCGCCACTGCGTACGAGCATTACGATCAGTGTTGCCACATGTTCTTTCGCAAAATGTGCTACATTTATCTATATTACACCGGTCAACATGATTTTTGGGTCTGACTTCTACATGTTAAATTTTAGTTTCTCCTACGCCAAAACTAAGGAAAATAATTTTTTTTTAAATGAAAGTTTGCTTTCGTAGAAATTAAAGCAGTTTTTCAATTTTTGGCAAAAATCACTGAATTTTATATATTTTTTTTTATAATTCCACTCTAAATTATGATCAGAAAAGTTATTACTGGATATAAAAGCCTTTTTTATTCAAGATTTGTGATAAACAATAACATATAAATGTAAAATAATAAGAAACTAATGTCTAAAAGTGAATATTTTTCGTATTTCTTTTATGTTCGTATGAGCAAATAATAATACAAACAAATAATAATATTACAAATAATACTACAAGCAATACTACAGAGTTACAAATAATAATATAGTTTACTTTCGGGTTAATCAAAGTGCTTCCATCTTTCGTTTATGAAATAAATTAAAATATACTTATCGACGTAAATCAGACAAAAGCAAACTTTAAGAACTAAAAATGAAAATGTAAGTATTTTTCAATGTCTAGAATCAGAATTTAAGCATGAGAACAGAACCCCCTTACCCATTTTTTTTTTTTTTTTTTTTTTTTTTTTTTTTTGTTTACCGGTGTTATGTAATGCATTGTATAGCTCCAAACGCGATGAAAAGTCGCTAAATTTCCCCCATATTGGCAACACTGATTGCGCAACTAAATTTACAACACCTCAATAAAGTGCAAGGAGAGTGATGGATATAGTATAGGAACCGCCACCCACTTTTTCAACGGCCAGGCTGTAACTGTGGCCCGGGTAGACGTGCATTCCGTGGGCGAAGAGGTGAGGATAGGCCATGTCTTCGTGGACGGTCAAAAGGAGGCCCGGGCGGTCCTTATTCCGATTCAAATACTCATCGGACTCCACGTTTAGGATGAGGTGCATCTCTGAAACGATTCGGAACAAGAAGTGTAAAATAAATGTCACATCGCGAACACTTTCCATAGTCGTATTAATTGCTGCTCAGCGAACGGTAAGGGAAAAAAAAAAATTGCTATTTACTTGCTTTTCGAATTTCTGCAGTTCTGTACACGCAGAAAGCCGCTCGACATTCCTGCTGACTGATGAATTGCTGTGCTTGAAAACAGTGTCGGAGTTAGAGTTTACGCCACACGAGAGGCTGGGCATAGCGGATTAAATTGCTCTCTGGCGATTTGGCGTGCAGTCAGACTCCTTTGGCAAGAGTTGTTTCTCCCGCTGTTACACACTGCACGCTAGGGGTTGCCGCCCGCATGAAATTTTATCTGGCAGCTATTTACAGTTTTCTTGTAATCTTTTTATTTTTTCTTAATGTTTTACTTATGTCATTGACAATACAAGAAATTTCCAGATTTCACCGTTCAATTTTTTTTTTTTCTTTTTTCCCTGTCTTTATACATAGACAATGTTTTGACTGGTGTTGATAAGTGATTTTTAAGAGATATTAAACTTTAAAATTGGAACACATTTTAAGAAAGGCTGATCTATGCAAACGAAATAGTTTTTCTGCTCTTTTCGATTTATAAACAGAGCGCTCAACGTTGCTTTACGCTGAGGCCTGTAGGGTGATTATGGATTGATGCAATTTATGGGATCTGCATCAGTTATGTTTCATCAATTTTTCATTTCAAATAATTGCATTGCTTCCGCACTTTAGCATTGAAAGACTAAAGTTAGGAAGCAACGCTGGACGCATAAGGGGACTAGTCAATTTAAACATCCTAACTATCCTAATTTAAACATTGTAAAGTAGAGAGCCTGTAGGTTATGACTTGTAAAGTTCATTTGCATGTAAACTACATCTATTTTCATTTGTGTATTACATGAAGTGTGCTTTAAAAAAAATTACAAGCAAAAAATATTCATTAGAAAAGTGTGTTTAAAATATCGGTTCTCCATCCTCTAAACCTAGCTGTGGGAATTTTCGATATTTTCGATTAGAATAGAACGACCTCAGAATTGCTAACATTAAGATACTGTATAGGATAATTTAGGATTTTGTTTGTTTAAAAAGAAACATACAAGAAATAAGAACGAATGAATTTTAAAAGAACAGATAATTAAGACAAAAAAATTAAAAAAATTATAATGCAATATATGGGATCTGCATCAATTATATTTCATCAATTCATTTCAAATGATTGAGTTTCTCATTTTTCCGATTATTTAAAAACAGTCAAAAGCTCAGGTGATGCCCCCTCCATCACAGATCTACAGGGAGGGCACAAGGGTACGTGACGTGCTCCCACCCGCACCCTCAGACGAACTAAGTTTATACTATATAGAAGATTGACTTGTTTTGTAAATTGAAGTTATTTCATAAGAAATCTTTTGCGGTTTAAAACAAAGTCAACAGTAAAAAAATTATCAAGAATTTGCTTTCTCATTTAATTTTAAGTTTTTAGCTATTTACCTTATTAATTTTTCACTGAAACAAAATGGTCCAAAGAAAGTCTTAAAAAATCATTCTTGAATACGAATTAGTTTTTTCTTTCATTGAATTAGTAGTTTGTGCTTGATTAAAAGAATTTAGCATTTTATAAATATAGATTATATGTAAATGAACTTTACACAAAGTTTAACATTTACTTTCTTACCGTTACAAAGACGAGCGGTTATTATTCTTTGTTGTTACACACATTATTGCTAGCCCATATTAATCTTTCAGTATCCTACAAGAATCAGTAATGCAATTTTCGTCCTCGCTTCAATCTGCATCCATGGGAACATATAGGTTTAAACCCGAAGAGTTTATCTGCATCTATAATCCATATCTATTAATTGCTAAAACCCCGGACTAAACATTTAAAGAAGGGTTTTCTCTAATCGTATGTAAATTTCATACAAAAGCCAAATGATGATTGCTTTTTAACTGTCCACTGTTTCTTTTTTATTTCCGTAACATATTACCTTCAAATCTAAAATTTTAAATGCATTAAAATATATATTTAGAACAATTAATCAAAAAAAAAAATAAATTATATATATTGCTGTTTTTCGCGGATCAACTTGCGGTGCGGGCGGCAACCCCTAGCGTGGAGTGTATAACAGCGGGAGAAACGACTCTTGCCAAAGGAGTCTGACTGCACGCCAAATCGCCAGAGAGCAATTTAATCCGCTATGCCCAGCCTCTCGTTTACGCCACCCGGGGAAAATCTTAATGACTGCATTTTCCTCCCATGAACTATACCTCCTTTGCCATCCCCCCCGGGGCACGCGTCCCGTTTGCACCTCTCTAATTGCAGTCATGTTTAAAAGTCAAAAAAGCAGCGGATTCTGAGACATAATGCCACTCAGCGAATCAAGAAAAACCTAGTATACCCAGTACTATATCTATTGTGGTACGTTCGGCTTCGGCGGTCAGTTCGACGCCATGTTAGAAGCTAGAAGTAATCCGTTGGTTAGGATTATTACTTTTGTTTTTACACTATACTTCATTTCTTGAACATTCAAAGGATATACAATAAAAGCCATTTCAATTTCACTATCCATGGGAATATCCCTTGAACGAACATCCGCTAGGACAAGCAACAATTAGCTACCAACAAACGAAATTGCATCAGTATTTTACAAAAAAATATTAGACCATCAGCAGTGCAGGCAACAGTGCCATCTAGCGACTCATAGACATTCATACGCTATACCAACAGAAACATATTATTTGCCAAGCACAGCACCGTCTATCACATAATAGATCGTTAAGTTCTCCTTGAATGTATGATTGCCCTTCAAATGTATTTTATTTTCTATAGACATCTGAAACAGTCGATGGCACATCCGGCTACCCGGCGTGTACACTAGATTACTATCACCTAAGTCAAACATTCACGTGGTACATCCTTGTTATTGCACTACATATGTGTGCCATAGGATGCACTGTCTACCGTATTAGATGTCCGTGATCGAAAACCACGGCTCTTGAGGATTACCCCCCCCCCCCCCCACGCCGAAAGAGCGATAAAAGTCTCAAGCAATAAAATAATACTGATGACGTTCTTTTTGTGAAAAATTCTGCCTTTTCCACCGCTTAGACCCGCCCCGATTTTTTTCCCTGATGGAAAGTGTTAAAAAAGAACAGGTTTTCCAAGGCTCTTACCTTCGATGTCATTCCAGGCGTCGGGTTCGTCCACCTTGAGCACTTCCTTGCCATCTGAAGCCATCACGAAACAGTTTCCAAGGTGGGGATCATAGATGTCGGTGAAATACCTACGGAAAAATGGAAAGGGAATCCATATTTATATTCGCGCAAAAACTTTTGGCTATCGGTATTCACAGAGGCTAGCACACACACAAGCAGTTGTTTTTCTAAACATTTAAACAGCACAGATCATTTATCCTGGAACCACGCACATATTGCGATCATAGAAATGATCGGTTAAATGATGTTCATTCAAAAAAGCAGTCTAATACTTTTTTTTCCAAGCATTTGTCTTTGTCTTGCCTGTTCTCAGGATTTTTTTTTTTTTCAGGTTTGAATAAAACGAAGGGACGGAAAAGGAATTTGCGGTAAGAGACGCGATAAAGGCTTGTCAAACACGTTGTGACGTTGTCCGAATAATTAGGAGCAATTAGTACTTATATATCTGTGATGCTCCCTTTCCTTACCCCTCAATACTTGAATATCTCCGATAACCTTTGATCTGGGCGGTATCGTAAAGTCTTCGACAAGAAGCTATAGATCTTTGATAATTTGCAGTTCTGACGTTATAGAACGAATAAATCCCTGAGTATTTCAAGGGCTCTTCAGAATTTGACGCTATAGCGACGTGTGGAATCTCATAACTTTCGAACACTTACTTCAAGCATCCCACATGATCGAAATCATCGAATCTGAGATTCCAGCCGAGAGCCGAGATCAGCAGCTCAAGACAGAGGAGATCGGTTTCAGTGACCAGCGCAGAGGTAACTTTCCTCTGGTGTTAGGCCGGTAACGGCCAGATCTGACTGCTCAATTTCCAACTCATAATTTATGTGCTTGTATGTGCCGTCTAATAAAGTGTTTTGTGTGAGCAAAAGGTCTCCATATCTTTATTTATGACGCCACAACGTTAAAAATACTCTGTACTAGCATTTATTTGCAAGCTCCTTTCATTTTTACATTAGTACTACTGAATACTAGCTGAAAGGGGAAATACAACAGCTAAAACAGTAAAGACACTCAAGTAATGTTTCTTGAAAAATGACTGTCAGTAAAATTCAGAATATAAACTAACGCTGCAAAGAGGGGAGGCAAAAAAGCAAGGAGCATCAAAGAAAAAATTTGCATGAAGGTGCTTTGTTCTGTCTTAAAGCCTTGGGGGGCATGGGCGCCGGCAGCATAGGGCAAGGGGGGCAATGCCCCCCTGGATTTTTGTATACAGTGTTTTCCCTTGCTTTTTTGCTCTTTCCAACATGGTAACCATACGTTGAAGTAGTCTTTGCCCCCCCCCCTGGGAAATATTCTGCTGGCGCCCATGGGGGGTGGGGGGAAGAAAAGAAAAGAGGGAAAACGGAACTAACGTGAGGCACTCCTTCGTCTCCAGTCTGGGTGTGCCAGTAAACGTGCAGCTCACTATCATATCTTCCAGCTGATGTCCCAGGATCGCCTTCTGGCCCTTCTTCATGAATTCGAAGGTCAGATTAGCTATCTCACTCTCCTGAAGCTATCTCCAGAAAAGAAAAAAAAGTTAAATTGTGCCGAAAGCATAGTTAAAATTTAACTAGTTATTCTAGATCAGGGTTTCTTAAACTTTTTGCCGTGGGGGGACCCCATGATATTTACGAAAATTTTGTGGGTCCCCATAACCAGGGCGCAAATCCGACACACGCGTGAGTGAAACTCCCTGTTTCTTCACTTGTACTGTAATACGAGTATACTAATTGAAGTTTAAGGTCATTCAGTTTAATTTTAAGACGAAGAACAATGTGAAATTTTTAAATAAGTAACAGACTTAGAAATATAATACGATTATAAGAATAAATTCAATAACTTGGGTAAATTCAAATATTAACTATCTGTCCATTAAGTGTAGCTACTTTAAAGTTCACAACTTAGAAAACCCACTTACTTCTAACAGCGCATATGCGAGGATTAAGTATTAACGGGAGGAGTGTGCCAGTTTATTAGCACCAGAGTGCATTAATTTCTCCCAGGATTTTTGTGTAGACACTTTTTCCTACAATTAGCGCGTCGAGTCACTTTTCAAATGTGCTTTTTTTATGAATTGTGTGGTTTTTTTATAAATATATTTCGAGTATAGCTAGAAAACACCTGGCGAATATTGTAAAATAGTTTTAGTAGGCGATTTTAAAATAGATTTTAATTCCGAAGAAGTGTTTTATAGAACAGCGAAGACAAATACGGTACACTGATAGATTATGATACACTTTCCAAATGGTATTTATAAAGGTGAAAGTATAGTTTGACTATGCCAGGCGAAAATTGTTAAACAGTTTTGGTAGGCGATTTCAATATAGATTTCTATTCGAAAGTGTTTTATGGAACAAGGAAGGAAAACACGGTACACTCATGGATTATGATGCCCATTCCAAACAGTATTTAAAATGTCTACGGGATATAGTTGGAATATGCCTGGAGAAGATTGTAAAACAGTTTCAGTAGGCGATTTTAAGATAGATTTCGATTCCAAAGATGTGTTTTACGGTACAAGCAAGAGTTGATTCCTATTTTAACGCCCCGCTCTCGCCAACCTAAAAAATCCGCACTTTGCCGAGCTTTGCAGTCATGGGTCTCTAGGACTTATGCACAAGTTTCAACGCTCCCAAAAGAACTAGATGAAAACTACAGTAAAAAAATTAGCGGTAAACGCACTAGTTAAGGAATTTGAAGACACTTAATTATTAAAACTACATTAATTGGCAACTAAAAATAAATAAAAATGTAACGGAATGCTGTACTTACATGTTGTTCCAAATCGCCATTTTAATTCTAAATTACGATTGCCACATAAATACTAAAAATAGTCGTAGTAGCTGCATATGTTTAATGATCGCCACCTTGGCGAGAGTCAGGGTGTTAAAGCAGGAATCAACCCAGAAAGAGAAACACGGCACACTCATGGATTATGATGGACATTCGAAACAATATTTAAAACGGTGAAGTATAGTTGTAATATACTTGGCAACGATTGTAAAATAGTTTTAGTAGGCGATTTTAAGATAGATTTCGATTCCAAAGATGGGTTTTATGAAACAAGGAAGCAAAATACGGCACAGTCATAAATAATGATACACTTTTCTACTTAATGGAATAAGGGAGAAAAATAGGGACGACGCATAAACTATGATACGCTTTTAATATATAGCAGTTCGGTGCGTATTTAAAATCTGAAAGTGTTTCAGATTTTCTTTCAAATCTCGGCAAAAGAGTCAACACCGTAGGACGAAGCACTTCTTCAATAGTCTTTAGATTGGATCGACACTTTTTCACACACAAACGCTGATTTTATGGTGGTTAAAGACAAAAATGTCGTAATAATTACTATAATGAGTTAAAGAAATATAAAAATTGTTAAAAGTTTTGGCGACCCCTGCTGCAGGTCCCTCTACCCCAATTGGGGTCGCGACCCACAGTTTAAGAAACTCTATTCTAGATCTATTTTTGCATTGTTCACTTTATTCGAAATTATTGTTCTTTTTAACACTTGTTTAACACAAAGTTCTAAATTATTGTTCTCCCATAATAAAATGACCAGTGGTTTCGGCCATTAGCCTTTTTGGCACTACTAAGGCCGATGGCCAGCCAGGGGCGGATCCAGAGAAACCATCTGGGGGGGGGCTCCGCTTTTCATTAGGATGATACATTGATTTCCCAATACTTTTTCTACCAATGTATAATTAGACATGGTATATCACAACTAAATAAGCATGTTCTCTGCTGCAAGAACCGTCGAAAGAAAACTCGGAAGGGGGAGGGGACAGAGCTATCGTGCACCCTATACCGATCAAGTTAAGGCAGATGCTCCTGCCACGTTTTTCATGCGTTTCAATGGACGACGGGACTGATACGCGGAAAAATGTTTCGTTGTTCTCTCTATTGTGTGGGGGGACAGGGTTTTCAGTTTAACACATTAATCTTTTGTTGCTAGAATCCCGACGGGTCATTAAAAGTCCTAAATTTCGCCAGAAAAGTGTCGCCTTAACCACTGTAGTGACGACAAGACGTGGCTAATCATCAACAACCTTTATTCATGTTGTTGTTCGCTAGTCCTACCCATTAACATATTAGTGTGTACAGAGTGTAATTGCTTAATACAATTGAACCCATTTCACAGCCACCGTGCAATATACAGTGTTCACAGCATACATTTTCGCATTTTAGGATGGCATTAAGTTTTCCAGATTAAGTAATTCCCATCCTTTTCTGTGAGTAAACCAACCTCAATTGCTATTTACAACTATTATCACTATTACCTGCTATTTACAATTTGAGCTTTCTTTTTCAAAACCAGACTAGCTACATATTGCCAGGTACTCACTTTGTCTGATATCTTAGAATATGTTTTACTTTTATAATGAGGATTTGTACCCATACGTCTGGGTGGTGTGGACAATTTATGAGAGCAGTTGAAAGAATGAAAGCTGTACAAATTGCGGAGGGTTGGATTGTTCGTCTATTCTTCAGCATCACTTAAGGCCGAGGTTGATTGCCGCTGCGTCTAACGTGACAGCAGTGGGTAAGAGGGCATTCACGTCGCGAATTTTACGACTTTTTAATGGCAATTCAGAAGTGTACTGATAAAAGATTTCCGCACTAAACCGCAAACTCCGTCCCTTACAAAATGGAGAGAGCAACGGAAGATTTTTTTCCCCCGTATCAGTGTGCCGTCGTCCATTCAAATACGGTGACTAAAGTGACCACCTTGGTAAAGAGATCGCCCCTCCTTCTGTTTAAAAATAAAAGCTCTATCATTTTTGTAAATAGAGAAATTATATTTAGTCCACAAGGATTCAATAAGTATTGGTGCAAATATTCTTGGTATATGTATATATATATATAGTTGGCTCTGTGTTTAACGACTTTCAAGGAACCGTGAAAGTGTGAAAAATCGTCCTTAAACAGAGATCTTCCATAAACAGAATTTGTAAAAGAATAACATTTCCCTATACACTTTGGAAGGTGCCTGGTTCAAAACCAGTTCGCGTCCGCCGACCTACTGTTCAGAGTTTTCCGTGCTTTCCTCCGAAACTTAGAGAAAATATGGGTTAGGACCTCTTAGAAAGACCCCCCATGGAATGCATCCCACCCATCGGCTTAGATTTCATGTGCAGATAATTGGACGTAATCCTACAGCACCAACACCAAGCCTTTACACTTTACATTCTTGGGACTGTGAATATTTTTCTTGATATATTAGCGTGTTTAAAGATGTTACCTTTATTATCATTATATTATTTTATTATCCACAAAAAATTATTTTAAGTTACCTTTAAAAAAGGTAGTAAAAACAAGCAATACAATAAAATTAGGTTTCAAGAAAATCAAAATGAGTCAGTTGTTTCATTTTTCGCCTTCCCGTTATTCTTTCTTCAGATTTTCTAAAATGTGAAATGCGCCAGCTTCCATTTTATGAATTTTTCTAGCTAACCAGCAGATGCCTGAAAATTTTGCATTCCAAATTTTTCTGCCAGAATAACAGACCTGCAGTAATTGCTTGGTTTTATTTTATTTTGGTAATACGAACAATTATCTACATGAGAGATATAGACCGAGTACGGGGTGCCCTACGTGGCGGTTTTTCTAAGGGGTCTTAATCCATACTGATGAGAAGTTTCGAAGAAAACTGCGTAAGACTCCGAACGGCTAGATTGACGGACGTGACCTGAGTTTGAACCAGGCACTTTCTCAGCCACTCGTCGGGCCTCCAGAAATTGGAGTTATGTGTTACTTGATGTTATGTGGCAAGCCTATACTAGAGGCATCTGCATTCTGGGGCGGTTGCCTTTTTTCAGTGGTTCTAACGCGTATTCACGTTAAATCTGGAGAAAACCATCTGGAAAAACTCCAGATAGTTAGTTCGACAGCGCGGTTGGCCCAAACGTGGGACCTTCACACTTGAGCCGCCTGTCATGTCGAGTGTCTTATCCACTCGGCCATGGTGGGGCCCAGAAATTAGAATGATGGATGCTCTTGCTTCTTGCAACCATTTGCATGCAGAAGTGCCTTGGCAAACTCTTACAATCGGCCACATTGACTATTCGGCCGTTTGGATTTGGATCCCGAACTAAATTTTTGTGCTGTTCCGAGAATTTTCTCTTTGTTTCTAAAATACCTTTGAGAATACACTCAGGCAGTTGAGATTGCCTTGCGAATTGCACTTTTGACACTCCCCGCACTTTTTTCCCACATTTAAAAAATTTGTCCCCTGTTCCTGTAGCGTAAGATGAAAAAAAAAATCGTTTTTAAACAGAAACGACGTCGTCTTTGAATAGAAATTTTTTTACGTTGAAGTTGCTGGGACTTGGAAATATCGTCTTTGGAAAGAGATCGTCGTTAAACAGAGAGTCAACTGTATATACAGTGCTACTTTTTTAAATTTCATTTGATGTGAAAATTTAAAATTTTTTTAAACTTCCCTAACCATAGTGTATTTCTAGCTCTGGGGGGGGGGGAGCTCGAGCCCCTAGAGCCCCCCCCCCCCGTGGATCCGCCACTGTGGCCAGCGCCCGCCAGTCTGAAAGAAAGAAAAAAAATGTTCAAAATAGGAAACTATTTTGAACTATTTTTGAACTATTTTGAACTATTTTTGAAACTATTTTTTTATAATAGGAAACTATTTTGAAACTATTTCTACATGATTAGAAGATCAGGTAAGTTTTCCATCAAGCTGCGTTAAATAAAAGCAACCCTACTAGCAATTTTGCTCGGGCCGTCATCGGCTGGCTGCGTGGCCGGTGGTAGCCCGAGCAAAATTGCTAGAAGGGAACAACTCAGGCAATACTCCGTTCATCGGCTTGAACTCGATTTTTATTGAAGATCCATAAATATTACAAAGTCCTTAGATGGCAAGGGCGCGGGGATGAACTGTGAATTGGTTTCCAATTAGTTGTTCAACTGGAGCTAAAGTCTTCTCCTCTCGGAGCGAGTTAGACGTAGCCTACAAACTTGGATATGGATATGCAGCGCTAACAAAAAGTACGCCAACAAACAAAAAATAGGCGTACACATCCGGAGCGGTTAAGAATAAATCAGCGTTTTAATTTTACAAACCAAAATAATAAGGCGCAGAAATTAAGGTTACCAAAACGGGTGAAAGAAAGTCGCCAAGATCCAAGCGTGAGAAATTGCTGGCTTTAGCGAAAATTGACAGCCTCTCCTAAAGTTAGCAGCTGCAAAAGAAATTCTTTTTAACGTATTAAGTAACGCCCGTATTCACGAGAGCGACTATTCATAGATCATTCAATCCGCACTGGAGGACAATCCGTGAATTGTCCACGGGTCTGTTTCTCCCTTATTCACAAGCCCGTAGAGATGGACGAGAGACAAAAAATTGGTGTCTCGCGTCTCGCAAAACAGCCGAAAAGCTTGTCTCGTCTCGCAAAAATCCCTATATCATAATGTTAAAAATGTTTGTCTCGTCTCGCAAAAAAGCTGTAAATCTCTGTCTCGTCTCGCAAAAAGTCGTCTCGCGTCCATCCCTACAAGCCCGTCTCCTACTATCTGCAGATAATACCTGACTTTGGTGGATAAAGTGGATACAGCTCCCTATGATTCGCCAGGAAGCACCACGTGCTTGGGGGACGATTGTGACGGGGGAGGTTGGCGGCGCGCCAAAACAGGTTTGAATTCTCTGACAATTCTCTCTCAACACCTGGTCGAGGTTGGGATCAAGGGTGAGATCAAGAACAGATTATTTGTATTTGAGAATAACAATTTTCCGCCAATTCGGCTATTCCCGGATGATTCACAGATAATCGCGATGGTGAATACGACCATAAAATAAACAAATATGCGGTCATAAACTAAAGAACAGACATACTTTGAGTGGATGTGGGAGGGGGGGGGAGGTCTGTATATAACATGCACTGCGCAAAATGCAGGACAGGGATTATATATAAGTGCCGAAAAACAACATGCGATGACGGCATCACGGAGGGAGGGAAAAATTGTCGAAAATGGTCGACGGTATAATACGTAAGTACCGATTTTTTTAGACTTACCTATCTGTTAAGTGCATTGCCCCTTTAAAGAATATCGCATACTGACCTCTATATATTTTTCCCTCACGCACTCTTCAGGATAAACCAAGCAGTACTGCGATTTTCGAATCCTGCAATGGAAAGTGGAGGAGAAAAATTAATGTTAAAAAGAGTTTCGAAAAGTATTTTGCACCAGTGGAATACATTTTTCAATATGAAAGATAAATCATGCCAAACGAATCGGTTATAAAACACATTCCAACACAACAGTCATTGTTGCGCCAAATTTTGGCGATCTATCGTCGTCAAACTTGGCGAAATTTTGGGGATAATCTCATAAAAGGTGTGTTATGCTATTAATGTAATTTTATAAAGTAATTTTAAATATTATTTTCATCTTTTAAACGAAGCTGTTATAAGAACGGGGTTATCAAGAAATAAGTTGCCTACTTTAGAGGGCTCTGGAATACGTTCTATTGGTCCAAATGCGATAAAATCTGAACTACGGGTAATTCAAATTATGGACTTGACATTTATTAAATAAAAAATTTTAGTACAACAATCCATCGATAGGTAGCGCTGCAATACACATAAACATATTTTATAAGCTTTATAAATCTTAAATAATATAAAAATCTTTAAAACTGCTCAATATGTCCCCCTTCACGTTCAACAATGTGCTCTAATCATAGAACCATCCACAGCTGTCCGGAGTGAGTCTGCAGGACTATCAAGAACATCGCGCCGAAGGCTGTTCTTCAGATCTGGCACAGATGCTGGCCTTTGACGGTAGATCTTGTCCTTCAGGAAGCCCCATAACCAATAGTCTCATGGGGTGATATCTGGTGAACGAGGAGGCCATGCTATTGGAAAATAACGGCTGATTACGCGTGTATTTGTGAAGTGCTGTCTTAGCAATTGCTGTGCACGACGTTCAATCTGAGGAGGTGCACCATTTTGCATGAGAACGATGTCCTGAAGACCATGGCCAACTGACATCAACCACCATTCGAGCAGGGACACCGAAGTTTTACGAACCTCAGTGTCCCCGGCCTCCAGCTGGTGCACAGGCTTCATTTTATAGGGATAAAATAAAAATGCAAAATCCGTGCAATAAAAATGCAAAATTTTCCATACAGTGGAATACGACAAATCCACTACGAGGGATACAGCTGGTACGCTCACACTACCATACGGCGACTGACTGCTGGTTTCGACGACCGTTGTAGCCACATTTTCGGCGCTAGAAGACGGGATTTGCTTTCGACCTCTGCCAGGAAGACTGCCAAGTTGACCAGTTGTTTCAAATTTTCGTATCATCTTCCGTAACCATCTGGAGACAGTGCCGTAGCCAGACATTTTTCATGGGGGGGGGGGTTGTGACCCCCCTACCCCCCCTCCTTTGGCTACGCCACTGAATGGTGATATTGGACCTCTTCGTATCCGCTTCATTCGACGGAATTCTTTTAACCCTTTGAGGCGCAACCCTTTCCCAATGCTGAAAAAAAGGGTAGCCGTTGCCATCGCTCGACTTAACTACCAGCAAGATGGCGGACGATCGAAACGTTCATCGCGGGCACAGCAAGCTGCGTCAAAAAAGGGTCTCTAGATCTGTGGCACGCGATGAACGTTTCGATCGTCCACCCTCTTGCTGGTAGTTAAGTCGAGTGATGGCAACGGCAGCCCTTTTTTCAGCATTGGGCAATCTTTCCAGCTGTTCTCGCGTTCTTCCACATTTCAGCAGATGTCAGTGCTGTTAAAAATAATCGTGACAATTTTTTTACGGGAAATGACGTGCTAAAAAGTAAAGGATTCCCGTGGAGCTATGTCACTCGCAACTATTTTTATAGAAATCAAATCTATTCTTGACTGGCAACAGTTAAAACGTCAGAGTTTGGTGTCCTCACGGTGAGGACACCGCGCGTTAAAGGGTTAAAGCTGTAACGGAGTTTTGCTGGTTCTGGTAGAGCAATTTCACCAGTAGAGCTTTTTCTTGCAAAGTAGGCATGATGTTCAGAGAAGTAACTAATGCTCCTGTTGAATCTGCCGTCTTTTTATCCAAAGAATAATGCTAATTGGCGCTATAACGCAAATGACATGCCATATTTGCATATGTAAATAAATGCCATTTGTGTTATAGCGCCATTTATTGGTGAATTTTCTGTACTAAAAGTTTTTATTTAATAAATGCCAAGCGCATAATTTGAATTACCCGTAGTTCAAACTTTATCTCACTTTGGACCAATAGAAAGCATTCTAGAGTCCTTTGAAGTTGGCAACTTATTTCTTGCTAGCCCTGTATTTATATGCTTCTTGTATTGTGATCGAAATGGATGAATGTGTCTCAACTGCCATAGAGCATAATGTACTGATATATTTTTTGAGTGCTCTTCTACAAGATCTAAAAATGCTACATTCACTACTGTTGATGGAGAGCATTATTTTGTAATCCTTAATAACATATATCAATTTAGTTTTGCTTGAAATAGATGAATGTCCCTGAAATATGCTTTAAACAATGACTGCCCGTAGAGTGTAATGTATTGGAATTTTTTTTCGATGCTCCTGTAAAAGAAATATAAATGCTAAAAACATAATTTTCAACAGGGTACATGGTCTGGTACGTAGGAATAACGTTGATAAATTTAGTAGTAATCGATGCAGATTCATGGCAGTTAGAGCGCGGACAGACAAAATAAACGAAATCACGAACACTTCGATGAAAAATCTGGAGCTCTATTCTCCTCCAGTTGATGGGAAACCGTCGGTTGTTTGCTGCCAACTGGGCAGACCCAGTGGCTTAGCTATCGACTGCGCTAATAACTTCGGGAGGTCGTTTAGCCAATCGCAAGAAACCCTTGACGCTCCCCCTTAGACTCCACCTCAAGTGACCTCAAGGCTGGGTAGAGATAACCATCGACGATATCTCAACAACCGGGGGAGAATAGAGCTCCTGGATAGAAAAGACGGCAACAAAAACCACCCGCTCACCTGTTCACGTTGCAGAGGGTGATTGCGGGGAAGGCCATCATCTGCGGCTTCTCGACGTCTATCTTGACAACCGTGGGATACTTGTAGTAGTACTCCAGCAGCGTCGTCGTCTGGTAGAACCAACCGATGACGCTGAAAGTGAACAGCGTGATCCACAGCAGTCGCCTCGGGTTGGTCTTCGCCTGAGCAATGTGGCTCACGCCGTTCACGCCGCACACCGAGAACAGCTGGCGGGAGTAGGTCCAGATGGTGAGCACGCTCTTCTTCAGCTTCTGCCGCGATACGGCACTGAACGTGCTCCTGCTGTCCTTCATCGCTGTTATTTATTTGATTTATTTAATTGTTAATAAGAATCGGGAAATGTCCTTCCTTTCGGACACGAAACCGCAAAACAGCTCTTCTATTTTAAAAACCTTTTCTTTCCCTTCGTCAGAGTCTGTTTCATTTCCTACTCCTGGTTGAAAACAACGAATGGAAGGAACTTTGATCGCACGTTTTTCTTTCTTTCTTTCTTATTTTCTTTTTTCGTTTATTTACTAATAAGAATTGAAAATGTTCGAAATGTCCTACATTTCGGACATGAAATCGCAATAGAGCTCTTCTCTTTTTAAAACCTTTTCTTTCCCTTCGGCAGAGTCTGTTGCCTTTCCTACTCCTGGTTGAAAACAACGAATGGAAGGAACTTTAATCGCACTTTTTTATTTTTATTTATTTACTAATAAGAATTGAAAATATTCGAAAGGTCCTTTCTTTCGGGCAGAGAATAGCAATATACCTGTTTTTCACAGTTTTAGAAAATGTTTCTTTCCTTCGACGATGCCTACTTCAGTTCCTTCTTTTGGTGAAAACAGCAGATGAAAAGGGCTTTAATCGTTTTTTTTTTTTTTTTTTTTTTTTTGTTTTTTTTTTGAGGAATGTGATTGTTGTCTTTTCTTTTCTTTTCTTTTTTTTTCTTTCTTTTTTTTTCTTTTTCTTTTTTTTTTTTTACCGTAGCATCCGTCTAAAAATGTTTTACGCAGAAAGCAACACAGGTGTAGACTTTCGTTTCTTAGAGAGAAATAAAACTTCCTTTAGTTATTCGTTTATTTTAAGAGCATGGTTCAGTTTTAAATTATTATTTTAGGAAAATTAAAAATATGTAAAGAAGAAGATTTCAGAAAAAGAAATGGCCTTAAAATAACTAACTTTTCGTCTTTCGGATCTTGTTAATTCGAAATAATCGGAGTTCTATGCACATTTGAGAAATCAATTTTAAATAAAAAGAATGAGAAACAAAGAAGAGCATAAATAATTTACCTAACACGCATAAAATCTAGATAGTTGTCTAATGTAGGCATCCAAAATAGTCGACTGGAATATTTATCAAACAATCAAAAATAAATACGCAGGTGTTATGTAAGCGTAACATTTTTTTACATTAGAATGTACATACAATGAAATAAAACGCTAAGTGTTGCAATCAACAGCAGTATTTCTCCGGATGAACGAAAAACATAATGCTGTAATTTTAATAGTTTGATGTATCCCATAAATTAATATTTACTTTATGGCTCTTATGAAGGCACAAACGTGTAACTGAGCATTTAAAATGTCTCGCAGCCAATTATTTACAAGAAGATAATTTATCTCTGAAAAAATCATATAGCTTTTTGCAATTGCTCATTATGCTTCCTAATTTATGAAAAGTATTTTTCTACAATATACTTCAGCCACGAGTATCTCTTATGCATGATTTGACAAATGAATAATTTAAAGAGATATTGGGTTCTTCCGAAAATTTCATAAGCCTAAATATTTTGAAAAGACGTGTAATTTCTTTTATAAAAAAGTCATTTTATAGTATATTTTTCTGCTGTATCCGTATATACTTGTTTACATAAATAATAATAATAATAAAATAGTTTTCTAAAATATTTCTTAATATTTCATATTTTACTGCTTTTATTTAAAAATATTTTACCATGTATAATTTTTTTGCCATTTAATATTCGCAGTCAAGCGTTACTTTTTGCATAGCTCATCCTTCTTTAATTTGTAAGTACTCCTTAAGAAAAATTTCGTTACAATATAGTAATTTAACTTTGATGCAAATACTAAGTACTTAAATTTCACGTATGTTCAACAGAATTTATAATACTGTTGAAAACAGACTATCAAAGGTGTATATTTTTTAACTAGAAGAAAAAAGGCGTAAGATAGGTATATGTAAATGTTGACGTAACATAGTCAGTTGCAGTTATTATGAACGAATAACGAGTATTGCCAAATTTTAATTGTTGCTGACCTTGATTCCCTGATAACTTTAAGAATGCTTACTCTAAAACTCGAAATATAGAAACAGTAAAATTTATCACAATATTAAGTAATTAAACCCGTGGTCTGTACATTTAAGAATATGATATAATATAGCTTTTAAGATTAACACTATGAGACTATGTTTTTAAAGATGTTTGCAGATAATGGTTTCAATTCTGAATGTTTTAAGTAGCTTTTGTAAGATTTTTTTTTTCTTTAACAGTCCAACACTTTAATAACTTTGAAATCCGTTCTTTGGAAGACGAATAATTCAATGAAAACGCATAAAATCAATAAGAGTTTTTCAAGATATTTGAATTGATACTTTTTTCCCCCCCTACTTCTATAGTTTTCGTACGAAACGTTGGATGCAATCAAAGTTTCAAATTTTTTCAATGTTTCTTGGGTTAAACACAAATATATTATTTCATTTCACATGGGAACGCATGACACATTAATCTTTTTTGGTGAATAAAGGATAAATTTTAATAACAAATTGCAATTTATTTTCCGTTATCATTCTCATTTAAAACTTCAGCTACCTAGATACCATTTTAGCTGATTTTCAAAACTTTTCTTCTTGATTTTTATTGCGTGTTTTCAATAATCAGAGAACTTCTGTTAACACAGACGGTTTAAAGTTTCTTCATCGTTCAGAGTTCAGTTAGTTAATCTGATGAATCAATGTTAATTCGTAAGGCAGAAGGATAAGTCAAATCTCATTGGACAGTAAAACTTTAAAAAAAAATTAAGACAAAATTAGGAGATGATTCATGTTATTTAGAAATTAAGTGATGAACTTTTTCAATGAACAAACATCTAGTTTTTGGGCTGAATTACTGTTCTTTCCTTTAAAAACAATCTAATTTAATTACAGTAGCTCTGCTACTTACCCCAAAAGTGCTTCAGATTTGCAAACCCAATTAGAACGCGACAGTCCTGTTTACTCAAAAAGCCAAGACCCGTTCGAATTCGTCAGGAACTGGAATTCGATTCCAAGTGATCTGTCTTGAAATGCCATTTCAAATGCTCCCTACTCACGAAACTAAAACTGATTTCGTAAGAAACGGGACCACCAACAACACATTTGAAATTTCTCTCTCTCTCCCTCGCCCAATCTCTCTTTTATTTTATTTTATTTTTCGTTTAAAGAGAGTATCGGAATTACTTAGCAGCTTTTACAACCGACAAAAAACAAATATCTTGAATAACAATAACATACAATTATGTCATGGGAAAAGCGAAATCTGTTGGGGAGAAATCAATGGGACCCCCTCAGCTAATTGCGCCGTAAAAAGTGTCGATTTGTCCGCGATTTCCGTTTTATTTGCTTTGAAAGGGTAAACAAATGCCGACTCATAACTAGCGTTTCTTACTGACTGAGCTGAAGTTGCGTGCGCGATCTCTTATGTTTTATACCACTATCGGCATTTTCATGTCTAAACGCTGCACGATACCTTTTTTACGAAAGAAATTGGAAGAAAAGATTTGAAAACAACGTAGAAGGCGCCAGATAATATAACCTGCAATCAGTGGGTGACCTTCAGGATTTGAAAATCAAGTATCGTTTGGAGACTGGAAGTTTAATCTCTATTTTGAAGTTTAATCTCTAAGTTGAAATACCTGCTGTAGGCACGGCAATAAAGCTTAATCCAACAGCTACCACAAATAGAAAAATTGATTAATTAAATTATATTTGCTGATGGTATACTTATAACATTGCCACTCATTTTAAGCCTTTCTGGTGGAGTGTCGACATCAGCATGTCACATTTTTACACTTTTAAAATAAAAATAAAATAAAATAAACAAAAAGGAAAATTCAAAAGCTTTCCTAATTTAATGTGCACTAAAGGGCTATATAAAAGCGTATCATGATCCAGTAGACCTTATTTGTCTTGTTGCTTCCATTAAGTACGAAAGTGCATAATAATTTGCGCCGGCCCTATTTGTCTTCCTTGTTTTATTATGTTGAAAAGTCGTGTCTCATAATATATGTGTCGGCCCTATTTGTCTTCCTTGTTCCATTACGTTTGAAAGTGTGCAATAATCCATGAGTGTGCGGTATTTTCATCCTTGCTCCATAGAACATTTCTTGAGAATTGAAAACGACAGGGTGGTTCAAATCAAACTTCCCCAATAAACAAGGTTCTGCAGCTGAAATGAGGGGACAGTGGACGGACTACAACCAAATCTGGTTTATAGACTACACACAAGGTTGTACAAGGTTTTGTATATTTGGCTTACGGTAAATTTAAAGTGTACTCATTCTACACTGCTTGAAAAAAAATTATGAGAAGAAAATATTTTTTTTCCGAGAGGTGTGTGTGTGTGTGTGTGTGAGGGGGGGGGGACAAAGTGTCCATCACAAACCTGACGCCCGAAAATCCTGTCGTTGGGTCTACTTCTCGCCTTGGTTATTTTCTCGCAGCCCATCCAGGTTCTGACTACAACATTTTTGGGGCCCAAGACACTTTTCAGATTTTGTACTACATCTGTATCACCATGCTGATACGGGTCTATAAGCTCGATTTTTCGTCTTATTTCTGCATTCACTGATCCCACGTGTGCGTGCGATAATCTAAGACTGGAGTCTTGTGATATGCGTTGAGCTCTGTCATCAGGGGTGGCTCCAATGGGGGGTCCGGGGGGCACGTGCCTCCCCGTCGGGGAACTTGTGACCCCCCATCGGGGCTATTTGATTAATTCGTCGGGGAATTTTCTTAAGAAGAAATCTATATTTTAGCTGAGTTTTAATTTTGATTTTGTGATTTAAAAGAAGTTAATTTTGTAATTTTTAAATACACATGAAAGACGAATGAATATTGGAGCGGATATGTTTACATTTCTGGGAGGGGGGGGTATATTCCTCAGAACTTCTGAATAATGGCTAAAAGTACTTTCCGTTTTCATTCATCTCTTATCTCTGCGATCCTTTTCATGTCGAGAAACAGCCACTTCCTGCATCTTCCAATACCGTGATGTGTTGACGACGGCGGGGGAGACTTCAAATTCGAATAGTGTATACTTGAAATCTGTGATCCCACTCTCAGGAGGCATTTAACTGGATTTGCAGCAAGACATCAATCTTAAGGTAACAAAAGTGCCAGTCTATTCTTCAAACGACAAATTTATGAGACCACATGTGCGACCACTTTCTATTCGAGGCTCTTTTAATTGCTTAAACGATTGTGCATTTTGTTGCCGACACCGTAGAAAAGTACAATATGGGTGTGTTGTCAGGATGGGGGAGACAGTGACCGTTAATTAGACCAGTCGGGTAGATAAAAAATTTCGAGGGAAGGGAAGTATGGCTTAGCAAATGGGGGATGTTCTTTTTTCCAGAAATACGGTTTTTGTACTTTTATTGGCCCTCAATGACAGAATGATGAGAAAGAAATGGTTCGTCGAAATATCCCGTGTATTTTTATTTTTTCTTCGCAAACCCATAGTACATCACTATTCCAACACTTGTTATTGTGCATTGTGCCAGTGAGTTAGACAGAGTTTAGAATAGTGGGAATTTTTTTTTTCTTGTTACGGCAGCATAGCATATCATTGTGAAGTGTATAAAATTTTAATTTCACTTTTGGCTTTATGTTTCCTAAAAAAAAAAACATCGGTGGTGCCAAAAGCACAAGATATAAAGTACAGTGTGCTTTATGTCGGGATATTTTTGATAATGATTATGTAAAAAAAAAAAAAAAAAAAAAAAAAAAAAAACATAGGATAACTAAGCATTCAGATCTTCATAAACAAAATCGACTGGGGCCTGTTCAATTACCAAATGGAATTAAGAGAAAGAATCCTTGGGATATTTATTCTTGCTCTTCAGATGTATGTTTATCTACGGAATTAGAGAAAGAAAACCCTTCAAGTTCATCAGATCCACAAACTTCAAGTGAGTTATACGTAAATTACATTCATATATTATATTTTAAATGTGTTTAAAAGCTTTAATGTTATTATTTAAAATATGGTCAGTTTATTTCTCTAAAGCATTGAATTATATCTTCTAAGCACTTGCTTTTTGTCATGTATTTGTACAAATATACTATGCCCAAGGGCGGATCCAGAAATATTTTTCAGGAAGGGTGCAAAGCTTGAATACCAATTCAGAATTGCATGAACATGCAATTTTATTTGAAGCGTATTTTTACTAGTGTAAATATTTTCCTCTCGAAGAATTCGCGCCCCCTGTGCCCTCGCCCTAAAACCACACTTGCCCCCCCCCCTTATAAAAAAGAATTGAAACATTCTGCATTATTTAAAAATAAAAATAATTTTAAAATAAGGCACATATTTCAAAAACTGAGTCACTTGTTCTGTCTCAGAAATTTTAAAATACTACTTTAAAGTTTATTTATTAACAGCATTTTAATGATACATATATATCATTAAATGTCCTTAGACATGGATGCTCGTAATGGTTTGGAGTGCACTTTTAATTATAGCTGCGGACCCAGAGTCATAACTTTTTGACTTGAAGCTGTAGTAGAAATCGGACTTTTTGCCCTCACATTTTGATTCTATGAAATGTTTTACAACATTATTGTATTTTAAGTTATATTAACTGTCTGAGTACTCTATGAATTAATCTAAATTTTCTCCTAATTGGTCTTTATGAGTACTTTTAAATGTGCTCTTGCTTTTAAACCATTGATAAGTAACATGTTGTTCACCCCATTATATGTCATTCCCGCTAAATTACAGGACAGGATATACATTTTAAAAATATATTCTTTCGTTGCAATTTCGAATTGTTTGGTAAATGTTTATCAAATACGATTTAGTAATTGGAGTGAGGACGAAAGGTATGTCTTTATAAACTTTCAAATTGCATTAATGCAAATTTAAATTAAACACAGATTTAATATAATTGTATGTAAATTAACAGTATTTTAATTCACGAGTCAAAAGCTTTTGTTTCATAAATGTAAAATAAAATTTCCCATTCTATTACTTTTATTCATAGAGCTACAAAATTTATAAGTCTTAATTGATATTTTTAAAAGAGATTTACGACTCGGGCGATAAGAAATTTCGGATTTTGTTTACTACGGAAACTTTTTAAAATGTATATTTAATTGTGTAAAAATTCGACATGACAAAATAATTGTAAAATTATTTTACAGTTATTCATCTCTGGCATTCAAAATATGTATAAACCTATGAATATTTAAACGCTTTAACTAAAAATTTTCATTTTAATTAGAAAAATTTTAAACTGGTCGTATTTTATTTATTTATAAGTTAGTGTGTTATGCAAAGTATTCTATGTCTTTAAAATTATTTTATCACAGTAATCCTTACTTGAACTCCTATAACTGTTGAGAAAGTAAGAAGATATTTTTATAACTAAGTGGTTAATTAGATAATTTAACTTTTAACTTCTTCCGAATAAAAAAAAATAGTACTTTTCTGTTTCTTAGATGGCAAATTTGAATAAATTCTAAATATACTTTTTATTTATAAATAGATTCAATCGAATACAATATGCACTATTTAATCTTTAATTTTATAAAAATTTAGCAGTAAGATTTGTTTTTATTTTTATTTTTATTTTTTGTAATTTAAGAATTAGTCAAATACATAGTTTGTTTATTTGGTAACATACTTTATACATATACAACGAGTGAGAATTTGCACTATATAGAGAAATCTAACTGGATTAACCGGCCCTCTTTAGCTGAGAGTTCATAGCTATGCACACCAAGAAGATTAACAGCTGCAAGGGAATTAGAATTTATTACATTTTGCTTGGGGTAAAAAAAGAAAAGTTAATTTAAAAAAAATTAAATAATAATAATAACCAGCTCCTCTGATAGACCAAAGCCCTCTCCAGTCCAGTATGAAGATGGCTGTGGATAGATCTACAAACGGAATATAAGTTAAAGGAAACTGATTAATCTTGACTGACAATTTAATTTTTATATCGTTGTGGAAAAAATAACTAACTTTTTTGAATTTTAATTCAGTTATTTTACTGCAAAGTAAATAAAAATTATGGTATACAGCGTCTATATCGTCTTCCGAAATTTTCCCTTTTATCCTGTAAAATAAGTAAATAAAATAAATACAATAAAAGTTTTATATTTGCGTGTAGATTTGTATGTTATATACAGTGGCGTATCGTAAGCCACCGCAACTTCCCTTATTTTGAATCTTTATACAAATCGCTATTGAATCCATGCATTAATATAAACTATTAAAATAAACTAATAGTATATGTTCTAAACTGATTTTTGAGTTACAGAATTATATGTATCAGAATTCAACTCTAAAACTTTTAAACAGATTAATATTATGTTTGTTATTCGCCTTATTGATTAAACTCTTTTTCGTTAATGTTGAAATTTTAAAAGTGACACTTTCACTATGAATTATTAGTAAATGAGCTTGCTTTATAAAATTATTCATCACGTTTGTGGAAACCTCGTTCAAAACTATCTTGGAGTATTACAAAAAAGTAAATTTTATCAAGGTTAGTTTCGCTAAAAATAATTATTTTTTTGTGTGTCTTGGCAAATTATAAGCTGTCCGATTATATTTTTCTGACGATATTTTTTATTTTATTTTATTTTAGATTTTAAAGGAAAGTGGTTAATTTTCTTCATGAGTGCTTGACTTTATAAAAAAATTTAATAGCGCATATATTTACGTTCTCTTTCGGAAATTTTTATAATTTATTATTATTATTATTAACTGAAGCTACCAGGGGTACATTTCACAACAATTCTTTTCGAAATTGAGATACGGTGCCATCTTTTAGCTTTCAATAAGTACTATCACCACATGAATTATTATTGAAGTAGAATCATTTTAAAGCTGTAGAAACAAGCACTAAAGTTTCGGTGTGCCACTTTACTGCGCTCCTTCAAAATCTTTTTTCTCAAAAGAAAATTTTTGTTGTAAACTGGTTCTACCTATAAACATGTCAGTTGCATATTTCTCACTTTATTGTGATTTAAAATATTAATATTACATAAATTAACAATTCGATTAATATTTTTACAGTAAAACATGTTAGCCAGAAACACTAGACTTTTTGAGATAACGAGTTGAAATTAAAGGGAATCAGTTTGTAAATGGAAATGTAGATTACGGCCAATTATCTACGCTAGGGATCTAGGCCGGGGTGGGTTTGCCCTCCGTGGGGGACTTTCTAAGAGGTCCTAACCCGTATTTATGCAAAGTTTCGGAAAAAAAACCACGGCAAACTCCGAACGGTTAGGTTGGCGGACGCGACCTAGTGCCGAACCAGGCACCTTCTGTCTCCCAGTTCAAAGCGCTAGCGCTATGCCACTGGTGGGGTGGGATTCAATTTGTAAGGGAAAACACATTTAATGAGATATCAAGAATTTCGATGTTCGAGATATCGAAGTTAAACTGTAATTAAATTTACATATATCTATTAATTTTATAAAAATAACTGCAATTTGTGTAAAAGCGTGCAAATTTAGTCATGCTTAATTTATAAAATAAATTTTCAGTGAATTTACAGCAATATTCTTGCACAAAAAACTTTTGTTTCTGATATTTTTTCTGCGGGAAAAAAAAAAATGCGTAGAACTTTCTTCGCTGAACTTTTTTTCTTCGCTGAAAGTTCGCTGAACTTCGCTGAAAGAATTTCATTCATATGAAATATTTTAAGCGTTAACCTGAAGAACTCTTAAAAGTAGCTTTCGAGATTTTACAGAAACGTGCAAGGCCGTTACCAGGGGGGAGGATCATGTGGGTTTGACCCCCCCCCCCTCCAAAATGTCAGTAAATGCATTATCATTTTATTTGCGTTGATTCTAAAGATCAGTTAATTTAATTTTAGCACTACAGATCCCCTCCACTCACCGAAATTTTTTGCTTGCTGAGGCCTTGGGGAAATATTTGTGTAATGTAAAAGGATTTTGAGATACGTTAATTAGGGTCAGTTTAAATAATAATCTATCAGGAAAGATTGTGCAGTGGTTTTTGAAAATATCCGGGGCCTGGGTGTCCGATAATGTATGTCGATCCGATTTCTGGAAATATTTCACAAAACAAAACATTATATTGTCCTCCATCTCCTCTAAACTTATCTGGATTCTGGATATTTTAGTTTAGAAAATGATTTATTGTGAAAAAATCACTTTCTAAAGTAAAATATTTTCAAGTGGTGCAAATAGTTGCAAATTTCCATATCATACTTGGTGACAAAAATGTCATAAAAGAGGGAGGTCAAAGTCCCCTCTTGGATACGCCACTTAGCATATGTACATGTGTATTTGTGCCCCCTCGTCGTGGAGTTATGACCCCCCGTCGGGGAAAGTCTAGCGCCACCACTGTCTGTCATTTTTTTGTGTCCTGCTAGTGAAAGTGGTAATATTTATTTGATAAAGTTTCACAATATGTTATCTTGTATAAAATTGATTTATTTTCTTACGGTTTTGCTCATGTGAAAATATTTTTTTTAAATAAGTGTATCAAAGTGAAAAGTAACCCTTACTAGTAATCCTAAAATGCACCTCTTTCAGTATGAAGTTGATAATTTTATAAATAAAGTTTAGTTTAGACTTATAAAATAGTTACTAAAATTCTTCCCTAATATTTCCAGGTTAAATTACGTTCTAAAGAGAGTACGGGTAAGAAATAACAGTACAATTTTAATGTAGCACCCGGCTGTAAAATGGAAGGGGGCAGTGGGGCCCGTCTGTGATCCTGAGTGCAGGGCCAGTAATCGAATGTGGGGGCCATGGAAAAATTTCTCCTTAGATACAGAAGACTACCTGAAATACCCGTCGGTATGTTCTGCAGATTTTCAAAAAGCGTGAATTTTCGTTCACGTTGTAGGAGTACAAAGAATGGAACTAACATACCAGCAGAAATTTAGAAAGCAAAATTATAACTGCTGTGTACTGTTAGGAGATTACACATTAGACAGTAACAAAGAGGGCGAGTGAACCCTCCCCCTCCCCCTTTTGTTGGCATATGCCTGTCATATAGTCTCTATAGCTGTTCAGTTGTTTCATTAGCCTACTTACACTTCCCAATATTTAGTTCTAGCTCAAGATAAATTATCAGCCGCTTCATCCCATATTTTTTTCATGTAACTGTAAACTTAGAAAATATTCATACACATTGTTTTTCATGTTCAACTATTTTATGACATAAAAGAAAACAAAATTGTAATGTAAATAAGCATAAATAAAAAAATAATCTATTTAAAAATAAGTGCATTTTCTTTTATTAAATTTTATTTTTTTATTTTAGATTTATTTATTCTTATACATTACTCTTATTTTTATTTTAGATTTATTAGATTTAATATTTATTTTTACCCAATGACCCAACCCAAAATATTTTACCATTAGCCTAACGAAAAATGTTGACTGGTTGGTCCACTTACCCACCAAAGATGTAAATGGGCTCACCTAGACAGCATTTCTCTCTCTCTCTCTCTTTTTCTTTTTTTTTTTCCGCACAATCTAAAAACGCTGATTGTTGGCAAATGTCTCCATGTTCAGAAAGGCAACTTTTGTGAGAATGTGTGGGGGAAAAAAATAATAATAAATATTATTGCCTTATCTGCTGACCCCACCTTACCCTGTATTAGAAAAAATACGAAATTGTTCAGAAATATAAACTTTAGTATTCACTCTTCTAGGAAAGGTACATCAGTATAACTATAAATTGATAGTAGTAGTGTAAAAAAATCAAGAAAAAAGTTACAGAAAAGGTATTAAAATAATCTGTATTACACACTTAGCAGTGAACTTTCCTAATTTTAGCATCCAAAAAAGTTTTTTCTTATACTGCAGCATAGTCTAATGACGAGATAAAATGTCATTTTCGATGGACGAAAATTGCAGTTTTCGAATATTTCTTGCAGAAAAGAAAATAAGACCTTAGGTAAGTTTTTATTCATTTTAATTTTGAAAAACTTGTCCTGGCTGATTTGCATTCAAAAATACGTATAATTTAAGTTTTTACTGCATTATTATTCGTAGGCGGTACCTTACTATGGAAAAGAGGGGGCGATTGCCCCCCCTAAAATTCAAGAAAAGTCAGATATATCCTAAGTAAAAATGATATTTTCTACAAAAATAAACATTTTGCTCCCTCGGTGTTAAAGCCCCCCCCCCCCCTCAAAGTTACATACCAGTTTACGCAACGTTATGTCATTTTATATATTTTTTTTACATATTTTCTCTCATTCTCCTCTCAAAATCGCATGCACCTACTTATGACAGTCGCTGCGCCATCTATTGGTGGGAGTCATCTCGAAACTGGAACTTCATTTCGGAACAAAAACCTAATGGAGAATTCTTTCATAATGATGTTCAATCAACTTCTTCCCCCCGCTAAACATTTTCGCCTTCGTGTTTGAATTTGAAACTGAAACCTGAGTACACTGGCCGCCCTGTTTCCACGTCTGTTGCCAGGAAAAGAAGAAATTGTTTTTATCTTCCGAAGTTACTATCCAAGTTTTATTAAGTGGGTAAGTGTGCGGTATGTTATAATAAAATAAAACATGCACTTTGGAGATCGATGTTACTAACACTAAGTATTCTGGGATGTGGTGAAATGAATGTGCTTTGTTATTGAACACTTTCAGACCGAGGACACAAAAATTACCAAAACAGCATGGGTGTCTTAATTCATGCCCATAAAGAAAAACCAGTTTTTTGAAAAATGTACTGAGCGAGATTCTTTAATTTTTTATTAGAAAATGAATCGCTGTTATCAAAAGAAACTTTTTTATTCAAAGTGAAATTATTTAATCCAATCTAAAGAGTTAACCCTTTGACGCACGTTGGTTGCCCCGTGAAACTACCTTATTTCACAGCTTTCACTGCTAGTCGAAAAAAAAAAAAAATGGATTAAAGGGTCCCAACGCTGAAAAAGTGCCATCCATTTAACTACTAACAACATGGTGGTCATTCCGGTTAAGACCCCCAAGGAGGGTATACCACCCCTCGTCCTAGAGTCCGAATGTTGCGAATGAGCCGTAATCTCACAACGCAACACAACATGCGGTCGATTGGGATAGCCCATCTGGCGCCACAGAGCTAAGGATGTTTTCTGGCGCAGCTCGATGGCAACGGCTGCACTTTTTCAGCGTTGGGCAGGCTACACGGTTGGTCTTCTGCATTGATGTGAAAATGCTTGCTCTTCAAAGTGTTGATGGTGCATGTCGATGAAACAAAATTTTCTTCACGCTAGTGGTAGGCAAATTAAAGCAAATTAATTGTAAACCCAGCACCCCCCCCCCAAAAAAAAAAAGCTAATAAAAATAGACCTCGTAGAAAGACTCAAGGACATAGCTCAAGGGTAATATTTCGCTTCGTTTTACACTTTGTTTAGGTGAAATGAGCTTATTTAAAATTAGCTTTTCCCAAAACAAATTGCATTGCTTAAGGATAACATTTTGCTTAACTGTACATTTTGTCTAGAAGGTCAATAAGGCTTTTTTTTTTCAGCCCTCCCCCAAAAAACTCTGTATCCGTCACTCATTGTACCAGGGACTCGAGAAAACTTCTTGCGATTCTTTATAAGCTGCATGACACACTGAAATGAACTGAAAATCGGTGCTTTTTATAAGACACTTTCGATTGTTTGTGATTGTGTGATTATGGCAACTGTTGCAGAATATTCTGCTTGTTCCCGGGGATCGTCGTTCTAAAGTCCAGTTGGGGTAGAAAGTTCTAGTAAAAAGTCCACTTGTCTGGATGGAACACGAACTTTATTGCTTCTATAATTTCGCCGAACAATCAGCTGTACAAAATTCACAAGCACAATCAAACAGCAATGTGCTTTTAACAGTCCGCTTAGATCTGAAGCTCTCACAAATGCTGTATTTCTCACACAAAATAAAACACTTCCACAGGCAAAAATTCAGTGAAAATATACGAGAGATAACACTAACAATCTCAAGACTCAGCAATCAAGAATTTACATACAGCACTTTAAAAACAGCTTCGAAATGCAAGCCAAAACACTGCTTCTATCACAGAGCAAAGCAAGCGTACTCACTCAGAGCGCTCTACTCACACACTGAACTGGAGCCTCTGAAACGCTTATATTTATAGGTGGCGCAGAAGCCACCAAAAACTTCCAGAAGAGTCTATTTCGCGAGGATTTAACACATAAGCGCGAATGTTGATTACGTCATAGAAGAGAAATATTAGGCTATTATGTGATTTTAATGCAGAAAAACCAACTTTCAGGCCCCATTGGGAACATTTTACGACATTTGGGGGCGCCAAATGTCGCCAAAAAGGAAAATTTACCTATTTGAAGCGTAGAATACGAATTTTGAACTATTTTAAGCCCCAGAACAGCGGGTTGCCCCGAAAATTCGTAACACAACGCTTCGCTAGGGCGATCTGCCATGGATGGGGGATGCCTTGGTAGAAGGACTTTCTAAGGAGTTCTAACGTGTATTCACGTGACATCTGGAGAAAACCTACCAAGACTCCAACCGCGCGATGGGACCCAAACCCGGGACCTTCACACTTCGGCCGTCTACCGTATGACACTTTCGAAAAATAATCTGTGCTAATCGTGGAACTGCACAACAAACATTTTTCGGAGTGACACATTCTGCAAAATTTTCGATGTTTGAGAATTTTTTTTTAAAAGTTGCGCGACTTATACAGGGTTATCGTTTACTTCCGTGTGTGCTACAGCTTGTAAAGAGACATACTACGATACCCCTGGGGGTGGCAAAAGTAAGCCTTGGGGTCTTCTGCTTGGTATTTGCTTGAAAATTAAGTAGCCCCCCCCCCGCTTACGATCGGTAGTGCTGCCATCTGTCGGCTCCTGAATGAGGTATAAATGAAATCTTCGAGAGTTTGTGGTAGAAATGAACATCCTTGGCAGGTACTGCCGCTATCGATCTAATCTGGATTTGCGGTGGGTACAAAATGCTGTAAAAAAAAAAGTGCCTAAGCCCCCATAATCTAAGAGAACAAGACAGACACTCTAAAAACGTGGAAACTCTTGCTATTGTATGTATATGCAGTGAAACTTCTATCAGGGATCACCTCTATTAAGCGAACCCCTCTTTCAACGACCCACTTTTTAAATCGCCACTTTTTTAATCGACTTTTTAAATGTACTTAAATCTGGCGAGATTGTAGTTTAGTGGTTAAGGCAAAGCGGCTATCTACCTAAGGTGGGGGATTCCTTAAGCGCAGGACTTTCTTAAGTTTTCCCTACGCGTACTCGAGTTACATCTGGAGAAAATCAACCAAAACTCCCGACCGTTAGGTTGGCGGCTACGCGGTAGGCCAAAACCCCGGTTTTTTACACTTCGGCGAGATTTTAGAGATTTTTTTTAAAAGTTGTATATCATTATTAATCTAATTTTGCCAGACCCTGTAAAAGAACTTTAAAATTTATTTTCATCTTTTAACTGAAGAGTAAACAGCTATAAAAGTTTATATATACCTATTGTATTGTGTTTGAAGAGGATGAATGTCTCTACACTAACATAGACCGTAATGAATTGGAATTCTTTTGAGTGCTCCTGTAGAAGAACTGTAAACATTACAGAGACTATTTTCGATCGAGATCATTACTTCGTGATCCTTAATAATATTTTTGTTTTGTTTTGTTTTGTTTGAAATAGCCAAATTTGTCTAAATGTTAATTTAGATTTAATCTGTTCGTTGGAAATCCATCACTGAAGAAGAAAGAAACTCAAAATCAAAAACAATTTTCAGCTGTGAGAAAAACACGCTATCGCTTCCGAAGGTTTTCTATTTTTTTTTTTTTTTAATATATATAAATGTAAACCTGCCTATTACATTATGGTTAAACAATATAGTTAAAATCCCTTAATAGCAGGTGAAAAGACATATTTTTAAATATTCTGATATTTGTCCTCGAAACATACATAAAAATTAGCATAAAATGGCGATTTTTGAAAAACATCAAAACACGAATTTAAATGAAGATAGTTTTATTCAGTATTAAAATTTATTTGGATGTTTGAAACCTTTTTGAGGGAATAAACCACTCTCTATCTTATTTGGAAAGTTAGAGAAGTTAAAAAGTTTATGAGCTGAAAGATCATGAAAAGGAATGACGCTTCAATCATCTCCATTTAGAGTACTTTTTAAAAAAGTTTTATAACATTGCAATCATATTTTCTTAAGTCACGATATTTTGCAATAAAGCAAAACCTTAAAAAACTCTTTTGAGAAAAACCAGAAATTATATTTAAATTACCAGTTTTACTAATTTATTTGGTATAGACTTTACCAATGAAATACCTAATATTATTAAGTCCCTGTAATTTAAGTTTATGAAGACAGCAACAAAATACAAACTTGTTTAGAAAATTATACCCCATTCGGGTTTAATATTAATCCAAAAAATAAAAAGATAAAAATCGGAATCTTATTGTAAAATTGCATTTCAAAGGTAGGCAGGCAATTTAAAACTACCTCTGTCGCGTAAGCAGATGTCTCTTAATTTTGAACCTTAACTTTGAAATCTAAACCAAAACTTTTTAAGATTTTGCTTTATTGCAAAATATCGTGACTCAAGAAAATATGATTGCAATGTTATAAAACTAATCTGTTATTTGTACGCCCAACATCATGACAGACACTGCACGTACACGGTCATTCGATTCGAGGTTGTTTGGTTGTTTGGTTCAAACAGCTCAGATAAGCGTATCTTAATTATTCGCTTTGTGACTCTCTTTTTTCGAACCTAAACTTATAAAGCTAAACCACGACTAATGCATTTTTCCTCGATGATGTATTTTAAGAAAAACTGCTGTTTGTTTCACATCGAATAAAAAAGAAATAAAATAAAAATCGACCTGCTACCAACTTTTTTTTTTTTTTCAATTCCTACTATTAGTTCACACTTGCTCTCTATATATATTTATACATCTTGTTCATATTTTCAATCGTTAATAAAATACTTTTTATTCATCCACCCAAGTTCAAATACACTTTTTAAAACTTGTAGTGGATGATACTGGATGTTAATACAGTTTTTTCAAATATTAATTCATTCATTAAATTTAGTTAATTCATATTAGATGCTGTTACGTGGGATTAAAAATGAATGAAAACAATAAACTAAACAAACAAACTGGATGAACACTATCGACCCTTGCTTAACAAACGGCCCTGCATTAATTAATTAATTTAATAATTAATTAATTAATTTAATTAATTAATACTTAATTAATTACATGTAATAAAAAGTAGCTAAAATAAAACTTTTCTTTGCTGCTCTAAGTAGGAATTGACTTTTAAAAAAATTACATTACTTGTTTTAGTGTATTATTTTATGTGGCTCGCTGCCCCATTGGCGATGAGTTCGGGCTCATTTTTTAAAGCCCGAGCCCAAAATTTCAGCCGATAGATAAATAAAAGTCAATGACTTCATTGATAGAATACCCTAAATTTTGCCGTTTGTGCCAATGAAAGACAAATATAATACAGCAAAAACTCTTAATGCACTTTCTAATTCTTTTTATTCTATAAGTTTATCCGATGATAACAATTAATGTTTATTTCTCCTAATGAATCACTTCTTAAAAATCTGTTTACAAGGAGTATCTCTACTTATTATAAAAGAAGGTGTCTGTGTGTGTGTGTGTGTGTGTCTGTCTGTCGGCAGCGTTACGGACAAACGGCTACACCTAGAAACACCAAATTTGGTACTCGGGAAGATGTAAATATGTAGTTGTGCACCTCGAAGCGATTTTTTCAAAATTCGACCTAGATTTTTTTTTATTTTATGTTTTATGCGATTTTTGGCATTTTTTCTCACCTAATTCGTAGTGACGGCGGCAATTACGCTCGCAGCAAAACGGCATTTGTATCATCGGATAGAGGAGAAAGTTTTCTTTTAAAAACAGTTTGTTCTGAATACGTAACATGATTTACCGATTTTTAGGAATTTTTTTACTAAACATCTGCTTCGCGATTTTTTTTTCGTAAAATAATTTTAAAACTGTCGCATCTTGAATTCTATCCGTCATAACTTTTAGATATTTTGACAAATCGTGAAACATTCTTTTCTCCCTCTTTTAAAATAAAAACGAAAAAATTATGTAAATTAGATGATTTTTTACGAATTTTAATGCAGCCTAATGTTTAGAATTTAATAGCATCAACGCGATCTTACGCCATTCATTACATTGCGATCACGGCACGAGAATTTATGTTCGGTTGTTGCCACAGAAAGGATTAGAAAAAAGGGTTTTTTCAACCAATCGAGTTTTTAAATGGGATATCAGAATTTCAATTCGCAAGTGAGGATCTATGACGTCAAATGCTTTAAGATACGTAAAGTTTACGCCATAATTTTAACTCATTTATTCCAGCTCTATTTTCAACACAGGGAGATGATATTTTGATTAAAATTTACTGTAGAAATAAACTAAGAAATTCACGATTATTATTATTAGAAGTGGTATTTTAATCCGGTGCTTATTTAAAAATTGAAATGTTTTCACGGCGCTGAAAATGTTCATTTTAAAAGTTACAAAATTCGATAGCGCGTTCGATAGTGCGTTTCAAAGCGCGATATATTAAAATTTTTCTATTTACTATTTTTATTTTTGACATTTAATTTAGCGCAGGCGTTGCCTAACATACGCATGCAGGTTGCGAGTATAGTTTTATTTTAACATTGAATTACGTTCCTCCATAAAGGTCCCACGCTTAAACCAAACGAGCGAAATTCGATCAGTCGGAGCGAAAAGTGAGCCAGTTTTCAAAAGTGAGCTTCTCCTTTAGGAGCGTTTTCTCCGAAGTTCTCCGAAAAACAGGAAGGGAAGAAAGAAGTTTTCAGAAAAAAGACTACTTAATGAGCACTTTCGCGGAAAAACCTGTCGGTTTCCATGGAAACTGATCGCTCCGCGATGTATCATTTTGTTTTCGCTCTTTGGGTTTAAGCGTGAACGCAAAGTTTTAATAATACCTTTTGAAAACAATTATGCGAAATATCGAAATTAACTCCCTCAATCTACCGGGGTATCCTTTACGGCAGTCAAACAGCGACGTCATAAATTAAAAAAAATGCGTGAAATTTGTAAACTCTGCAACTCTAACGCCATGTCAAAATTAAAATGAGAATAAGTAGCTCCTCGAGATTACACAGTTTGATGTTTTTCAGGAGACAGGAGTATGGAGGATATAAAAGATATCGCTATATTAGATACATGGATATTTAAAATGGCACCCCTTGGCCCCACAGTAAGATGAAATGGTTTGCGGCGCTAAATACGCCAATCTTATAAAACTATGTATAAATTAAATATATATGGAGAGTTTCCTTAATGACAACCATTATGTGAAATGATTATTATTTATGCTAATGCGTAAATTGCAAAGAATCGCCAGAGAATCAAAAGATCCCATTGAGGCCAAATAATCTAAGCTAAGGGAGCCTTGAAGAGGGAGAAGCGAGTATAGATAGTATTAATGCACGTAATAGGTAGTATTATTAGATTTGTAAAGATAATATGAATAAATCGCAATGTACCACGTTAATAAATATTTCATGAAATTAAAAGTGTTTCTCCTTTTTCAACGGTTGTCTTACAACCAACTAAACGAAAAGTAATTCTAATTAGCGTTAATATATCCCGCAGTAATTTCAACAGTAGAGATTACTTGAACTTTTTTAAAAATGAAATTCTGTTTTGTCACATGCAGATATGATTTTAGTAGTAAAATATTCGCTTCTTCCCGTATGAAGAGCGGGTGCGCAGCTATTTTAAAAACATCTCTTGAAAATAGCATAAATGAATTCAGAAGACCTCAAAACGTGTAAATACACCAAAATCTCGAAGTCGAATTTTTTCATGATTACAATACTTTCCTTATATGGTACATGTTCGGAAAGAAATAAATGGTGCTCCATTTCATGTAGTGTCTTAGGTATTTAATGCTACAACTTGAGCCTAAAAAACAGTATGATGTAGAAATAAGACATTTTGAAAGCCAGGAGTTCTCTGCAAACCATTAAGCTTTCCACTTTTTTGATAGTGAATGAGACTGGCGTAGTTTTTTGAGTCATTATACTGCAATTATCAGGTTAGTACTCATGACACAAACTTTACATTAAGAGTCAAATAATTTTGCTCTTTTTTTTTTTTTTTTTTTTTTTTTTTTTTTTTTTTTTTAATTCCACATCACGAATAATTTCGAATTACACATGTAAGGAAAATTTTCGTTTCCTACCGTGCGAAGAACGGGCACGCAGCTAGTGTTCAATAAAGGAGAAATTTCTCACGATCCCGAGTCCGAACACAATCGTGAATGACAGAGCCCGAGCCCGTCTCATCTCTAGTTCCCATGTTAATACTTAACAAAATGAAGAAAACTTAGAAATATTTCTGAAAAATATAACTTTGAAAAAAAAAATCGACGTAAAATCTTTAAATCGAATATCCAACACTACTGTATCACCTCCAGACGCCTTCAAGTAATGCCCCCCCCCCCTTTTCCAAAAAAGGGGTGGAAGTGCAATTTTTCTCAAAATTTTAAAATTTATTAAAATTTTTGAAAAAAAATGACAATTATAGTTTCATTTGTTGCAGATCATGTAACCAATTTTCATTCTATTCTATTATACCGTTTTTGAGGGATGCGCGAGCGAACATTTATACAATTTTCACAAAATCTCAAAATGTATTAAATATTTAAATCAATTTCGCCATCTACAGTTTAAATGAACATGCCACCTAACATAATTCCAAATTTCATTCCATTTCATTGCCATTTTTCAGCAATAAGCGAACAAACATTTTAAAATGTTCACAAAATCTATAACAAATTTTGAAATATGTTAACGGCTACAGTTTAAGTGATTACCTATGATGATGCTATATTTCAGACGCTACACTGTGATACGTAAACAAGCATTTACGCATTTTGAGAAGATTTTCGCAAAATTTCAAATAATATTAAAAAAGTTTGTAAAAATGAACGGTCCATAGTTTAAGTTAACTGATCACCTTTGTGATTGAAACTTTTATTTGATTCGTTTCAGCGGTTTTTAACAGGACTATAGAATACACAGAATGTATTCTATAGTCCTACAGAATGTATTCTATAGTCCTGGGTTTTTTAGTGATACACGTACAAAAAATTTACGCATTTCCCCTACATTTTAGCAAAATCTAATAAAATTTTTCAAAAAAAAAATTGACGGTGCTAAAGTTTGCACTTAGCGACCACCTATCATGTTACTAAATTTCAATTCATTCGCTTTTGTTGTTATTGCGTGATGCGCGAACAAAAATTTACGTATTTTGAATACATTTTCGCAAAATCTAAAAATCTAATCAAAATTTTGAAAAATTAGACACCTTCAGTTTAGGTTGAGTGTCATTAAATTTCATTTTATTTTCATCAGCCATTTTTACGTGATGTGCCATCAAAAATTTGGGATAAAAAAAATTGTGGTGTGTGTCATGTGTGACACTTGAAAAGAGGTGCGAATTTCTAATGCTAGATTGAGGCTATAAAAGAAGCGTTTAACAAGTACGATCGCCTTGTTGCAAGGACATGACGATAGCTATTATCCATTCTGCACCCATCGTTGCTTCCCGTATGGGTACTTGAATGCCTGTGATGTAACAAAACCCAAACGCTTGCTCGAAACAAGGGCATTGTAACGACCAGGTCTGGAAGAAACGATGAAAACAGAAGAGAGAATCGCTACCATCGCCTCCTTGTAACGATGGGAGCGAACAGGTTAAAGTCAAGAAGACACTACTTATTGTGACCTAACTTTGTGATGGCTTTTTCATTTGCTTAATCAATGACCGCAACACAAACCATGGAGCAAATAATGGTCATATACAAACGAAGAGATCGGTGTCGTTCTTACTAAGAAAAAAAAGTGCAATTTTGGTGGCTGCCATGGGCGCTACAATACCTGGGTATGACATAGGGTGAAATAAGAATTATAATGGTTAAGTACATTTAGTAAAATCTACCGAAGAAAAAAACAGAAAACACTAGTAATATTCTATTAATCTGAAAATCATTCTTTTAATATAATTTAAACTTCTAAGCAGCAACACCAAACACTTATCTATTCGTCCTAAATTTTCCATAAATATACCTTTAAGAATATTGATTATATTTACAAATTTTACAATAGAAGTAATGTATTATTACTACATTTGAGTGTTAGACACACACACAGAGAAAAGTTTTTATAAAGAATCCTCATGCGTATTGGAATTACGTTTCGTAATTATTTTCAAAGCTCTTTTCAAAGATTCTAGACTGCAGGCACTTTCACTTTCCATGTGGTAAAATAATTGGTTAACTTTAAAAGGTTCACCAGATTAGAAAAAAAGATCAAGGAAAAGGAGATGTAACTCAGTTTATGACTGAAATGAAAGTCTATTCACCAAAAAGAAACATGCATTCCTATCATCTACCTAGTTGAAATAACGAATTGAACGGAATGTCCCTTTAACACCCACAGCACAGAGAAGTGCCGCTAGCAATTTTGGGTGGTCTGTACTGTTTGTACAAAATCTACAAATCTTGAAGTGGTCTGATTTCATAGGACCGATACTGTTCTTAGGACAGTGATTGATTTCTTCGGAACAAAATAAAAGGAAGCTCTTTGGCATTTTAAACCGTGTTTTAAATAGGCGGAAGTGCCTAAATCTATTGAAACCATGTGTGATCCATGGGATGCTTAGAATTTTCAGACCTTGTCTGAGTAGCCTTCAGATGTAACAAGAACCAGATACTTTTGCTCATTTCTGAGCAGGTGTTTGTGTCACAAGTAGAAAAGGCAACAAATTTATGTTTGACAAAAATTCCTTACATTTGTTAAAATGATGGATAGTTTTACAGATAAATACCAATCTTTAGTCTAAGTCATGTGGGAATATCATAAAATAAATAAAACTTAAAAAAGAAAAATAAACGTTACTGAAATATAATGTAATGAAAATTCTCTCAATTCGAACACAAGTTTTAATATTTAAAAGATGTTAGCTATAATTCATACTCAATCATAATAATAACACTTAAATGTAGGTTTTATGCAGTGGCGCACAGCATGGATGTCTATAAGATAAGAATAATTTTAGAGAGGCCTCTTGCATTTGTGGGAAGGGACTCATCTCAGGCTTTGAAATATTTTAGAACGAAAACAATACAAAACTACAAACGAATCCAGAACGCAGTAAAAGTACTCATTTCGCAATCCCCACAGCGCGGAATGAATTACTTTTTAAATGACATGAAGTACTTTTCAATCCCTATTCTTCTTATTCTTCTTCCATTTTTTTTTTTTTTTTTTTTCCATCTGAGAACTAAAAACCTTTGTTTTTTGACATTTTATACAAAGAAGGGGCAAAGGTGTATACTTGTCATTAATGAGTCACTGACTAGAAGTAGATGAGTTCCAAAACTTTACAAAATTATTTTTCCTCACGCTTCGTCCCTTTTCTCATTTCACTTGTTCACTTTATGGTCTCCCCATCTTAAATAATTACAAAATTATATTACTTGATAAAAAATTAATAAATTGGGCCCCACCATGCCATACAACATAGTAAGATGGATGAAATGTGAAGGTGAAGAGTTCTGTCCTGCCGTACGGCTGTCGATCTAAGGTTCGAAGTTTTGGACGGTTTTCTCCAGACATAACGTGAATACGCGTTAGAGGTCCTCCGCCCTACCTTCTAAGCAGATAACTCTTGCGTAGCTTTACCTTAACACAACACAACACAACAACATTAATAAATCATCAATATAGCTCTTATGTGTTCGTGATATAAGTAGTATTATCTATCTATATTAATAACAATGAATGTCTGAAAATCTGTATGCGTGCGATGACCTGAAAAAACTAATGGACGCATAGCTCTGAAAATTCGAACATATGAGCCCATGCCTTCGATAATGTGAACCTTGATCTCATAATTTTAAAATTTTAATTACTTTGTGAATTATTCATTAAAAACCATTTTCAAGATGCCATGCTTGGTGAGTTTCGCGCGCTTGCTACTGTGAAACAAAATCGCGTGAATTGAAAAACATGAAATGGCACGGAAATTTAGTCAGTTTTGCGGCAATCTATATTAACAAAAATGAATGTCTGAAAATCTGTAGGCGTGCGATGTCCAGAAAAAACTACTGGACACAGAGCTCTGAAAATTAGAACATATGAGCCCATGCCTTCGATAATGTGCACCTGAGGCTCAGAATTTTAAAATTTTAATTACTTTTTAAATTATTAATTAAAAACCAATTTTAGATCGTCATGTTTGGCAAGTTTAAGGATTTAAGGTCAACGGTCATCTCTCTTCCATTGCACGGGCAACACCGGGCTACGCTGCTAGTTTCTAATAAAAGTGTTTTCAGCCATTAATCGAGCACTTGATTTGTAAAAAAAAAAGTTCTTTTTTATTTCATATATCCGCTCTTATATTAAACGAGGAATGTTTGTGTGTGGGTGGGTGTGTATGTCCGAACGATCTCGAAAACTCCGCTAAGGATTCTTTTTAAATTTCGTACCTGGGGGTTTTTTGGGCCCCTGAAACGATTGAGCTAAGTCAATTGATTTAAAAAACTCTAAAACGCTCAAAATTTAAAATTTAAAATTTTTGGACGGTAGCGCCATCTATTGAGCGTTTGAAAAACACATTTGATGCAATCTTCCTAAAAGGGACGCTGAAATAAGTTTGGGGCGGATTAAAAAGTACACGCCATCGATATATAATAGTAAAAATTAATTTCGCAGAGAAACAAAATAAATGGAGCACAGTACACAGACAAATAAATATTTTAGTAACTAGATATATTACACCATTCAGCTACATAAATTTGTTTAGAATTAAAAAGTTATTTTTATTTCAAAATATCGTCCTGGCAACCAGCGAAAGAAAAAGAGAAAAGAGTCTTCGTTGCCATCCCCGCAAGCACCTTGATGGAATATACGTAAATAATTTAATTATTCTTAATTCATGGTTATTAATACAAAACTATTCGTAAATCTTATGTGAAAATTGCCTGAATTTATTACAATTATCTTTTTGTAACTAACGTAAAGCTAAATGTATTTTCTCGTATATACTAAAACAATAAAGATTTTTTATGTATTTTATTGATCCATATGATGCGAATTTCAAAAGTGCATAAAAGTTTCAGCTTAGCCGAATAATTTAAACGAAAATGACACCCTTTTCAGTCATTCACAGTAAGAAAAAAGATCCAGTGACGTAACATGAAAATTCCATTTTTTTTTTTTTTTTTTTTTTTTTTTTTTTTTTTAAATAACGGCATTAGGTTGAATTCTATTTTAACTGCCTTATTCCGCCAAGTTGACGATAGATATTTAAATGTAGTTACCCTGACGATTTTTTTTTCTTTCTTTTTAATGGGTCAACCGTTTATAATGAAACGATGTTCGAAACTCCGATGAAGAAATGATACGATCGATTCCTAAATTGGGCTCGCAGCCGATATTCAAATTAATTTTGCTGATGATCAGCCATCAGTTTAGTTTTCATTCACTGCAGTTGATGATTTCAACTCATTTATTTTATCATTGAAGTAATTAATGGATTTTGCATTCCAGCTGAAATGTAACATTTATTTTCTTTTTTGGTTTGAGTGTTTAGACAAATAATTATCGAATCATTTGTATAATGAATGTAAAAGAATGTACAAATCGCTGATTATTACACAATTAAGAGAAAAGGAAGACCAAAAAATACTAAAATATTCTGCAAGAGGGGCTCAGACCATTGGTTTTTAGAGAGGAAAATTTAAAGGACATAGTGTCAATTTCAGTATTTTAATTTTGAGTTTTAAGATATGCGAGAAAAAGAAGCTCTTACCATTTGGCATTTGGAGTTTTGTATGCCGTGCCATGCCATTTCTAATTTAGATCCTCATTAAAGAGAAAAGGAAATTTTCGAGCATTGTCTTACTCTAGAAAATTGTGGAAGAAAACTTCAACTCCATGTATGTACTATGCGCTGTGGCGTACACAAATGGTGTGTGGGGGGATTCAACATTCCATGATCTTTGTCCATGCACTGTTAACATAAAGTCCGAACACTTTTAACATAACATTCTCTTACAGGAAGTCAGTGTACACCACTGCTTATGCATCTGCACATTCTTCAGAGTGGCTTTTTGAGGCCCAGATCAAGTTTTTTTAGAATGCAATCTTTAACAAGGTCAATAGTTAAAGAACTTTGACTCTAAAAATACTGACTCTACTTACTCTACTGACTCTAAATATAAATTTATCTGTAAATCAGCTGTACATATCGCAAACCAGCGGATATGTTGGTGAGCTTTTAGCTGTTTTGTAAGCAGAGGGTGGAGCTCTAAGTAGCTTATTTGTTTTCTGCTTAAACAGTGCTAGGTGATCCGTTTAGAATATTACATGCGCAAATCTAAAAAGTTACAAAAAAGAAAAAAAACAAGAGTATGGGAAAATAGCTGTATGGATTTTGAGGCCCCCTACGTGTGGGGCCCCGGGCATTCGCCCCGCTATGCCTCCCTATTTTTACGGCACTGCATTTAGGTCAGTCCCCCATAGTAAAAAAAAAAAAAAAAAAAAATTGCCCTCTCCTTTGGAAAAAGTTGCCGTACCTCTTTGTTAAAAGTCCCGATTTCTCATTGTATTTAAATATGTATTTTCTTTATTATTTTGAAAATGTTAATTATTAACAAATTTGAAAGATTAAAAAATTATAGACATGCAAGACATGCGTAAATACTTTTAAACTTAAAATCTATGTGAAGATGGCAGCACTAACAGTAGCTTTTGGAGGAGGGTGTTGTGCAAAGAATCGAAATCTCCCTCACGGACTTTACACACATAGGAAAACAAAATAATTGCGCCAGCAGGGACTCGGAAAAATTTGGAATAATTCTTTATAAGCTAAAGTTTGCACTGTAATTAGTGGAACAACAGTGCTCTTTATGAAACTTTTGGAGAAAAAAATTTTCAACATGGTGTTGCAGAGCAAAAATTTTCGAAGAGTGGCACATCCTGCCAAATTTTCGATTTTTAAGAATTTTTTCTAGGAGTTTCGTACCTGAAACGAGAGAGGAGCTTTGGGGTCCAGTCCCATCATGCCCTTGGAGGAAGGGAGAAAATTGACACAAATCAGCACAAAATTTTTAATTCCGGAATCAATCTAAACATAGTGAGCTTCAGCTTTCCCCCCCCCCCCCCCCACCTCAAACTTATTGAATTGATACGCTCCTGATACAACCATACGTCATTCAACATTTTTTTATTTTAAATATTTATTAACACTGAGGATAGAGTCTAGTAAAAGTATATCTAAATGGTATGTATTACATGTAACTCAATTATGTCCGAGTTTAGTTCTCTTACATATGTATTTCCCTGTATATATAAAGAGCTCACCATGATTGAGTGAATAAGACACTGAATATGTTAGAAGGCTGAAATGTAAAGGTCCTGCGTTCGGGCCTATTGCGCGGCCGTCGATCTAACTATGTGCAGTTTTGGTTGGTTTTATACAAATCATCCAGATGTGACATGTAACGCAAAACAAGTATCTTATAAAACATGCTTTTCAATTTTAATGTTTCCTATAGATAGCAGCACTAAAGTTTGCTCAGACAAATAGTATTTTTGTATCAGTGATGTGAGATCAGTGGTGGTTCCTTGAGGGGAGGATTCCCCCAAAATGGTCTTCGATTAAGGGGCCTGAATTAACCACCTCTCCCAACTCCGTGAGAGAAAACAAAAAAAAAAAAAAAACGGCATACATTCCGTAAGCGGGGGTGCCTCCCCCCCAAAAAAATTTAGATTTCTGTTAATTGTACGTCAGTAATCAAGCTTTTTTGTGAGAAATTTTAACTTTACAGCTTGAGCTTGCGCGGCTGTCGATCTAATGGTCTGGAGTTTGGGGCAGTTTTATCCGGATGTCATGTAACATAAAACATGTAACTTATAAAACACTCTTTTCAATTTAAATAATTCCTACAGATGGCAGCACTAAAGTTTACTCAGATTTGCATACCATAATGATAGATATTATATTGGTCCGAATATAACGCGGTGTTTTATGACTGATCATTGCCCGTAAAAAAACCTGACTTGCGCTGAATTCGAGGCCGAAATATAGGCTTTTTCTAATTATCTTAATGAAAAATTTTGGGTTCGCTTTACATTCGGGCCAATACGGTAGTATTTTTGTATATTTTTACCTTTTGAGCTCTCCTAAAGTTGAGCCCCTTTTCCTTACAAGCATTGTAATAATGGGCACCCATGTTTGTAAGTTGTAAGTTCAAACAACCCAAATTTAGCCTAACTGCTATAAGACCGTAAAAATGATAAATGAGGAAGGGAGGTCATGAAAGAGGTGACAAATGCATTGGGTTGGGACAGATTATCCCATAGGTTCAGTAGGTGTTAGACTGTGGGCCGCATTAGGATTTTTAAAAAAATTGTAATCAAAAGTTTATAGTTCTTTTATCGTTAATTTTTAGACGCTTGTATATATGAGTGAGAAAGTAATTCTGATTAATTAGTCACTTTGTAAACATAAAATAATGTTTGGTATTGTTTGAATAGATATATGCAAAAAAGTTTGAGGATGAATATTTAGCTTGAAGCTTTATGTGTACATTTTTATGGTGTCCATTTATAATATTAGACGGATCATTGTGGTCACTACAATTTTTAACTCTACGTCTACCCGAAAGACCTATAGCAACCATAAGAAGGCTTTTAAGCAAAAACTCTTTAGAGCTCTATCACCATATTTTAGTTTTGTCAAAAAAAAAGAAAAAAGTGTGAAAGAGCCTTTGTCAATTCCATATCCTAAAGGCCCGCGTGTGGTTTAATCCGGCTCTGCTTGGGCCTCGAGCTTAAAAGGGAGGAGGGAGCTCAAAATGCTCATTCATGATTATGAGCTTTTAACTATAAAATGAGTTCAACAGGAGAAATTATTTTTCCCTTTGAAAATGTAGATCTGGGAGCAAGCAGTTTTGTAACATCTAGATTTGAGATGCGCACATGAGCGGTAAAAATCCCCTTTTTCTGTAAAAAAAATTTCTCTCCAAAAAATCATTTTCCTTTTTAGCATGCCCGAAAAAAAATTCTAAGGAAAATCGCCTTTTTGACTAATCAGATGCTTCAGCAAGTTAAAAGATGTAGTATAGTGCAGGGATAGATCTCCAAGAATCATTACAAATTCTTAGAAAAGCGATGCCCGTCTCTCAAGTTATTTAGTTACCCAGGGAGCTGCCAACACAAGCAAAAACCATTTTTCTGTTCCGTTTCGTGTTTCCCAAATGAATAAACATATGCAAATTTGCTTTTATTAGCAAAAGCAAAACACTTCGTGCACCTGCTTCTTTGAAGTAAATAGTGTAGAACGCTCGCTTCTCCTCACAAGTCGCAGGCAGATACCATTATTCCGTTTTGACCCTATACAAAGCAAAAAGTTCATTGTCGTCAGCTTCAGACATTTCAGATACAAAGAACTAAACTTGAAATAAGATATGCCGAGATTGATTGGAAATGTGAGTGGTTTGCCGAAAATTCCTATTGTGTCAGAGATATCTACAAGCCGGACAGACGAGGCTGCAGGACATGAAAAAGTAAGTAAAAGGCCAGCGGCCAACTCCACCTGTACTGGACAAGAAGTGGGGGAAAGACGATATAACCCGAAGAAGCGCCGGTGCAGAGCGAAAAAGCGTTTTGAATACAAGAAACCTAATTCAGAAAATAGTCAGAACAAAATATCTGCTCTCTAAACAGGACTAATAGGTAAGTAAACTGGACAGACTCAGTAAATATATATTTATGTATGCTGTATTTTTATTTATCATGTGGTATTATTGATATTTTGAGGGTATTATTGATTTTTGAGGTATTTTGAGGCACTATTGATAAAATCAATAGAGCATTCTCTCCATATGCAAGAAAATAATTTGGTAAAAAATTATAAAATTTTTAATTACACGAAGATAAATATGGGAGTGTAACTTAATAGTTAGTTTAATAACAGTAAGATATTTAATATTTAAAAAAAGTATAATTTTAAAATAGGAATTTTTAAGGTTAAATCAAGAATTCTGATATGACTCTAAAATCACGTCATGCCACTATCCATCATTTGTGAGCTTTGATATGAAATAACGTTTAAAAGATTAATACGGTAATCAATTAAATTCGATGTCTTTTATGTATCTGGTGTGTATTAGACCAAGAAACAACTTTCATGCCTGACACAGGGCCTGATTATGACCAACAGGGGCCCCGGGCATTGATGAATTTGGGGGCTCCATCTATAAAATTTGTGTTATTTTTCATAAAATTTTGATATAAAAAAGAATATTTCAGAACAATATTTGAAATTGTGGGCCCTTTCGGGCAGGGGGCCCTGGGCAAAGTCCCGATTTGCCCGTGCGATAATAAAGGCCTGTTCAATAAATTTATTCCAACACGCCCAGCTAATTCGGGGATCAAGCTTAGTTTCTTGTTTTTCATTATTTAGCTTTCTTCTGCAAGGTTCTTTTTCCGTGATATGCTGCGTGCTTATATAAAAATCATTTTTATGTATGAAACATTCTTAGAGAAATTGAATTAAAAAATTAAAATAAAATATTTTGCCATTGCTTGTTTTTACTTATTTGTGACCTTGTGTGTGTGTGGGGGGGGCCTTTATTGTTCTTCATGATTTGATATAATAACTATTATTGTTTTTATAAAATTTTAAGACAGATGTTTGCTATGAAAAAAATATTTTCAAAAGTCTTGTCTCGCATTTAAAATCTTGCAGACGATTTGACGAAACGTAATATAAAAAAAAAAAAATCATTAAAGAAAATTTTAAACTTACGACTCAGGATCGAATCAATTAAAATGACATTGTTTTGAATGGTTAGTGTTGTATTGTGTTTAAGTCAAACCTGCACGAAGGGTATCTGTTTAAGGAGGGGAGGACATTTTGAGGGTTTCTAACTCGCATTCGCGTTACATCTGGAGAAAACTGCCCAAAACTGCAGATCGTTAGGTTGACAGCTGCGTGATAGGCCAGAACCTTGGAACTTCACACTCTAGCCATCTACCGTATTCAGTGTCTTAATCACACGGACATGGCCATAATCGGGGCTGTTTTGTACGGTTGTGGAAAAATCTGTTTTGAGAAAAAATGTCACTTTTTAACAGGAGAACTTATTAATAGAAGTCGTGAAAAATCTTTAAAAATATGTTTTTGATCAAAATCATAAAAATTTTACAAATTTTCGGGGCAACCCGATGTTCTGGTGCTTAAAATAGTTCAAAATTCGTATTCTACTCTTCCAATAGTTAAATTTTGCTTTCTGTTGAATCAAAATCGGTCAACTAGAACCGGAGTTATGGAGGTTTCGGTTTCCCCTTTGTTTTTCTATGGTGGTTCTAGAAATCTCTAGAAATATTGGTCCTAGGCCTTCGGTAACTTCACTTTTGGGGATTTATTTTTGGCGCCAAATTTTGCGATATTTCACCAAAAGTCGCCAAGCTTCGAATCAGTTTGGTCATTTGGACCGATTTTCCCAGTGAGGCTTGTAAAGATGCTTTTTCTGCATAACATGCATAACAGCCTAATATTTCTCTTCTATGGCGTAATCAAAATTCCCACTTTATGTGGAATCCTCGAGAAATAGACATTTCTGAAAGATTCTAGTAGCTTCTGTGTCGACTATAAATACAAGCTGTCAGAGGCCCCAGTTCAGTCTGAGTTGATCTCCCGTCAAGTGAGTTTGTTGTGCTACGCTATAGAAGCAGTGTTTTGGCTTGCTTTTCGAAGCTGATTTTAAAGTGCTGTTTATTACTGAATCTTGAAGGATTGCTTGCGATATCTCTCGTATATTTTCACTGAATTTTTGCCTGTGACAGTATTTTATTTTGTATGAGAAATACAGCATTTGTGAAAGCTTCTGATCTAAGCGGACTGTTAAAAGCACATCACTGATTGATTGTGCTTGTGAATTTTGTCAGCTGATTGTTCAACTAAGTTCTAGAAGCAATAAAGTTTGTGTTCCATCCTGACAAGTGGCTTTTTACTAGAACTTTCTACACCAACTGGACTTTAGAACGACGAACCCCAGGAAACAAGCAGAGTTTTCTGCAACAATAAGGTGTGTTTTCGAGTGGTCGAAAAACTGGAATATCGAGAGGTCAAATATAAATTCAAAAGAAAATCCACATTTTATTATCAATAATATAAATTTTATCAATGAAATGATATTTAAAAATGAGTCTCCCCACATTTTTTCTTAGGGCGACACAACATTTAAAAAATCAATATTTTCATTCGTAATTACTTTGATCCAAAACCGGCACGCGCCACCAATGGCGTGCAGAGTGCATTGCGCACTGAACTGGAAGATGGAAGGTGCATGGTTCGAAACCAGGTCGCGTCCGCCGACTTAACCGTTCGGAATTTTCAGTGGTTTTCTCCCAAACTTAATACGGGTTAGGACCCCTTAGAAAGACCCCCACGGAGGGCACCCCACCCACAGACCTAGATCCCTCGTGTAGATAATTGGCCTTAATCCAACAACATCAAAACCTGCACATGAACTTGGTGAGGGCCGCTAGGTTATGAAATTTATGAAACCTCATCACCACATTTTTTTTTTTTTTTATACTAAGCTAAAAAGTGATGATGAAGCCCTGTGGTATAATGGTTAGCACACTATGATGCGTCGTACAACAGGCCCAAGGCTCGATTCTCGGGATGGGCACGGTTGACTCAGCCTTTCATCCCTCGAGTGGGTCGATGAAGTAATGTCGAAGCTTGCTTTGGGAACTAAATACTGATGGCACCGCGTCAGGCTGACCACGTGATCGGAGTATATGCTTCCGCACCCGAGAGCCCATGGTCGCACCCACACAGCACATAAGCTTAAATCAAGCTTGACATTTCTTTGAATTTGACGTATTAATACAAGCTTGACAGTTCAATTCATTTTAAGCTTGCAGCAAGCTTGGAGAAGTCATTTGAACTGTCAAGCTTGAATACAACTTGATGACTGCTTGATTTGGAAAGCCACATCCGCATAACAAATAATTTATCATCAGTCATAAATGTACTTGACCATAGAATAAAAAAAAAAAGATTCTATATTTCTAAATATGGAAATTGTTCAAAATAAAATACAATTATACTACGAAATTGATTTCAAACTCAGTCGTTTGTCTCGATTTTGGCCAGTATTGCCTAACATGAGTGTCGCGATATTGAAAGTTTTAAAACGTGTGCTGCTTTTAAGTTTATATTAAGCTTATTTCCCTATTAGTAGAGTCTATAAATCACACATAACATTATTTTAATTTTGATGCATACCATGGAAAAATAAAAGAAACAAATCAACACATCGGCCACTGATCGATCTCGCCAGAAAACGGCGTGACAACCATGACAGTCACTTCAAACTTTAGTCATCCCGACGCCAGGCAGATTGGCTGAACGGTAGGATGCTGGTCTCCCAACCCTTAGGTCTCGGGTTCTATCCCAGCCGCGGACGCTTGATGGAAACCGATTAAATTAACTTGAAATTTCAGAATAGAGAGGAAAATGCGTGGAAAAATAAAATATGTGGGGCGAGTTCGCCGACAGGCGCCACGTGCATTTAAGAATATTTTTTTTAGAAAAAATTTTTAAGCTTGCTATGTAAAGCTTAATGCAAGCTGGGCATGTGTAAACTTGAACAGACTTGATTCAAGCTTTCATTGAACTTACACGCTTGAAATTTTCAAGCTTAATTCAAGTTTATTGACTTGATAAATCAAGCTTGCTGCAAGTTTGATGTGCTGTCTGGGGGCATAGACGTGGCGCAGGCTTTGGGCCCACGTGGGGTGTTACGTAATGTTTAGTTTAAAAGGCGGGTCATGAGATAGGGTCCAGTGGGAATTTTTGTCTAAAAGAATTCTCATGATCAATACATTCCCTCAGGTAGATCTAGTGCTATGTTGACTATTGTATTCAATTTCGTAAAATGTATCAATCCATAAAAAAAATTTTCATACAAACCAACTGTATAATTAACCGCAAATTTTCCAGTATATATCAACTCAAATTTCAACTGATAAATGTATAACAATGCTTCCTAAGGTTTTTCATACAAAACTTAAGTATATAAACACTATAAGAAGAATAATTGTAAAAGTTTAATTATAGTTGTTTATTTTTTTATATCTGCCGTGGGACCCCAAAAAGGGTTGGGGCCCATAATATAACTCCTAAAGGGTTTCTCTTTTGACGGTGATCGGAGGAAGAGAATACAGGACAATGCGGGACAAAGCCTCAAAATATGGGACTGTCCCGGTGGGTCACTTTACCGGGGCCCCAAACTGTGTAAATGCATTCCTTTCTCGGATTTCTCGCCAACTTCTTAAATCACAGTAACCCTGAACTAGGAAACATTTCTTTTCTCAATGCTAACCATGCAGCTAAGAAATAATAAATCGCGTGCAGCCTCACACAACCGTCCATTCATTTCATCTCACTCACAGGCGCGCCATTTCGGTTCTAGTTTCTCTTTTACTGCAGTTCATTCATCCGTTCTACCGAGGAACCAAACGAAACCGATCCTTACACACGGATGGTAGGATCTATTTGCTTTTTTATTGCTCCTTATTCTCTATTTGTTTTTTGTTTTTTTTTTTCGTAGCAGAGGAGCCATCGCTGATCACGACCGCTTGTTAATTGATTGCGAGGCAACGATTCGTGCAGTGGGGGTGGATGGAGAAAATTATTTTCAGTTTCGGTTCCGAGTTCAAATCTGAAAGGACTAACTTATTTATTTAAGATGACGATTTCATCCACCAGATGATGATCTGAATCTTAACTCTTTGAGGCGCAACCCTTTCCCAATGCTGAAAAAAGGGCAGCCGTTGCCATCGCTCGACTTAACTACCAGCAAGATGGCGGACGATCGAAACGTTCATCGCGTGCCACAGGTCTAGAGACCCTTTTTTGAAGACAGCCGGCTGTGCGGCACAGTCAGCTGTCGTCGTAAAAGGGTCTCTATAGACCTGTGGCACGCGATGAAAGTTTCGATCGTCCGCCTGCTGGTGGTTAAGTCGAGCGATGGCAACGGCTGCCCTTTTTTCAGCATTGGGCAATCTATCCAGCTGTTCTCACATTCTTCCACTTTTCAGCAGATGTCAGTGCTGTTAAAAAGAACAGTGACCATTTTTTGACGGGAAATGGCGTGCTAAAAAGTAAAGGATTCTCGTGGAGCTATGTCACCCGCAACTACTTTTATAGAAATCAAATCTATTCGTCGTGACTGGCAACAGTCCAAACGTCAGAGTTTGGTGTTCCCAGAGCGGGAACACTGCGCGTTAAAGGGTTAAACCACAATAAGGGGGGTGCTGCCCTCACCGAATGGAGAATTCGTAGATACAAACGTGCCACTTGTCCCGGGGGGAGGGGGAGGGGGAGTCGCCAAAATCATTTATGGCTTTATGGGAAGAGGGGACGTCCTAATTATGGTGTGTGAACTGCAGCTGGGCCGCAAATAGGGGGTCTCAGTCGTATCCCCAAATTTAAAAAAATTTTATTTATTCCATATTCAGGATTTGAATACATCAAATCTCGCACACACCCAATGAAAAAATGAAAAGCCGCCCCCTTTTTCGTAGTTGTCTTCCCAAACACCGTGTGAAGAAATGGCCTGTGCATGAAGTACCTATATGAAATTGAGGTTCAAGTAATATTTATAAATCTTTTACCTAGAAAAACAGAAGATCTGTCGAAAACAGGCCTTCTCTATTTCCACTACTCGTGTGGACGTAAAATTTTTGAAATTGAATTACGAAAATAAAATCATGAATCATTGTGAAAGTATCATTAGCACTTGAGAGATATTAAAATCAACCAGGTTCGTTAGCGTCGACTTAACTTGTCTACACGATTTGTCACGGCGAGGCTCTTTTTAAATGTGCCAAACAGTGGCGGCTCGTGGGATGCAGCAAGTACTGCCGGGCTGCACTTGAAATTATCAGCACACTTTTAAATAATTTATTCTACTAATTTTCTTAAATTCAGATTAGAATTATGAAATTCCTATGATAAATTTTAAAAAAAACCGAATTGTAGTAACTGCCGGATCGCACGTTCAGAAAAAAAGCCCTTTAATCTTCCCGCAATTCAACTGCGAAAATCTTTGGTACAGCCCTCAGAGCTGATAAAGAAGCTGGCAGCACCGTTGCCATGGCAACGACTATATAAGCAGTCTCTCCGGCATAGGGGTATGTAGCTAAGATTCAGCTGATGTAAGGTTTTCTAACTACGGCTGCACTTGTGAATTCGACTAACTGATTGGCTCAGACGAGAAGTGAGGGAGGGGGTAAGACACAGAGAAATGTGTTCTAGCCCATTCTAAGTCATGATTTACCGCCAAGTTTGGCGCCAAAAATTAAGCCCTTAAAACGGAACCAAGCTTGGCGATATCGTTCAATTTCAGTAGAAACTGGCAAACTAGACAGTTTATTACAAAGGAGAAATATAGTTAGAATAGGCTTGGCGAAGATTCTAAAATAGTTTTGGTAGGCAACTTTAATATAGATTTCGATTCCGAAGAAATGTTTTGTGGAACAAGAAAGACAAGCACGGCACAGTCATGGATTAGGATGCACATTCCAAACAGTATTTATTAGGGTGAAATGTCATTAGAATATGCTTGGCGACGATTGTAAAACAGCTTGAGTAGGCGATTTTAAGGTCGATTTCCACTCCAAAGGAGTGCTCTATGAAACAAGGAAGACAAATACGGTACACTCATGAATAATGATACACTTTCCAACTGAATGGAATAATTAAGAAAAATAGGGACGGGCAGGGGCGTAGCCAAGGGGGGGGTTTAGGGGGTCATAACCGCCCCCTATGAGAAATTTTTTGCCATACAAAATGTATATTCTTCACTACATTATCACACACACGTATACATATGTATGAGTTGTAGTAATCGTAACCCCCCCATGAAAAATTTCTGGCTACGCCCCTGGCGCACGGGGCATGGATGCGCTTTAATATATATCACTTAAGTGCGTATTTAAAATATGAAAGAGTTTCAGATTTTAATTTACTTTTTTTTTTAACCTAGAGTTGTCTATTTGTAGCGTAGAAGTCTTAAAACAGTATCACTCAACTAACAAAAAATGTATAATAATACAGCATATTAACTTCACCATTCAATCACAAATACAATGCAACCAGAAAAACCTTAATTCTTCATATACACCTGTGGTTCTCAACCGTTTTCTCCTTGCGAGTGCTTTCTAAAATCCGAAAAATGGCAAACCACTTGTGTATTCGTTATTGTACAAAGGGCATTCCATAAAAACTGAGAGTAAAATCATAAAAAATCAAGAAATATATTTACAGCAAAAAATACATCATTCTTTTTCAAAATACCTTCCGTCAGATGATATGCAACGGTCCCATCGTTCAACCCACTTTTCAAAACAAGTAGAGAAGCTCTTTTCTGGAAGCTGCTTCAAAGAACCCTCCACTGCTGAAATAACTTCAGAATCTGTGTTAAATTTTCTGCCACGGAGCTTCTCCTTCAACGTCGGAAAATGCCAGACATCACATGGTGCGACATCTGGACTGTAAGGGGGATGTGGCATGATTTTAATATTGCATTTACTAAGATATTGCTGAACAGAAGTAGCGACATGCGGGCGAGCATTATCGTGATGTAATGTCCAAATTCCCTACCAGTTCATGACGCTTTCTCGATATGTGTTATCGCAAAATCACCATGCCATCTAAAAATTGTAGACTTACCAAAACATTGTAAGCTTCTTTCATTAACTTAACTGTTTCTCGAGCTGTTTTGCCCAAACGATAGCAAAATTTTATGGCACAACGCATTTCGTTTTTTAACTCTGAATCACTCATCTCCATTTCTGTAGGGCAAATAAAACAGTTCTTTAAACAAGCATGGAACTAGGAAAATAAAATCGTCTGCTTCGTTTAGAATTTTGTATATATGTACAGTCAACAGTTTGGAAAAATCGCCTGCACTTCTATTTTTTAGTTTCGCTGTGTTGCCACTACGTAAAAAAATAACTCTCAGTTTTTATGGAATGCCCTTTGTATATTACTGTCCGGCTCCCCTTTTACACCTCGCAAGCCCCCCATTGGTGTATCGCATAAAATGGACGTACAATCGAGGAAAACGTATAAGTGAGAGTCGTATAACTCAAAAATGAGTGTGCAGTGCAGCTTCTCGGGAGCGACCACCCTCCAAAGAGTGGATCGTTAAGGGAGGTGGTCGCTCAAAGAAGTATAAACGTTTCCTAGCCCCCCCCCCAAAAAAAAGCGATGAAATGTATTATCCGTTTTGTAATTTATGAAATTGTGTACTAATACATGTAATTATACAAACATGTTTTTAAAATTTGAATAAAATATTTAGTAATTTAGAATTCTTTCATTCTTTTTTCTCTTTCCGAGAATTCTACCCTCTCTACTTTATCTTTTACATCTGACAAAAGGACATTTATCCTGATATTCTTCATGCATGCTCCATTTGCAATAATAGAATCTACTTGCTTTCTCGGCTTCCCACAACGAAATGTATCCGTCCTTTCCCGAATTTCCTTTTCCGTGTGACTCCATCCCATCCATACTCCGCTCCAACAGTGAAATCATTCCTTTCTGAGACATGTCCCTTCTCTAACCTACAAGATTTGTACGCGATGTGCACGTGTACTTGCACCTGCTGTTTGATGGGCAGTACAGCGACTGGTTTGAGAAATGGTATTTGTTTACTTTTCTTCCGGGAAAATGCAAGAAAATTTTCGGACAGGGAATCGGGACCGGTCGCTTATAGAGGGTTGTGTGGTCTCTTCTACAGAGAACCCCATAACATTAAGGAGATAGGGTAAAAAAAAAGGTCGTTGGTGGAGTGTGTTGCCTAATAGAGGTGGTCGTTCATAGAAGTTTCACTGTATATAGTAAAGTATTTTGGCGCCTCCCTAGAGATGTGCAGTCGCACCGTTCGCTCCGTCGTAGGACCGGCTCTGTAAAGGGGTGGGGGGGATTAAAAATGTCAGCACCGTAGCCTGTATATCTCGTCAGCCGCGTGTCCACTTACCATAGAGTTAACCCGTTTGTGCCAAGATATTTTTGCGACTTTCTTCGATATTTGCTAATACCAGCAATAATAGATAAATTACGGATGCCAACTTTTTGAACAAGGTGTGATTTCTTTTAAAATCATTATGCATAAAAATTAAAATGGCAACATCCTACTGGGTCATCTTAAAATATTTTGTGAAGTTGAGGTTCAACACTCGTGGATAAAGGCTAGGAAAAATAAATAACGTTTCCGACCGATAGAGAAAATGCCGTCCCAATTAAGGGACACTAGGCATAAATGGGTTAATAAATATCGTCAACCCTTTAACGCTCAGTGTTCCCGCTCTGGGAACACCTAACACTGACGTTTTGACTGTTGCCAGTCACGAAGAATAGATTTGATTTCTATAAAAATAGTTGCGGGTGACCTAGCTCCACGAGAAACCTTTACTTTTTAGCACGTCGTTTCCCTTAAAAAAATGGTCACGATTATTTTTAACAGCACTGACATCTGCTAAAAAATGGAAGAATGCGAGAAAAACTGGATAGGCTGCCAATGGTGAAAGGCTGCTGGCTGTGCGCGCACTGCCAGCTGTCGTCAAAAAAGGGTCTCTAGATCTGTGGTACGCGATGAACGTTTCGATCGTCCGCCATCTTGCTGGTAGTTAAGTCGAGCGATGGCAACGGCTGCCCTTTTTTCGGCATTGGGAAAGGGTTGCGCCTCAAAGGGTTAAAGCTGTTCAAAAATACCGTGACAACGATATCGTTTTTCAGGTAGATCAAACTTAATCAACAGAGTATTTTCCAAACCTAACTCTTTTCGCTGTAGAACGATAAGCGCGATTTATAAAAAATTGAGAACCTGCAGGATTCAATATTTTTTAAATATACTTTAACGATATCATTTTAAAGGTTTGAAAAAGAAGTAGTGCAATAATTAGGGGAAGTATAATAGATCGAGAGGTTGCATCCCCAGACGAACTCAGTTTACACTACAGAGAAGATTTATTTATTTGCCAGGAGAGAACAGTCGCGTCACTGAATGAGTCGCTCAGAGGTACATATACGTCCTTCCCGGAATTTCCCGCCACAATATGGAACCTCATCAGAAGGTGGGGGACTTCTGAAAATGGACACTCCTCGGAAACGGCTAGCGACCGCCGAGAGGACTTTCGGAACCAAGGATTTAACGTGCTCGTACACCGCGTGCACACGGTGGTCTCGAGTGGTACGTCCGTATCGAACCCACGATCTTTTCGTTACGAGTCCAACACCTTAACCACTTGGCTACCACGGACCTACAGAGAAGATTGACTTGTTTTATAAATTAAAGTGATTTGTTTAAAGAAAATGCGCCAAAAAAAAAAAAAAAATTGTTTGTGTCCCCTCCAGAATTGTTTTCTAGATCCGCCACTGAGTACAGTTAAAGCTTTTGTCTTTTTTAAGAAAAACATTTTTCTTCTTAAAATTACTTTTTCTCATCTTATTTCTCTACCCCGCCTCCAGCTTGAGAATCGAGATCTGGATACGTCATCGGCACAGGACAATCATTAAATATATACGTCAGACTTCTTGTTTAGCGCATCGGCGCAGACCCCAGACAAACAAGAAATCTCTAACGAAAACTATCAGAGTGGGTGGATATCGATCCATAAGTACTTCTGAAATAGATAAGTGCTCTTTGTTTTAGTGCCACGTGCCATCGCTCGCTGATTTCTCGGAAGAATAGAAAAAAGAACAGCAATAAAAACAGCTCATTGGTAAACTGCAGCCATTCCAAAACATCAACTTCAAATCAGAAGAAATTCTTCCCCTCCCCCTGCACAGTCATGGCGATATTTTTTTATAGTTGCGCCAATTTTAATTTTCAAGGAAAAAAAAAATTTTTTTCTTCCACTATTATAAGACCCGAGAAGCAATATAACACGGCTCCTCGTTTTATTTTCTTTAGTGGTGGATCCAAGGGGTGGGGGGCGATGGGACAAACCCCCGCCCCCCTGAGCACACTTTTTGTTACTAAACATAAATTTTCTTGTTTAAAACTTAATCATTTTTTTAAAATGATTTCTTGTTTAGCGCAAAAATTCCCCGTTTAAAGCTATTAGCATGCATATACTTTTGGTGTATCCTGGCAAGCTTTTCGAATACTTCGACCTGGTGGGTTTTATCCCCCCCCCCCTCCCACACACACAAACACACACACACACCACTAAAGGTCTTCATCGCTTATTCCTGTTATGGAAAGTGGAATTTTCCTATAGGGAGATTAATTCTTTCTAGGGAGCCTCTTTCTCATTATGACAACGGTACTTAATATACATAAATTATTTTTAATGTTACAGTATAACGCCTTCATGTTTCGATGCAATTTTTTTTTTTCTGAGAGTATCTGAACTGGTATAGGAGTATCGTTTATTACAGTGCCTAGTACAGCTTGTTAAGAGGCATCCTAAAATTTCCAAGTGTCTGACATGGTCATATTTATGTATCAAAATCATATGATTTTTTCGAACCATTGTCTTCATAAAATATAATAAGGCGTTCTGTATATTTGGAAACCTACTTAGTTTGGTAGTAGCTATTCGATAATTATTAATTGCACGTAAAATCCTGATAAGATTTTTTTTTTTTTAACCCGTGCTTCACACACGATGTGAAAGGTATCATTGTGGCAGAATATTGTGCATATTGTGCATCAAATTGATGTATTCTTCAAAATCATTTCCTAACAAAAAGATCAGTAACCGTATCCGTGGATACGACAGCAAATGATCCGTTTTGCTTCTTCCGTATCCGCGGATATAAGTTGGTGAGTCGGCTGAGTGAGTGAAGAATTAACTGCGGAAGGGATCCAAATAGGACATGCTGCGCCAGACAATGGATAAAACAACTAAGATACAATATCATTATAAAAAGGTAAACGATATAAGAAACAAATGATCGGTTTTCATATCCGTGGATCTAACATTTTAACCCTTTGAGGTGCAACCCTTGCCCAATGCTGAAAAAAGGGCAGCCGTTGCCATCGCTCGACTTAACTATCAGCAGGCACAGCCAGCTGTCATCTAAAAAAGGGTCTCTAGATCTGTGGCACGCGATGAACGTTTCGATCGTCCGCCATCTTGCTGGTAGTTAAGTCGAGCGATGGCAACGGCTGCCCTTTTTTTTAGCCGTGGGCAATCTATCCAGCCTTTCTCGCATTCTTCCAGTTTTCAGCAGATATCAGTACTGTTAAAAATAATCGTGATAATTTTTTTACGGGAAATGACGTGCTAAAAAGTAAAGGGTTCTCGTGGAGATAGAAGTCAAATCTTTTCTTTGTGACTGCAACAGTCAAAACGTCAGTGTTTGGTTTTCCCAGAGCGGGAACACTGCGCGTTAAAGGATTAACTATCTGCGGCACATCTCTTGCCGGGACGTCGCCACCTTGGGGGTATTGCATTGGAATTCTTCGGTGGAGCTCTGTAAGAGAGCTATAAACGCCACACACATTATTTTCAATGAACTGACTAGAATAGCTGACATCAGGTGACGATTATTTTTGGTAAATTATGCCCTAACACTTGTATATAACACCCCTTCAACGATTTTAGTAACCTACGTGAATTTCGTGGCAATCGATGCATTACCACAGTTAAAGAGGATACAGAAAAAAATATTTGACGCAATTCCATGGTTTGGGTTTTTTTTTTAAATTAAAGGTATACATATTTTCTAGTTAATCTAAATTAGTCCGTAGCTTAATTGTTACTCTAGTACAATTGCCTAATACTTCTGTAAATATGTATTTCTAATGAATTTATTGTTTACTCGATATTTCCTTTATGCAGGGTGTCCCAAAAAGGTGTTAACGGTCTCTAATTATTTATTCATTAGGAAAAAGTGGGCAATGTCAATTGAAAAATGTCCAAAATAAGGTCGGAAAAAGGACTAGGCTAAGGAAAAAATTCCTCTCGTTCATTTTCAAACAGTGGCACTTTTTTAATTTGTATTACGACCCCGGTAGTGAAAAATTTCCAATTAGTAAAATGTGTCCAGTGATGTATCCCTATATCAAATTTTGTATGTCATGAACATACAAATTTGGGAACTATACAGTGGTTTCCAAAACAGAAAGTCATCTGGAGTTATGATTTTTATAGAGGAAAACTTTATCAAAACCACTTTATAAAAAGAATATGAAACACTTTATCCGTGCCTACACGAGCCAGCTCAGTATTGTTTAAATGGTCATTGCGTATATTCAAGATCAAGTGAGATTTGCAGTTACATTACGCTAGTCCTCGAATTTCTTATGAAGATGCTATATTCGAAACGTTACCGAAGGAGCATGATTGTAAGACTGTTTTAGTAGGAGATTTTAATATAGAATTCAATTCCGATCAAGGATACGATTTCATAACTGAAATGGATACTAGGAAAGATACGGAAAAAGGACTAGGATAAGGAAAAAATTCCACTCGTTCATTTTTAAAAAGTTACACTTTATTAATTTGTATACGACCCCGGTACAGAAAAATTCCCAATTAGTAAAATGTGTCCAATGGTGTATCCCAATGTAGTTTCCAATACGCACTCATCCAAAACATTTCACCACTAGGGGGCCAAACAACAATGGATGCAATTTTCAGCAACAGAATTATGCGAACAGGAGTCTACATGAGCACTTACAGTTATCATTTTAATCTATATGGCAGAATTTATTGAATAGATTTTTAAAAAACACCTGAAATTCTTCCAGCCGAGTGCGTAAATAAAATCTGGAAGAATTTCAGATTTTTTTTTTTTTTCCCCACTTAGCAATAAACGTTTATATTCAAAATCACGTATGGTCCCCCGATCTCTTACTTTAAAGATATCTCTGAGATGTTGAATGATGAAAGGCACAAATTTGGTACATCACCTCATGAGTGTATGTGGCACATTTTACTCATTGGGAATGTTTTTGTACGGGGGGTCGTACACAAATTTTTAAAAAAGTATCACTTTTTGTAAATGAACGAGATTAATTTTTTCATAACGGAGTCTTATTTCTGACCTTGTTTTGAACATTTTTTCAACTGACACTGCCCACTTATCCCTCAAAGAATTAAAGCCCGTTACCACCTTTTTGGGACACCCTGTATAAAAATTTAATTTAAGAAATTATTTAAAAGAATTTATCATTCGTAAATAACAAACGTTGTTCAACTGAGTTTTATAAGTATTATTTCCTTTTATGTCTGTATGTCGATGTTCTCCGCACTGTTGTCAATAGAAGTCGATTGTACTAACGAAATTTATATGTACAACCTCTCAAAAAAAGTAATTGAGTATATTTCCTCATTTAGTTTTGCTGGTAACTCATTAATTTTGGAGGAAAATACAACTTGATGGAAATACAAGAAGTTATTGTAACCCCTCGATATATCGCGTATTCGGATATATCGCGCTTCTTCTATGTCTTCCAAATTTTCTTTTTTTTTACTCCTTTGCTTCGTTATAATTCGCATGAGAAGCACACACAGCACATTTGTAAAATACAACTCCTATCACTTAAAAGAAGCTGTACCGCAGTGGTCCAGGCGCTAAACTCCGTCCCCATAAGGACACGGCAAGTGAAGCAGCATCCGGCTTGGCCAGTGCTTGGGAGGGTACTTCCCCCTCTCGGCTCGACTGCTGTGGAGCCGTGTACGCTAATGGGAGCTGGTGCCCGTAAAATCCGTCGTGGCTCCAATGTCCTCCAAATTGTTAAACGATACCTCTGGGGGTGCCGATTTCAGGGGGTTGGTCCCTTCTCTGGAATGGGTTCAAAATTAGGGGACCACCGGGCTAAGTCGGACTTCCTCCCACTAAAAATGGAAGGTGCCCCCCTCGGCCCATCGCCTCCCTATCAGGGGGGGGGGTCTGGCACCGCATGTGGTTGTTAGAGGGCGTAATCGAAAAAAAAAGAAGATAGAACTAATTAATTTTCTCTCAATGGATCTTTGCTGCAAAACAAGTTAAGAATATCAAAACAGAATAAATTTGAATAGGTCCTTGAGCATGAAATGAAGTATGTATTTCTAAAGGTATATTATATTTATTGTTTAAGTGTGATTATATTTTATTGCTGTACTTATACTATTAATTTTTTTTTTTTTTACAGTTTAAGTGCATTGTGATCATTAAAGTAAAATTTTATCATATCACGCTTCAAGCTTCCCCGCCCCCTCACCGGGTATATCGCGCATTTTTCTTGTGCCCCCGACAAGCGCGATATAACGAGGGGCTACATTATATATGACATGATCCATTTTTCACACAGAATGTAGTTTTAAATACGAAACTGATGTAGGAAATTCGACTTATGCTCGAATACTTCATTTGCGAAGGCGTATGTTAAGTCTGCGTTGTGCATAATTTGACTCTTGACCCAGTGGTAGGTAGCATGTGAGTTTGATAAGTTTGTGTGATTAAGGCCAATTAGCTACGCGTGGGCTCTAGGCCTATGGGTGGGGTGCCCTCCGTGGGGGTCTTTCTAAGGGGTCCTAACCCGTATTTACGTTAAGTTTCGGAGAAAACCACGGAAAACTCCGAACGGTTAGGTCGACGGACGCGCGATGGGACCCGAACCTTCACACTTCGCCCGTCTACCATTTCTAGTGGCATAACCACTACGCCATGGTGAGGCAGGTAGCATGTGAGAGCACCATGCGAAAAGGGTCAGGCCCGGTCGATGTCGGCTATATTGTCACTATAAAACAGAGACACAGAGGTGATTGTGACAAGTACTTCCGCATCGTTTTTTGGGTTGCATGGTGGAAGTTTCCGGGTTTTTTTAAAAATTCCATACACGAAAGCGAAGCAGTATTTTCCATTAACACGAAGGGGCCTCTTCCCTAACGAATTTGGTAACATTTATTATGTCTTATTATTGTTATTATTAGCTTTCCCGAGATCATGTTCTATGTTTATTCTATTTGTACTTTTCTTATATGATATGAATTACACATGGCGGGTACTGAAATTGTTGAGTGATTGGCTATTTTGCAAAAGAGCTTATTCGACCTAAATAATATTTTTTAATGTTACCCTCAAGCAATAGCTTTTTTCTGGGGGGGGGGCGATGATCCCCTTTAACACCTACCCCCGGAATTTCGCCACTGAAGTTTGGAAAATTACTTAATACTATTCATTCCCCACATCTAGTTGGTTGCTGCGATAAAGCTCACAATTCACAAAAACTATTCTCACTCGCCAATAGTTAGGAATAATAGCCAAACATGGGAATTGGAATTTCGTCAGTGAAATGTCACTTGTTGATTCTGCTCGGTCGAATTGTGACGTCACTCCGAAGATACGCCTGTCTAGGGGAGATATTGCAGCGTGCAGGGGAAATTCCTAAAGGAAAACTTTACTTTCGGTTTTCGAATCAAGCTTTAAATAAAAAATGCCGGCAACAGGCCGGCAGAGGAGCGAACACCTACCTGTAGGAGTAAGTCTGATGTATATTAGTAAATAAAGTATTCAATCAATGCCAGCTTGTTAAGGTGAAGGTATTTTTCGAGTGCTATACCTAGGTAAGTTGTTTCCCGTTTCCTTTATTAATATACTTACTTATTTTTGTACTTATTTTGTGATATTTATGGGTTTTTTAGAATATTAGCTCTCCAGCGAGAATATACGAATTTTTCGACAAGTATTCCAACCTCCTCCCGCAAATTTTATTACGAATGAGATATTTTTTTAGATTTACTGCTAATTCCCAACTTTTCAAGCCCTGAAGTTTGTTACATTTGTAGGAAGCAGTTTTCTTACATTTGCAGGCGGCACTCATATAAACTATTTTGCCGTAAAAAATAATACTAACTGGCTTTCTTAAAGCTTAATGTTAATGTTGTTGAAAATGGAATAGTCGGTATTGTTTAATTAATGTCGATTAGTCGTGGGTATTATTTTGTAGAGGAATTATGAAAATGATTTCAGGTGCAAAAAGAAATGGCCTTAAAAATTATTTATTTCAGTTAAATTAAATTTTTTAAGTATAACTAAGTATTTGAAAAGTGTAGGATTATTCTTTTCTTTTACTGTAAAATAAATAAGTAATTACTTTTTAATTGGAAAATGCTAAAAAAATATTTGCGTTATAACTAGCCCTACTTTACTTTACTTTAGATCAGATTTAGAAAATAAAGGCTAGCTATTTTATTTATTTCTATATAATTGCAAGTCGTATGTTACGAGAAGTATGTAATAAGAGAAAAAATACTAAAAATTATTATTTTTTTTTTAATTAAGAGAAGCATGTTAAGAGATACGTACACATGTGAATTTTTTTGCATGATTATTTCCGTACAGCACTAATTTTCTTAATAGCTTGCTGTTTAAACAGCCTTAGAGGCGGCTATCTTACGAGTGAAGTCAAAATTCAACCAAGGCAAAGGTTTTCCTTGTTCGATTTTGGCTGTGCTAAGGAATTTATTTCGTTAAAAATTTTGAGAAAACCTCACTTCTATTAGCCGGGAATTATTGAGCAAATAAAATCTTAAAATTAAATTTTTTTATTTAAAAAGCAGTTTTAAGAATTCAATATATTGTTCTGAAAGAAGAAAAATAAATATTGATGACAATTTTTAATATTCTACCAAAATAGAAAGCGTAGGCTAAGGAAAAAAGGTCCAATTGCCCCTTTATTTGTCCGTCGTACTTCGTACAGCAAAGTTACACATAACGAATATACGTTAGGAATAAGGACACTTTAAATTGATATTGCATAAGAGGGCTATCTTCATATTTAAATACGGACCAACTTTTTTTTTTTTTTTTTTTTTTTTTTTTTTTTTTTTTTTTTCAATACGGACCTTATTTTCACTTTGTATTTCAAAAAGTAAGTTCATTTTAAACCTAGATAATAATTTTCATTATTATCTGAACCGAGAATTAATTAATCATGAGTAGAGGTTTGCACCAAAAAAAAAAAAAAAAAAAAAAAAATCGCGGCGTGGGAAAATTTCTGAAAAAGAGCATAATCAAAATGGGTGTATCTAGACATCGATACAGACATATTTATACAAAAAATTGAAGTGGGTTTTTTTTTTTTTCCCCTTAAGGCTGAAAAAAATCTCGAGTATGTCCTTGCCATTGTGGTACACCTTTAAAATATTTTTACTGCAAAGCAGAAAGAATAGATTTTCTGAAAATCAATAGGTTTACTGTGTTGTTTATATAGCACATTCACGATACACTTAATTATCAATATACGACTGACTGATACAGTATTTGCTTTTTAGCGGTTTTTTTAGCACTTGAGTGCTATGTCGCTCGATCACTTTTGGTGTAGACACGATTTGTCAACGTTTTTTTTTTTTTTTTTTTTCCGTATCACTTTTCAATTTTTATAAATATATTTTGAGTATAGTTAGAAAACGCCTGGCGAATATTGTAAAATAGTTTTAGAAGGAGATTTAAATATAGATTTTAATTCCGAAGAAGTGTTTTATAGAACAGAAAAGACAGATACATTACACTCATAGATTATGATACACTTTCCAAATGGTATTTATAAAGGTGAAGTACAGTTTGACTATGCCTGGCGAAAATTTGTAAAAAAGGTTTGGTAGGGGGATTTTACTATAGATTTCTATTCCGAAGTGTTTTATGGAACAAAGAAGGAAAACACGGTACACTCATGAATTATGATGCCCATTCCAAACAGTATTTAAAATATGTCTACGTGATATAGTTGGAATTAGAGATGAGTTCGGGCTCATTTTTTGAAGCCCGAGCCCGAGCAATATTATTAAAGTTGGAGCCCGAGCCCGAAATTTCAGCTAAATACAAATAAAATTAACTACTTCATTAAGAGGATACAATAAATTTTGGAGCTTCACACACCTTCTAGTCCCCCGTGCCGCTATTTTTTGAAATAAGTACGCCTATTTATCCTATGAATCACTTTTTAAAATCTGTTTCAAGGAGTATGTTCAACAAAGGAGAATTTTTTCACGAGCCCGAGCCCGAACGCAATCGTGAATTACAGAGCCCGAGCCCGAGTCGGGCCCGGGCTCGGGCTGAGCCCGTCTCATCTCTAGTTGGAATATGCCTATAGTTCGAATATGCCTGGTGAAGATTGTAAAACAGTTTCAGTAGGCGATTTTAAGATAGATTTCGATTCCAAAGATGTGTTTTATGGTTCAAGAAAGAGTTGATTTCTGTTTTAACGTTCCTACTCTAGGTAACCTAAAAATTCCCCGCACTTTGCAGTTATAGGGAGAGCGTGTGGTGAGAGCTGGGTTTGAACCCAGGGACTTATGGGTGGTAGAATGAGGCGCAATTCGGCTCGGCCAAAAGGTACCCATTCCTTTACTCCAATTTAATTAATTTCCAGCATCAATTTAATTAATTTTGCGCTGAATATAATTTCTATATTTCAAATTTGAATCATTGGATAACAGTTTCTAATTGTATATTAAATGACTATAAGTGTATTTTCAGTCATAAAAATGTCAATTTTATTATTATGATGAGCTCATAATCCGTTTCACAAAACAATGTTACAAATTATCCTGTTTAAAAACAATTTGCAGTTTATGTTTCCTAAACTGTGAAGATTATATATATATATATACAGGGTGTCCCAGAAAGGTGGTAACATACTTTAATTCGTTATTTATTAGAGATATGTGGACAATGTGAATTGAAAAAAATATTCAAAGTAAGGCAGGAGGATAAAACTACGTTAATTAAAAATTCCTCTCTAATTAGTTTTTAAAAAGTAACACTTTTTAAATTTGTATACGACCCCTGTGCAAAAAAAATCTTCAGTAGTAAAACGTCCCACCATTCACCAATGAGGTGATGTACAAAATTGCAGCCCTTCATCATAAACCATATCAAAGATATCTTTAAATAAAGATGATCAGGGGCTATAAATGAATTTGAATATGAATGTTTATTTGTAGAGTCCAAAAAAATATTTTTCTTTCGTAATTTCTATACTGAAACAGGATCATCCGACGTATTTTTTCTCCTTTCGAGAGCCATTGAAAAGTGGTTTAAGTCAGCCTACATTTATCTTCATACCCTGACACTTTTTTATTTTATAATTCAGAAACTTTGTACAACCCCTCATAAGTGTATGGGGTACATTTCATTAATTGGGATTTTTTTTTTTTTTTTTTTTTTTTTGTGTGTGTGTGTGTGGGGGGGGGGGGGGTCGTGTACAGATTTAAAAACTGTTACTTTTTTAAAATTAACGAAAAGAATTTTTCGTAACGGAGTCTTATTTCTGACCTCATTTTGAACATTTTTCCAATTTACATTGCCCACTTATCTCTAACAGATAATTAAAGTCTGTTACCATTTTTGGGGACACCCTGTATGTATACATATAATTTGAACCTATGCATTTGGTACACTTGTATAGTGTTGTGCAAAGTAAGCAACATCTAAAATAAATAACGTAAACGATAACAATAACACAATGTTCATAATATATTAACCATTTTACCACCCCCCCCCCCCACACACACACACACTCACACAAAATTTTCATAATATTATAAAACATTTTTCATAATGATACTTTGAAAATATTTGTTATAATAATAGTAATACATTTTTTTGACTGGCTGAAGTACCCATCGATGACGGGTTAGTATGTAATGCCGATTTCCAAAAAGCCTGAATTTTCGCCAGTATTGTGAATGGAATCAGCATATTGAAAAAAGTATAGAAAGCAAAGTTACAATTTCTGTATATTGTCAAAAGATTACAGGGTAGAGAGAAACTAAGTGGAGACAAATTTTCAATCGAAAACACTTTTTATTTTCAAAATTAATGCTTTATTTAAGTGAATTTTAATATTATATTATGAACAAGAAAATTTTGCACAGTTTTCACAAAATCTAGAAAAGGAAACATAAAAAAATGGACGAAATTTGTTTTGAGTTGAATAGCCCGAATAATGTATTAACTCCAAAAACCTTAAAGCAACCCTTTAGAAAAAAAGAAAAAATGCAATTTTTGCAAAATTTAAAAATTTATTCAAATTTTTCAAAAAAAGACGACTTTTTTTTGTTAAGTCGTTATTGGTCATGAGTCAGTTGGGAGGGGAGTTTAAAAAAAAAAAAAAATCCAGTAGTTTCCAAGGAATCAGGAATTTTATAATTACGTTTCAAAATGACCATTTTTCACTATAATCTTAGATTAAAAAAATTCCTGTCACATGTTAAAATTTATAAGTGTAAAAAGAAAGAACCTTTTTTTATACAAGTGTTCGGTTATTTGTTGAATAGGTTTTTATTATGAATAATACTACTCTCATCACGAAAAATTAAGAGAACTCTTTTTCGTCACTCATAACATCTCCTATTTTTAATCACTCCTAACTTTTAAGAGTGATTTATCAAAGAAAAGGTAATTACAGGTATTTGTGTCCAGGAAGTTGTATGAGAAAAAGGGAGGAAGCATGAGGAAAATTCATCCCCCACAAATCTTTAATTGAATTTTTTTTTTTTTTTTTAAACGGAGATATATCTAATCGGAGAGATTCATGTCAACTCACCCCTTCTCATGTCTGTGCTTCTGCCGGTATTACAGGTATTTGTGACCAGGAAGTTGTATGATAAAAAGGGCGGAAGCATGAGGAAAATTAATCCCCCACAAACCTTTAATTGAATTTTTTTTTTTTAAACGGAGATATATCTAATCGGAGAGGTTCATGTCAACTCACCCCTTCTCATGTCTGTGCTTCTGCCTGTCCTCTGTTAGGTATTAGAAGATAAGCTCTAGTATTCTGCCCTATCTTCAAAAAACAAAAGTAAAGTTAAAATCAGAAAATATTTAATTTCATTTTAAAAAAATAATTCATTGTGTGTGGGGACCCCTTCGTCCTCCCGCCCCGCACTTCGGGTTGCGGGGGCTCACGGTATACCACTGCTAGGGGCGTAACCCTTGTAGGGAGCACTCTCCAAACATTGTACTGAGGGGGGGGAGGGGGTTAAATTCAAATCCTGCCAAGAGCGACCATGACCCTAGCTACAACGGTGTTGCTCTTTCTTGTCAACCGAAAGCTGTCGACCACTTCAAGTTTGCGGTTTTCTTGCCCCTTCTAGAAACAACTGTGTGCCAGAAAGTCGACCCATCAGTCCCAAGTCATCCTTTTAGTGGCTATTTTATTTGCTAATCATGTGAAAAGTCGAGACAGATTTCTTTTGTACTTCTGACCAATTCATTTGTCTCAAAATAGTAGCATCACAGTTTTTGAGTTTGAACCAATATAGGAAAAGAATATTTGACGGTAGAAAGGTAGGAGCGAAATTTTTGAGGGGCGCTCAGCCCCTTCAATAAAAATATTGAGGGAAGCCCCCCTCAAGCCCTGTGGAGTCGGCACTTATGGGTGCTTGACACGGGTAGAAATCGCAAAATTTTTGAATTCCAAGTAATGTACAGACAAAAATCTAATTTTATTTATATAGATTAACAGACGTATTTTTCTTTTACAGGAAAGATGATGCACAGAATAAGCAATGTGCATCTAAAAGCCATGGATCAACAAGCTATGTCAAGAAAAAAAGTTCAGCTATTTGAAGGCAAAGCCATATGTAAGCACGATAATGGTAAGACAGAAAAAGTACCCTCCTTTCCAAAACCATTCATGGACATTAACGCTAGCAGAACATCCAAAGGAAAGGGAATAAATGCCTCAGCTGATTCTATTGATGCTGCAAAGTGCAAGGCAAAAAAATTTATCCTTTCACCAAAAACCAAAGACTTCAAAAAGAAAAAAGTTGTTCATGCTGGGAAAAATAAGAGCAAGCAGCCACACACGAAGACAGATGAGAATGACTATAAAGTCACTGGCCCTAAAATGCTGAAAACAACAGTTCTGATCCAATCATCGAATGCCTACAAAATTCCGACTATTGATAAAAATTCTATTTTTTATTTCAAACGAATAACAACACGAAAAACTATTTATCCGTTACAGGATGAATTTAGGAATAATTCTTTATGTTCACAATCAAGAAAGGTACTTTCAATCTTGCAACCACGCACGGACATTCATGACAGCAAAGCATTTCAAGGGAACAGAAGATATGGATCAGTTGATTCTACAGAAGCTGCAAAGCTCAAGGCACAAGAACAAACCCATCTATTAAAAAGAAAATACCTAGAAAAGAAAAGAGCCACTAAGTATAACAAATGTGAAATGATGCAGACAACCAATCAACCACAGATGGGCATTCATGACAGCAAAACATTCCAAGGGAACAGAAGATATGCAACAGTTAATTCTACAGAGGTTGCAAAGCTCAAGGCTCAAGAACAAACCCATCTATTAAAAAGAAAATGCCTAGAAAAGAAAAGAGCTACTAAGGATAACAAATGTAAAATGATGCAGCCAACCAATCAACCACACATAAGCACTTATAAGAATAAGAGCAAAATGATCAACAGTAAAATTACTCATCCATTAGAAGACAAATTCACTTGGGAAAAACACGTAAATGATAATAGAGTACTCAAGCAAAAAACTAATGAGCCAGTTCCACTCTACTGCGAAATATGCGATATCAAAGTCAGTGAAGCTGAACCAATGCTAAATCACTTTTACAGTTTGAAACATAATAAAAACATGAGCAATCCAAAGTTAAGAGGTCACATAAATTTTGCCGAGTACAACAGAAGACTTGCAATGTTATATACCATTGTCCAATCAAGAAATAAAAATATTTTCAGTTGCGAAATATGCTCAGCTTTTTTCACCAATAGAGAGCAATACAGCATACATAAAAGAAGCAAAGAGCACAACAAAAAATTGTACAGACCGAACTTTGCACCATTTATTGCTGAAGCTACACCAAAGGATGAAAGTTCTAGGGGTATTTAAAACAAAAATATGCCAGCAGTATTCACTATAAATTCAAAATACTCATGATTTTCTCCATTATTCTCTGTCTCAGTCAAACATTCATCACATATAAAGTCCAGTCCCTGCCAGTGGCGAGTTATTGCAAGTTTGTCGGTGGGGGCGGTTAGTTAGAAGATTGGCATATACATCCATTTTATGGAAGTAAAATAGGATCTTTTACATTAATTTCTTTTTTCTCAGGGGGGAGGTTGCCCCCTCTGCACCCCCCCTTTAATCCACTCTTGGTCCCTGCCAACCAGGCTACTGAAACCTTTATGAAAAAGCATTTTCATGGACATATGCAAAGAGTTCAGGGTCAAAACATTGCCTGTAATTTACATTTACCATCCAAGAACCCAGTCCTTGGAAGCTATGGCAAGGCTACATGAAGGACATCTGCCTTGAGGAAGGAGAGGCTGCTGTTGGCAGAGGACTTCTTTTATGGGGTTCTAACTCATATTCACGTTACATCTGGAACAAAATGGAAAATTTCGCATAGAACACGGATTTTGAGCTATTTTATACCCCAGACCAGCAGATTGCCCCGAAAATTCGTAACAATAATAAGCAGTTTATTGTAAAAGACAGCATCCCCCTCAAGCCAATCCGCCAAAAAAGTTGCCGTTATAAGTACATTTTAGATTCTAATTCTATTTTTAAGATTGAAGTAGTCTTCTCTTGCGACATCTCTGATATTGCTCTAAGCGATTTCTGTTGTTTCTGAAGATGAAGAGGTTCTACAAAGGATTAACAATCCAATGCTCAGTTATTTATCGATGCAGCTTTCACAAAATGCCTGTATTATTGAACAAAAAACTTGAAATATGGCACATCATACTGTAGAAAAAAAACTTTGCTGAGCAGTTTGTTTTTTTCTGGAGGCTTACCAAAGACCTTCGTAGAACTACGATACTTAAATATTACATACTACATCAAATTCATGCATTTTATTACTCTGCTTCCCTATTAAAATGCGAAAATCTGATGGGTGTGAATACATTCAGACCTCAGTGTTTAAAAAGTTACAGAAACCGGACAAAGAAAGAACCATGACTTCTACGAAAAGACTAATTCTAATACAGTAAAATCATTCCGCAAACAATACACTCTATGGAGTTATGAGCAAATTCAACTACTCCACGATGTGCAATTTACTAAATCCAATTCTTGAACACTGCGCACAAGCAGTCGTCATTAATTGCTTCACAAAATAGTGAAAATACACAACATTCCTATGGCATCAACACAGAGTGCTCGCTTCCGCTTCAACTTACAACTAAAGAACAGCTAACTTGAGCTGACCTGCTCTCCTTTTATACATTCTTAAGACATTTCTCACATTTTCTATGCTTTTCAATCACTAGAAATATTTATATCTTTTTTCGTAATTTGATTGCATACCACTGCTGTACAGAAAAGCAAACTATACAGTTACCATTGACTAAGTCGCACCTTTAGTTCCCAAAACGCAACCTAGCTTACCAATATTTGCAAATCTGGTGAGAAACTAAGAACCCTATTGTTATCAAATAGGAATCAGCGATCAACATCTTGTGTTCTAATTAGCCGATTTACATGGAACAAACTGCAAAGTTTAAATATTTGGCACAATATGAAATATGAACAGCTTTTTCTAATGTACTTGTAAAGGAGTGAACTGAAACAGAGTCGAATGAATTACCTGGAACCAGGCAGTTTCACAAACATTCTTTCATATTTTCTGCCTAAAAACTGTAGAAAGAATGAAGACCCAAATAATATTTCACTAATCAGATTATCATGGGTAAGTTGTTCTTAAAATAAACTCTGCAGCAAAACAGCTGGGCCAAGGATTGCAATGACCAGCCACACCTTCTCAACCAGCTGTGCGGCGGCACAGCCAGCTGTCGTCAAAAAAGGGTCTCTAGATCTGTGGCATGCGATGAACGTTTCGGTCGTCCGCCATCTTGCTGGTAGTTAAGTCGAGCGATGGCAACGGCTGCCCTTTTTTCAGCATTGGGAAAGGGTTGCATCTCAAAGGGTTAATCTGATGTGAGAACCAAACAGCTCTGCAATATTCAGGTTCTTATCCACTCGGCCATGGGTCGACTAAACCCTACTGAACCAACATTCCGTGTCACCTGTGACATGGAAGTCCAATGTGTTGACCGCTAGGCTAAGTTGCTCACACTCAAAACAAAAGGGCAAAAGACATATGTGAACTTTGTAAAATAACAAATAGAAATAAAAATACCACAGTATAATCATTTTGAGTGGTACAAAAGATCTACACTTTCTCAGCTGCAAAAAGTTTCATCATCCACACAAGAAGGAACTATTTCACTCAACAGGCAGGAAGGTTAGAAAGAACTGATTATAATAACTAGTGAAATTCATATTTTTGGAAATGAAATAAGTATATGCATATATATTAGAATGTCTCATAAAGGTGGTAATGCACTTTAATTCTTTATTTATTAGAGATAAGTGGGTAATGTAAATTGAAAAAAATGTTCTACTTTATTTAATAGGAAAAAGGACTATGTTAAGAAAATTTTCCTCTCATAAGTTTTCAAGAAATTACATTTTTTATAAATTTGTATACGAACTCAGTACAAAAAAAATTCCCAATTAGTAAAATGTGCCCCATATGCTAAAATGGTGATGCAAAAAACTTCAGCCTTTCGTCATAAAACTTCTCAGAGATATCTTTAAACAAAGATGATCAGGAGCTGCACCTGCTAAATTATGAACTACAACTGCCTTACAGTGTGATTATCTTTTATTTATGGAGGTTTTGTGACAGAATCAAGAATTTTCCACTTTTTCTAATATCATAATTAACATTCATGCACAAGAAATCAAAATAAATGCAGCCATGTCCTAATTATAGCAAACAGTGTTTTAAGGTCCTTTTTGCAAATCAAGGACTTTTTTGCTTCGGCAGGTGAGTTGTTACACACTCCTTAGCGGATTCCGACTTCCATGGACACTGTCCTGCTGTCTGGAGCAACCAACCCCTTTCATGGGGTCTCATGAGCGTCTCGCACCGGGCACCGTAACCCAGCATTTGGTTCATCCCACAAAGTAACTGAATATTTAAGTGTAAATTCAAGGACAGTGGAAAGACTGTTTAATGTATTAATAAAAACAGTAACTATGCACTTTCATTAAAAAAAATTCTCAAATCACAACTGCAAATTTGATTGTTTCTTGTTATAGAACATACAAATTTAACCTGAATTTAAGCCTTGATAAGCAGATCAACGAGTAATTTCATAATATATTTTATATCAGCAGATTACTATGTAAAATGGTTGTATTTCTTGAATTTACAAATAAAATATTTTGTCATATTTGTTATTTTTAATTTTATGAAAAATTTATAACCACTCATTTTTTCAAATCAATGTGCACTCAATGCACATCCACACATTAAAACATTAAAAAAAAAAAAAAAAAACAATTTAAAATGCATGCCAGAATACATATGATTAAAAATGGACAATAAGATAAAATTAAAAAATGCATATGTTCACTACTTACAGTTATCATCTAATTTTTAATATATTATTCAAAATTCATATTCCTTTACTGAAATTAAACCATTAGAGTTGCTTAGGTTTTCTAGATAAATTTCCAGGTTATCAAAAGCATAACTTAAACATAATTACATCACAAGTATTATGTACTGTTAATTAACTGTATATTAATTGCATGGGAGAAAATATTGAAGAGATGATAAGAGACAGAAAAAAAGTCCACTGTCAAATAAAAGCTACGTTTTTTTTTTTTTTTCCTACTTAATCCTTTATAAGGTGATTTTAAGTGCACAGTACAAAGTACTTGGGAATTTTCTGGCTCATCTTTTAGTCTAATTCATATATTTTTCCTCTACTTTTAATATCAGACATAAAATTTAAAGAAACAAGTTTACACAAATGTATCAGTTTTACAGGATAAAATTAATTATTCTCAAAATAAAGTTGAAAGAGTAACCATTGCTTGCGCACACAATTAAACGGAAAAATATATAATTAAAAGCAATTATTCTTACGTTCATTTTTCGAAGAATTATGCGAATTTTCTTTAAGAATGCGAATCAGAGATAAGTTTAAAAGCCAAATATAATTTAAAAACTATAAGCATGTAAAAAATACTTGTCCATTATTACTGAATGAAAATCCGAAAATTCGCTTATGATAATTGACTTCAGATTGCAAAATAATATATAGACACTTTTTTTCAAAATGAGGGCACTTTCTGTAAAAAGGCATTGATAAAGGATGAATTGTTTGCCATTTTACTATGATGGTTTTATTATGTGGTAATGTTATCCTCTGCACCCTCTTGAATTAAGACTTTTTGCTGTCACCTTCTTTGCAGAAAGATATCCCATCCTAACCCTAGACATTTTATGTTCTTGAAACATGATTTCTGGCTCCATAATCTTGTAATAACAATGCTATAATAAAGATTGTTTTTTTTTTTTTTTTTTTAATCTTAAGCACAGAGTGTGGTCACCTAGTCAATGGAAATACAGAAACATCGAAAAAAAAAAAGTCAACTTCGGACAAAAATGGAAACAATAATGAAAACAATAAACAATTTTTAATCAATGTTATATAAAATCCCCCACAAAAATTAAAATCAAAAGCCATAATAATACTGTTACATAACAAAAAACAGGCTGGTGTTTCAAAGATGAACTAATAAAAACTTTGTAAAATAACACATAAAAAATGCTTATCAATCTTGACACGTGTTTCAGGGGAAAATTTTCCACCCTTCTTCAGCAGAAGTCCACAAACAGTAACCATAAACAGCGGGGACTGTAAAGGACGGAAATTTTTTGGACTGAAACCTGCATACAGATAGATTGACAAGTACCTTTTTTGTCTTTTATTTTATGAAATTTTAATTGGTTTATTTTTATATTTTATTTATTGCTTTAAAAACATTTTTTTTAATTCTGTGCTTTTTAGATTTTTATTGTCTTCTTGAACTGCTAGCAAGCATTTTTCATAATTTCACACAGCCACAATAATGGCTACAAGGATCCACGGAGTTTAAGAATCTATTTTCTGCAAAACAAATGGTCTCCAAAAAGGGCCCTATTAAACCTTGTGAGGTCCCCTCCACACAAATTTGTCTTCTTTTTTTTTTCTAATCTAAGCTATAAGGTAATACCATAACAAGAGCTCAAGGGAATTTTGATTGTCTAAAAGATTTCTTATGGTCATTACAGACCCTGTGTTATGTGTAATGCTAGACACACTGATAACTTTAAACAAATTTTGCAAAATGCATCATAATCCATCAAACACATATAAATGGACATCACAGAAGCACAGATGAAACTTCAGCTGTAAAATTCAAATTTTCCAGCACATATCAATTGAAATTTCAATATTATAGCATTGTCATTTAAGAAATGATTAACAATGCAAACAAGTGTTTGATGTGTACAGAATCACGAATTATCAGAATTACTTTCCCGGGCTTATGCAAGTTGGCAGACACTAGAAAAAATTAACATTGGTTTATACTTGTTTTCTTGTTGCTGCAAGGCCCATAGGCTAAAGCCTACTAAACCTTAATAGGTAACCTTTCTGTGTCTCACCCCAAAGTGCTGGAATGAAATGCAAGCCTGTGCCTAGCCACAGGCTTGTACAGTGTTTAGCTTGTATGCTAACCACCATGCAAGCTAGATGGCACATACAAGATTTTGCATTTATGCTTTTTTGAATTGACAATATACTAAAATGCATAAATATAAAGATTTTAAAAAAAATTAAAAGATTTTTTTTCTCTTCATGAGCATAAATGCAGGGATTCATCCTTTAACCCCTTAACACACAGTGTTCCTGCTCTGGGAACACCCAACTCTTTATGTTTTGCCAGTCACAAAGAATAGATTTGATTTCTATAAAAATAGTTGTGGGTGACATAGCTCCACGAGAATCCTTTACTTTTTAGCGTGTCATTTCCTGTAAGAAAAATGGTCACGATCATTTTTAACAGCACTGACATTGGCTGAAAAATGGAAGAATGCGAGAACAGCTGGACAGATTGCCCAATGCTGAAAAAAGGGCAGCCGTTGCCATTGCTCGACTTAACTACCAGCAAGATGGCGGACAATCGAAGCATTCATCGCATGCCACAGATCTAGAGACCCTCAAAAAAGGGTCTCTAGATCTGTGGCACACGATGAACGTTTTGATCGTCCGTCATCTTGCTGGTAGTTAAGTCGAGCGATGGCAACGGCTGCCCTTTCTTCAGCATTGGGAAAGGGTTGCGCCTCAAAGCGTTAACATGCATTGTTTCCTTATGAAACCACTAATTTCCGGCACTTTCATCACTGGTCGCAAAAATATACAAGTATTGGTCAAATTTCTTATCTGTTTTACAAATAACAGATATTCTTTTCCCAAAATGCTTACAGATAACAAAAAGGCATTTGAATCGTTCACTTTTTTTTATAAGTATAATCAAGAAAACTTTAAAATTGTTTATAAAATTAATATCAGAAATTTATTAAACACCACTGGCATCTGCGAAATCTGTATGTTAGAATGAAAATGTTTGCTCTTCAAAAGAGTTAATTAAAACTTAATCAAAAATTAACATGAACAATTTTAGACCTTCATAAATTTCTATTACAAAACCTTTTTTTAAAACATTTGAACAATTTATTGTTTAAAAATAGTTTAAATTAATGCTTGATAATAAACTTTTAAATGACAGCTAAATACCCCTTTGAAAAAAAGTTTTAAATTTGAATCCATTCTCCTCTCATTATAAATATGTTGTAGCCAACAATATTCAATATGTACTGTAAATGATCTCAGGAGCCACTAGCACCAACATTAAACCAAAAATATGTATACATATGCCAAAAGTTGAGAAATATGTAAGCTTCTTCTTGTTGAGTTTTCATTTTTAATAGACAGTGGAACACACAAGTTGTTCTTTTAGGTGAATAGTTTTGTGTATGCAAATTTTCAAGCTCGTTAACATACCAAACACTTATTGGTTTTGATGTTTGTATGATAATGCTATGGTAGGGCGATCTCCCAAGGATAGGGTATATTGCTGGGAGGACTTTCTAAGCATTTCTAACACATATTCACTTTACATCTGGAGAAAACCTACCAAAACTCCAGACCCTTAGATCGACAGCTGCGCGATGGGGCCCAAACCCGGGACCTTCAAACTTCGGCTGCCTACCATTTTCAGTGACATAACCACTGCGCAATGGTGAGACCCAAACACTTATTGGATGTTATGTCATTGGGCATTTTGTACCTGTATATCTAAGCTGCTGGATCTAGATGACAGAGAACTGTTATTCTGACAGAGACTGACAGAGAATATGTTTGTTTTTTGCTGCTCTGATTTATTTTATTTCACTGCAATTTGCAGTCTCTTTTTTATTCTAAAGATGAAAGACATTAGTCCTTAAACTTTTGGCTGTCATGACAGCCTTTCATATTAACCAGTACACTAGATTTAGCTCACATAATTTTTTTCAAGCATCCTAATGTAAAAGTTATAAAAGTAACTTGCTAAATTTGACAAAATTAAATGATTCAATTAAGTATAAAGATTAAATGTAAATATTAAATTTTGAACTTGAAATAGATCTCTTTCAGCAGGTTATGATTTGGTGATATTTAAATGTGATAAGTTGAAAAATGTTTATTTAATGTAATCATTTTAATTCTACGTAAACATAAAGGCAATTCAGTTAGCCAATTTCCTAGGTATGCAGTAAGTGAACACAGGTATCTTAGTTCCACAAAATTACAATAAATGTCAGTTTTTTGTACTATACTGTAATAAGATAGAAAAAAGAGCAATTTTTATGTTGCAAAATATAATTAATACATAAATAAATGACTTCAAGCACTTTTATTAACATTCATCACAGCCAGAATTGAATGTACATATTTTACATATACATGAGTCTGCAATGAGAAATATTAAACTTACTTTGAATGTTAAGTTTTTTCAAGGAACATACAGAGACTAGAACTTATACATTCACTTTTAAATTGAATTTGGTTTTGTAAAAAATTATGACTACAAAAAAGGCACTTCTTTGGCACATGTGGTTAGTTACAAAGCACAGTGAACATTACTAGATAATTCTATTCCCTCTGAATGTATTTTAGTGAAATTTCACAAACTGCTATTTACAAGCTAGATGATAGAATGATAAAGTTATGAACACATAGTTACTCTAATACAATTAGATATTTTAGGCTAGTATTCAAATCTTAAGAACTTCCTTTTAATTTAATAAAAAAGAATCCTACAGAAAAACAAAAATTTTTAAATAGACACAAAATAGAAATTCCAAAATATAATACAAAATGTGTGGTTTCTAAGTTACAATATAATATTTTATAATTATTAAATTCTAACTACTCAATCTGTGTAATTATTCACAGCAACCAAGAAAGCGGAATAAACGGATTCACTAATTGGAAAAGGAGAACTAACACGCATAATTCCTTTAGTGTAAATTCGCAAGAATATTATGTAATAATCAACCAAGGATTTTTAAATTCTTGTAGAAATTAAATTTATTATTAAAAAAGTTACTTTTATGAAGGCAATTTTTAGCTACATTTTTTAAAAATTACAGTTAATATGTATACATAATTTCTCTTTTACATAACAATGAAGTTGAAAAATAAAATTAAAACAGCAAAAATACATTTACTATTTACTACCACACAAATACCACTTTGAGCACATGTTTAACACACACACACACATATATATATATATTGCTTTCCTTTTTATTATTATCATATTTTACCATGCAATATTTGAAAAGAAAAAACTGTTTTTAAAAGAACTTACTACAGTTAAAAACAAAGGGGCTAGTTATATTGATCACAAAATTATGAATGTGGTACATAGCCTACTGTAATTTGTAAAAACTCAGTTTTTTTTTCTTTTTTAAGAGGTGACTTTTTGTAAAAGAAGAATATCGATACAAATTTTATTACGTAGAACTTATTTTTTTCATATTCCATTCACATGCACAAAGTTACGTACAAAAGTAGCTATCAATGAGTTGAACCCTATAACATAACAATATAATAAAATTAAAGACAAAAGTAAACATTTTTAATAATAAATCTTTTTTTTTTCCTTTGTAAGAGGCAAGTTTATTAAGCTATGAAATAGTGTTCAAAAACACTTTTTTGTGTGTGCACAGTAGTAATTTCATAAGTTGTGGCGCTTAACTTTCATTGTTACATTTTTTAATTTGCAGCGAAATATTGATACAATTTTTTTTTCTAATTCTATTATTTTAACAAATTCTATTATTACTTTATTGTATTTGCTTATAATGACAAGATTATGAGGAAAATAAAATATTTTGTAAAGGAAAAAATATAATAATAAAACTTTACCATTAAATTTTTTAACCAATTAATGCAAAACACAGTAGCATTGATTAGAAAATGTGTGATTATGTATGTTGAAATGAGAATCTTAATAAATAAGCATTTTTTATATCATTAGTAAAATATAATGGTACAAATTTAAAAGTTTGCAGCACACATGGTACAGTTGCTCTATAAATTTCTGAAGATGAAATAAATGATGTTCATTTAAAAAGTAAAATAAGGGAAAGTAGAGCTGTATATATGACATAATGACTCATTACACAAGTTACTCTCAAAAAATGTGAAAAGTGATAAATAAATAGTGGCAATAAAGGATTTTTACCTCATATATTGAATCTCAAAATAGGATTAAGTAAAATTTAAAATAGAACAAGAGACAAATTTAATTCATTCCATTTTTTTAAATGCGTTCCAATAAAATGTAAAAGTGTTCTACTCTTATAATAAAGTTTATGTGAATATATCAAAGTGCATTCAAAACTTATTAAACAGAGTTTTGTGTATGTGACACCTCTAAATAATAACATTTGAATTTCCTGAATATACCACTATAAAAGACTACGTAAATACATTCTATATGAGACCTAGGAAATAATTTGCAGCACACCGAAAGATTCTTTAAACTCCATGATAGAAAGAATTCCCTTCACATTATATTTTGCACTCTTAGTAAGTATGTTTTATATTAACATAGTATCAATATTGACAGTTAATATTAATAATAACCAGTGATTACTAATAATAGCCAGATTTATAATTTTAACCGCGACATATGTAAAATATCAAGTGAATAGATACTTTGATGAGAAAACTTACCACATTTGGGTCTGGTAAAAAAAAAAAAAAAAAAAAAATCAGACAAACATTCATAATCAAAGTACTACAAACAAAAGGTGCAAAGATATATAAACATGAGAAAAAAGAATTCTCATATTTTACAATGCAATGAAGATTTTAAAAAACCTAAGACATGCCCTGAAATGGGAACTTACATTACCACATCATGTTGCAAAAAGATGAAATATAACTTTGTAGAAGGTGTGTTATTCCAATAAACATTTTTTTAGTATTTTCAGAAATTGTTTGTTGAAAAACTTAATAACATATTTATTACTAAATATATGTAACTCACTGTAAATATTAATGAATACAATAATTTGAAAAAGAAAACAATTAGTAGCTTAACTCAAAGAAAGAAATGGTCCATTGAAAACAAACTAAAGCCTCCCACTCAACCCAAAAAAACTCTTTCATTAATGAGATTAGCAAAGAGCTGAAAATTAAATCTGTGATACAATACACAAGAAGGATGCTTCAAGTAATGTTTACATGATCCACATTCTACACCAGAGATAACAAAGAATTTAATTTGCTGCAAAAAAATCTGGCAACTGTTTTGTAAAAAAGCAAAAGTGTATATATACATACATATAGATCATAGACTTAAGATGAGACTGGGTTTTACAAAGATCTTCAGGTATATGCAAAAGTTTTCATATACTAAGCACACAAGTAAACAAATTTTTAAAAATGTATCACTGTTTTGACTCATAAAATAAACAACTTCCTTGAAGACACCTGTATCTTTTCAAATACAGCAAATTAATGTGTAAAAAATTATTGATATGCTTTTAATCATGTTATGTTTTTCGATTATGAAAGAAGAAAACTATAATTGTTCATTTTTGCATCCTTGAGTGACATGCAGTTAGTCAAGATATGAGATATCTATCCAACAGCAAACTAATATTAATTTGACTAAACACAAAATTTAAAAATTCACTAAAAATTTCTTCATTAAAAAGTTTTTATATGCATGAACACAAAAAGAATCAAAATGCATAATGCAATACTAAAATTGCAAGATTGAGGTTGGATATCGCTGTTTTATGATGATTGAAAAAGTGCACACATTTTTAGAACAGATAAACACCTCTACCCTTGACTATTCATTTAGTGCACTTTCAATGCAAAAGCTCCACATATTTTGCATGCTAATAAATAAAACCTATAATTTTAACTAACAACATCAACAACAATAGTAAAAATTAACATGTGATACAAAGCAAGATGTGTGCTTCATAAAGTACATCATAGTGAATAAAATTTAGTATATAAGCAAACCACTGCTGTTAAGTGAATTTTAATGAGTAGTGAAGAACCCCAGATTCAAACCTTCACAAATAACATAATTTGTAAACATTCTACAATTTTTTCAAAATACATGTACATTTGCCAACTAATTAAATTCTATTTTCAAGAAACATTAAAATAGCACCACATAAAATATTATTTGAACTAAATTAATTAAAACAGACTAAGTTGAATGTTACCATGAAATTAAATAAAATTTCAACTGATTCAATAGTGAAACAAGCAGTTAAACGAATATTTTTATATTAAAATTACATTGTAAGATTACTGGCAGGAGGTTTATTTATTCATTATAAAAAAATGGATTGACCTACATTTTGTAAAAGGGACTATAGACATATACACGTTTTCCCTTTGAGGACACAATATTGTTAAATTTACAGTGGGACCTATTTGAGAAGATTCCAAGGAGCTAAAAAACTGAAATTTACTGCATAGTATTTATTTTAATTTGTTTTTAATAACTGATAAAGCAAATTAAATGAAACTACACTTAGTAAGAAATATTTTCTTATAAGGGGTAACTGAGGTATAATAAACAATTTTCATACTTTGACTGACAAATTTTACAAATTATGTATTTTAAGTTGAAAATTCATTTTAAATTTAATCGATTGCATTATCAGTTTTATTGTGTATTTTTGAATTTTGTTTTTCATGAATAGAATTTCAATCAAGCATAGTTTTGTGATTCCCCCCCCCCCTCCCTTCCCTTAATGAAGCCTTGTTGCAAGTATCCCCCAAGCTGATTTTTAACAATTACTTCACTAATACCTGTAGCTTTAATTACTTGTGCGTTTTTATATGCACATATGTGCTAAGTTTCCAAAATCAAAAAGCCTGAAATTTCTTTGCATATATTTTCAGTATAAATGCACACATAACCAATGCTTTTGAAATATCATGCATGTCCAAATAAACTTAGAAGTTCTCCCATTACTTGAGTTCAATAGTAATTTAAATAAATTCAATTTCAAAATTTACTCAAAGAAATAGGGGAACATATAAAACATCAATCAAAATATTTAAGAAATACACTATTCATTTCAAAAAATATAAAAACATACCTTATAATACTAAAATTTGAAATACTATTTCATTTTGTAACAAAAGAATAATTTCAAACGACATCTTTTAAAATTTCTAGCATATTGTTAGATAAATAATGAGTACAATATAATGAATATTCCTTTATTATTTTTTTAACATCTTCAGATGCATTATTTCAAACTAAATGCTTTTAGGTTGTTGAGCCTGATCAAAATGAAAGGAATGGGAACTGATCTTGTGAACCTGATAAAGAAATTTGGGGAATGTTGTAATTTATGAGTAAACTTTTAAAATACCTGAGAAAATGAAGAAAAATCCTGAGGCTCAAAATAAGATAAAAAAGCCCCAGAGTTGGAGCAAAATCATGAGAATCAACATGAGTGCATAAGCAAAAATCTTACGGTATTTTCCCTAAAACAAAACAGAATATTTTATGCATGCAGCTTGAACAAACAGATACGTTAAAAATGTGGATCAATTTTGAAATTTTATCATAAAAATATTTAATGAATATTAGAACTCAATAATCACGATTCAATAACTATTTGCTAATAATATACTGTAGTAAAACAAATATAAACCTAATGTTTTACAAGTGAAATTCATCTGAATGGAAGGAACATCAAGTTGAAAAACCTATTTTAAAGTTTTGCTTTTATTTTTAAAGTATTGTTAATTACTTTCACAGGTATATAAATTTAAAAAATTTTTCCCCAAATCAAAAAAGCATATTTTGTGCATGCAGCTAAAACATCCTGGCATTTTTTAAAATGTAGTAGATAAGTTTTTATTATAAAAATACAGAGAACAACACTTTTTGGTAAAATATATTTATAATGAATAAAAGTATGCTTTGAGCAAAACAGAATTTATAAAAATTTTGTTAGAAAATCAAACTGTTTAAAAAAAAAAAGTTGAGTTTGTTTCTTGAACTAGGAAATACATTTCAACTTGTTTGATTACAATACAGTTGAACCTTGTTAAGGCAGAATCAAAAGGGCCATCCATTGATTCATGTTAATCGAATTTCATGTAATCCAATAGAGGATATCATAGTTAAATATAAGGAATGGTGTTTTGGAAACCAAGCACATGCTTCATGTAAAGTGGTATTTTATCTGAAATGGTTTCATGGTAAAAAGGTTTGACTGTACAAAAAAAAAAAAAAATCTTTTGAAAAAAAGGACCACAAACTGACTGTATTTTACTTTGGAATAAATTTACACTGAGAAGATCATATTAATACAAAGTAATGCTTTACATCAGACATTATTTTTGCATAAAATGAATTAATCATAAAAATACAATATAGTCAAAATGAGATTTCTTTGCAAAAATTATTTTTTAAAAAGTTTTTTGATTTTCAAAGTGAAAATTCACATTCCAAAAACATTTTTAAAAGATGGCATTTATTAATTTTTGCATAATCAACAAACAAACAAACAAAACAACTTGCATAATTATTCATAGAGTAGTCTTATCAGAAAAGAATACATATTAAGTTAATGAAATAAAACACTTTGCTCAGTAAAGTTTCAGGTAACTCAATATGAAAATTCCAAAGTTAAAACAAATGGTTCATTTTATGATAAATAAAAACTATTTAATACAGTTAAGATCATCAGGAAAGTATCTTGAAAACTTTATGTAATTTACTATGCTCTTCAAAGAGACTACGGACCATGATAACTTGAACAGTACCAACAACAATCATGACAACTATAAATAACATTGAAAATTGGTTCACTCTAGTAAAATTATGTTCTTGCAAGTTGCGATCACGAGATTCAATTGCTTTCAGCTGATCTTGATGATGTTTGATTTTATTCAAATCTTCACGAACTTTTGCTATAGAAATCTGCAAAAAAGTTATCATTGGAAAAAAACTGCACCATAAAACAAAGTACACTAATGTATGAAAGATAGCAATAAGATTTCAGGTTGTTAAATATATAACAAATAAAACAGTACTTTAGATTAATCTCTTATTATTCTTTTTTTAAATATTTAAATGACAGGCACTACAATGATTATCACTAGAAAGATGAAGCCATCATTTTAACAGTTTCTGATTTCTTTGTAACACTGATTCTTACTTACATATTTAAGCAACAGAAAATTATAGAATTTTCCAAAACATTAAAAATTATGTACAAAAAATGCTACCATATTTGTTGTACATAAAATAGGGCAGCTGGTCAAGACACCGCTTTGAGCCCTGAGCTGGGATCGCTTGTAATTCCAATAAATATATATAATATAGAAGATATTTAAGTCATGAACTTCTGTCGCTGGTCACAGAAATATGACCAACTGCCCCTTGATGGTGTTGTACTATGGCCGAAGATTTTTGATAGTCCACAGGGTGCTGGGCAGCCTCAATCCTTGTGACTGCGCAATTGTTGTATGTAAAGTAAATACTCCTGGTTTAGAACATATTCGTATTTAAACAGCATATCACACAGATTTATGTGGCTGCAGAGGTCATGAAAAGTCCTTTCTCTCTCAACAGTATCCATGCCTTTATTAGCTAGGGATTTATAAGCCAGTCACACGATTTTAAAAAATGTGCATTTATTGGCTATTAAAATGCCCAGATCTCATAGAATCTGAAAATTCTGGAGAGCTGTAGTGCTATGAGATATATCAAATGCCTTTTTATTAAATTTAGTTCTTAAGACAGATTCCTTTATTTGAGAACAAAAGCTGCTATGCCCCAATAGAATTTTGAAAGGGGCTAATAGAAAATTTGAATTTTGAGAAGATATTTATTTTCATATATTATATATATGTAGAACACATTACAGTTTCTATATATGAATTCAAATTGTTAAAATGATGACTTCAGACAAGGATGTAGGGAACCCACTCAGTTTTCATCCCTCCTTTAAACGATGGTATAGGATGACCCACGGTGATGCTCTCTGAACGAAGAGAAGAGAGAATGTGGGGGGGGGGGGGGGAAACAAAGCAAGGGGCTTGTGTCCTGGGGGTCATCTAAGGAGGCGAGGGAAAGTGAAAAAAGATCACTTGACTTGGAGCGGAGAGAGAACACGGTGGGGGTGGAAATTTAGTGCAGCTCTCGTGACTCGCAAAGGTAATAACATCAAAAGGATGGTGTATGTCCCATATATATATTTAAAAGTTAAACTGTAAATATGATATATATGTATGTATGGTTAGTCTCGACATCAGGCTTGATTAATTGCATTCTCAACATGGATTCAAACCGTGGAATGGTCAGCAGTTCCCACTACCTAACTGCATCTAAACGATAATTCGACGGGTGGACTCTACAAAGGGGGACAAAAATCTTTTTTTTTTTTTAGTGTGTGTTATAGTCTTGCATTCTGCACATGCACAAATTTATGACTTTACAAATAAAACATTTTTTTAAATTAATGAATATAAAGTAAAATACAATTTGATGACGCATATATTTTTGAATTTAGCTCCTAAATATATAGCAGTTTAACACTTTACAAAAATAATATAGGAAAAAGGAAACAAATCAGAATATTTCTATAGCTGCCAATTTTAATAATTCTACTTTTGCTAGTCACAAATATGAGAAACTAATATGCAAGCTGAAATTCAATAAAACAAAAATTTATCTATTTTAAGTTTCTGATTCCTTTAAGACATATTGGCAGAAATACTGCACATAAACGAAGGGTTTAAGGAAAAACCATGAAAGTCCACTTTTTATTCATATTGAGTAATCAATGCTATCTACCAGCATTTGAAAACTGCTTCGCAAGCAATAGTCACAGAGAGAGTTATCTCATTTAAAAAAAAAAAAAAAAACAATAAAAATGATGTAAAGGGAAAATAATCATCCTCTAAATTTTGTTTTGTTTTTCCGTAAAATAAAGCTCAGCTAGGAATTTGATAATTAATGTTTTATAATATTTTAAATAATAAAATACAATGGTTTTAAGGGTGACTATTTAAACTATTTAGATAAAAGGAAAAGAAGTAGCATTTTTTCTCCTTCTAATTATGATAAGCTATCTTCAAAATCTTTTTGTAGCAAGATTATCTTCGGATAATTATGCACAAATTTTCATTGACAAAAATTTTCCATATTTTCAATTGAACATTGATTATTCTTTGCGATAATAGAAAAAAATAAAAAAAAAACTGATACTTTAAAAACAATTTTGCTAATCAAAAACTTTTTTTCTAATTGATTTTACTACTAATTTTAGATGATGATTAAATTATTGCTAAAGATAGAAAATCCGTGATACATGTTAATAAAAGGATCAAGTTTTTATTTATTTATTTTAAATATAATGCACACAAACTGGTATATAGACAAATAAACAATTTTATATCAAACAGACAACATATCAAAATTTGACTCTTATGAATGTTTTAAACATTCCTATTACTTTAATTAAACCATTTAGCTAAATAAAACAGTTACTGAAACATTACTTTTGCTATACTTAGAATATGAATTTAACTAACCTTGTTTAACATGATGGTAAATTAAAAAAAAAATTAATACATGAATTTCTCAAATGAATTAGCTTCAAAATTTAAGAAACTTTTCATGTAGTTATTTTAAAAAAGTCTAAATTTAGCATAAAAATTTCATACTGTTATAACAGACTCCATATTTTTATAATTCCATGAAACTAAACAAGAAACATACAGCATAAGTAGTTACCTTTATTTGATCAACTGTGTCATTATACATCAATTCTGGGGAAAATTCAAAATCATCCCATTTATCATTATAATCATCTGAATCTGAATCCACATACACTTCAAAGTATACAGTCTTTCTGGAAAAGTGGCTAAACTGATTATCGAAGCAAAATTTAAAATCCCCTTCTTCTTTGACTTCATATCTGAAACATTATCATCAGAATGAATAAACAGAAAAACACAAACAAACAAACAAAAATGCATTCATAAAAAAAATTTCTTACAGACTATTGTGTCCGTTTTATTATATGATTGCTATACTTCTATTATACGATTGCTGTTAAAACAGTGCTGCTTTTCTTTAGTAGATGATTCCTTTAACAGAAATTGCCAAAATGGTGTATTTGGCAGTTGAAGCATATCTATATATAAAACACAATGTCCAAATATATACTTCTTTCCTACACTAAAAAATTACAGAGAGTGATTTAAGAGTGGTCTTTTGCAAAATCATCCCTGTTGTTTGTAGAAAGTTTAAATCAATTGAAATCCTCCAATTGGCCAATAGAAAAAAAGTTAGAACCCAAAACATTCTTTTTACATTCAGTCTTGGCTTTTACTCATACCATGGACAGCGGTAATCCTGTTTCTCCTTGTCTCCACCATGAAATGACATGAGTAGGATGAAAGGTATTATATAAAACAGAATGATAAAATGTGTGTTTCTTACTTGCACTAAAAAACTAATGTATCTATTTAACTGCTTTTACCCAGATGCCTGCCCTCTGGGAATCGTCCCAGAGTAGCTCAGTGGTAGAGCACCCGCACGTTAAGCGGCAGTCCTGGGTTCGATCCCCAGCTCTGGAGTTTTTCGCATAGTTGGTAAAAAATAAAAATGAATCATCCTAAACACTGCAACTTGCCTAATATACTTGAAAGGTTGATAGAATCACTTTCTAAAATATGTATAATTTCCGCGGTGTAACAGAGTTGTTGCGAATTAATTGTTTCATCTGTTTTATCTGTGGTTTGCAGAAGAAGATGATAAATGCCAATGGTTCTAATGCGAGATATTTCATCTGGGAATCGTCCCAGAGTAGCTCAGTGGTAGAGCACCCGCAGGTTAAGTGGCAGTCCCGGGTTCGATCCCAGCTCTGGAGTTTTTTGCATAGTTGGAAAAAATAAAAATTAATCAGCCTAAACACTCCAACTTGCATAATATATTTTAAGTTACTTTTAAAAAAGGTAGTAAAAACAAGGAATATAATAAAATTAGGTTTTAAGAAAGTCAAAAAGAGTCGATTGTTTAATTTTTCCCCTTCCCGTTAATCTTTCTTCCAGATTTTGTGAAATGTGTCAGTTTCTATACTATCAATTTTTCTAGCGAACCAGGTGAAGCCTGGGAATTTTGCATTCCAAATTTTTCTGCCTGAACAATAGCATTTTCTTTGAATATCACTCCAGAAATTTCTTGATTTTATTTCATTTTGGGATCATGGCCAACTGCACGATTGATCTCGGCTGAGCATGGAGCGTCCTTCGTGGGAGTCTTTCTAAGGGGTCTTAACCCCTTAATCGTTTCATTTTTTTCCAGAATTCAGTCCCAAAAATGTCACATTTTTTTATTGCATTTTTTTTGTTCATTTTGCATTTTTAAGTAAAGATATGTTATTAAAATTAACATTTCTAATATTTTTAAGCATTTATTACAACTTTTTTTCTTTAATGAAAATAATCTATTTTCCCTGCAGTGCAAGTTGGCCTCACCATGGCACAGTGGTTATGCCACTGAAAATGGTAGATGGCCAAAGTGTGAAGGTCCCGAGTTCGGGTCCCATCGTGTGGCTGTCGATCTAACGGTCTGGAGTTTTGGTAGGTTTTCTCCAGATGTAACGTGAATACGGGTTAGAACCCTATAGAAAGTCCTCCTACTAAGGCACCCCCCTGGCAGATCGCCCTAGTGTAGTGTTGCCATAATCACACACAGCAACCCTGCAAATTGATTTTTTCCCTACATGAACGATAAACAAGGAAGTCACATTCACAAGTAAAATAGTACAATTACTTTATTTTCGATAACAATTCAATTGTTTTCTTACAAAACATCTACACGAATAATTTGTTACTAAAAATAGGAAACGGTTGAAACAGTGAAAGCCAAATAGAAATCAGATTGCCCGTACGCAGTACGGGCAAATCAGTAAAGGCCCGATAGCCGCCCCCGTACGGCATACAGGCAAAACAGAGAAGGGGTTAATCCGTACTTACAGGGCATGAAATTCATTTTTTCATAGGAGGGGAGTCTCCCTACCAACATTTATGAATGGAGGGGAGTTGAAACTTTTGGGAGGGAGGGAAAAAAAAATCAAAAACCACTCTAAATCATTAAGAGCACAAACATGATAAAATAATACTGAAGGAATACAAGTCAAACATTCAAGATAACTATGAGAATATTTATTTTCATCGAAAGAAAGCAAAAGATCATTTACATACACCTCTTTTTCACATTTAGCCAAATTTTGTGGCAACTTAACAATTGAGTTTCATTTAGTTTTTCTGGTCCCAATTCTGCAATTCTCATTAAAATGTCTAGGTTTTTATTGTTCAGTGAGTTTTGTAACTTTGATTTAATTCTGTTTTGGGTGCTAAAGCCCCTTTTACAAGGAACACTTGTAACGGGTAGCACAAGAGCAATTTTTATAATCATTGCCATTATTGGAAATGTTTCACTATAATCCCTTAAGAATTTTTCTGAAAACTTTCCAAAATCTGACAAGTTTTCATTTTTTGCCACCTTTTTGTATAAGGTATACTCTGCCATTGCAGTGTCAATTTCCACTTCTGGACAAAATTGTTTGACTATATCTTGAATTAAAGTATTGCTAAAATCTGTTTTTACTCCATTTGCATTGATTGCAGCAGTTTCAATGCACTGAATTTAAAACACATATCGAGAGTTTCGGGAGGAAATCTTCGATCCATTTCTACTATTAAGTTTACGATATAAGTGGACTTCAAGTCATCTATTCCTAATTTTTGATTATTGCAGGAATCAGTGAGTTTATTTTTACGAAATAAATTTCCCTGTAGTTCAGAAAAAAAATTTTGGACCACGTGTCACTTGTAAACACACTTGTTTTCACTTTGTAAAAATTTGGATAGTATTGTAAATGGTTGGAGTATATCCATCATGATGTGAATGAGAGCTACAAAAGAAAATTCAGAAACTAACTTGAGAATTCCTTTTGCTTTTGCAGCATCCCCTGTTTTTAGACTAGCATCATGTTCCAGTGTAGCACTCAATGAGTCAAGGGTTCTGAAAACGACTGATACACAAGTCCCCACTTATAAGCCGTTTGTATATTTAGATTTCTTAAGCTACATTCTGAGTTTTAGAAGCAACAAGTTCATCCAAAAATCGGGGAAATTATCAGAAATGGGAAATGTCATTGCAAAAAGTAAATTTTCTGGAAATTTTGGGAATTTTTCAGGGCGGGAGGCTCCGGCATCGGCAATCGTTTTCAGCGGGATTTTTAAATTCCGGGCACGAATCCCGCCATCCCGCCCTGAAATTCAAGCCCTGACTTACGCGAAGTTTCGGAAAAAAACGAGTAAGACTCCCAATGGCTAGGTCGACGGACACAATCTAAGTTTGAACCAGGTGCTTTCCTTCTCCCAGTTGAGAGCCGTATGCGCTCGGCCATGGGTCGGGCCTCCAGAAATTGGAGTTGTGTTATGTGATGTTATGGCAAGCCACACAAGAGGCATCTGTATTCTGGGTTGACTGCCTTGGTCGGAAGAGTTTTTCCTATGTTCTAATGCGTAATAACGTTAAATCTGGAGTAAACTGACCAAAACTCCAGACCGTTGGATCAACAATCGTGTGGTCTGCCCAAACGCCAGACCTTCACACTTCAGATGTTTACCATATTAAGTGTCTAATCCATTCGAACATGTTGGGGCCCAGGTATTGTAATGTTGGATGCTCTTGCTTCATGAAACCACGTGCATGCAGAAGTGCCTTATCAAACTCTTCTAATCGGCCACATTGACTTTTTAGCTGCTTGGATTTCGATCCCGAACTAAAATCCTGTGCTGCTTCAGAATTTTTTCTTTGCTTCTAAAATGCCTTTGAAAGTAGACTCAGGTTGTTGAACTGCACTTTTGACATTCCCCAACACTTTTTTCCCACTTTAAAAATTTTTCCCCTGTTCGTGTAGCTTAAGATGCTTTTGCTTTGATGTCATTTTGCTCTGCTGACCTCGTTTTCGTACTGGAATGAGCCTACTACACATAGCCATGAATTCTCTAAAATGAACACATAACCGAAAGAACATGATAAGTCCTGGTCTGTTATTGAAACCAAACTTAAAACTCCTGCTGCAGATAAGTTGAAAAAAGAAATTTATCATGTAAAAATAAATAACCGTCGTTAAACAGAAACAACGTCATCCTTGAATAGAAATATTTTACATCGGAGGGGCCAGGACTTTGAAATATTGCCGTTGAACAAAGAGACTGCTACTTTTTAAAATTTCAGTTCATGTGAAAACATACAACAACAACTAAAAAATGTAACTTCCCTAATCCATAGTACAATATGGAACCTCTTATCTGGAAACCAGTTATCCGGAATTATTTTTCAATCGATTAAGTTCTTATTTTTTCTGAAAGAAAAGCAAAAAAAGAGTTTTATTTTAATATTTCTTATGTTTTTGTTTTTTTATTTTGAGTACTACAGCTAGAATTTATAAAGTAAGCAATTTGGTAAGGTATTTCATTTATTTTTTTAGTGTGTGACTAAGTTTTCAAGAAGTTATTATGTATTTACTACTTCCTCTCTAAATGATTATTATTTATCTTGATCATATTAGTTTTTTTATATTATTTTTCTAGCATATTAACAATTAATGCTTAATTCTAATCAAAAATAGAGAGTAACATTTATGCTATCAATCAAATCAGTAGATGTGATGTTAATCCCCAACCAGTTATCCAGAATACACCCGGTTCCAACTATTCCGGATAACAGGTTCCATACTGTATATCCATCTCTGGGCAGGCTTGAGCCCCCCCCCTTGGATCCACCACTGATTGTAGGTAAAAAAATTTGTATCATGCTGTTATGCAACAAATATCTTGAAAATGCACATAAAAGTAACACAAGAAATGTCATTTCTAAAAATTAAACAAATCAATATATTACCTGTGAGCAGCATCTGATTGCTTATAATCGGATATCAATGATCTTCCTTGAGGTGAATACAAGTTAAAATTTATATCTAAGTCTTGCTGAAGTTCTACATCTCCAAAACTTGCATCAATAACCTTGACAAAACATACAAAGGAAAAATCAGTTCAGTGTTTATTATTGTACCAAGTTACATTACTAAAATAATTTAATCTGAAAATATAGATGCTTTCTTTGAATTATTATCAGTTTCGCATTCAAGAGAGAACTGACTTGCAGGAAAGCTCTTTTAAAGGTAGATATACAATGGTTTATCATGCACTTTTCCCCCCCTCCTGATTTTTCAATGTGATAGAAATTCTTCATCAAAAACCTCAAAATTTTCTTTGATAATGCAGAGAATTTTTTTTCATCTTTCAATAAAATAAACAAACAAACAAAAAATAAAATAAAAAAGGTTTTTGCTTTGTGAGAAACATGTTAATATTATACAGAGCTTCCAAATTGGCCAAGGCCAAAATCAAAAGATTTTATTTAAAAAATCTGAAAATTTATTTATGGGAAAAAAAAAAAAAAAAAAAAAACCAACATTTTTAAAGATCAGAGACATGCCAGAAGAATTTACATTTGGGAAGGACAGTAAAACCTTTCTGATGTAATTTGTTTTCTGAAAAACATATTTCTCGAGCTTAAAAATGTTACAGATTCATGTCTTCTATTAGTTAAGTCCATAACTTAGAAAAGATTTGGTAAGAAAAATTAATACTAATACAGTAGTAGACCCAAAACCCACAAAGCTTGGTTCCAGGCATAGTGTAAATTAGTGATGCTTTGGATATCAATTTGGCCGAATACCGAATATCTGGTTATCCAGCAGCAATATGTTTTCTTCTTTTTTGTTTTATTTTCACTAGTTTTCTTAGATCATAGAGCTATTACTTTTTTCTTTAAATTTTCTCATTAGTTTCAAATGATTTAATTCAAAAATCAAATCTTTTTGGGATTGTTTCCATGAATTTAGTACATTTTACTGCAATTAAAGTCAAACAAATAACATTGTCATGGGTGTTCTCCCTCAAAAGTTAGATAAATATCTTAAAGGATCAGTTCTTGAAAGAAAGATATCTCCATTCAACTGTTGGAAAATCAATGTAACAAATTTCCTTACTTTATCAAAATTGAGGGAGGTGGTGGGACATTTTCTCATTAGCCAGCAGTAGTACAGCAAGTACACTATTCTCATAAGCAGGGTCAATTTATGGTGGAAAAAAAGGTAACCGAATTCTTACAAAAAGATTGAAAAAGTGTTTCTGTACAATAATAATTTACTTCAATCTTAAAAAAAGATAGAAGTACTTAATTTTTTTCCCCTTTCTATACATGATAAAAATACACACTAAAAAAGTATTGAAAATAAAATATTTTCACAAAACTGCATTTTTTAAAAATTTATTCATTTACTTTTATTTATGCTATGTATATAATTTTACGCCAGATGTACTGCCGGATATTTGTAATATCTGGCAGTACAGCAAATTTATTTTTAGGTACAAAACAAAGCCGAGCTATTGCCAGATTTAGAATATATATTAAAGAATTTATATTTCTAAGTGTATGGATATTGCTCTTGATGTTGTAATCCCCTCCCCCCAATTCTTTTATAGCCCCTTTCTTCTTCTATAAAAGGCAGAAGGCAGAACTCAATCTGGTCTGTTTATACATTCTTGGAACTGCTGACTACAGAAGCAGGTTTCTTTTCCCTTGCAATTTTTGCACGTGGACCTACATCAAAATCTGTTCTTAATTTCATTTTCCTCTAGCTTTGTTCCATTTTTTAATGAAAAGGTTTTATAAAAAAATATATGCATGATGAGTAGCAAACTAACAAAACCTGTAAAGGACTTTTCAAATGAGAAATCGCTTAAAGAGATAGTGAGAAACTTAAAATCGGAGATTAGAGCACAATTTTACAAAGCACGGAACTCTGTCATGCTCAAATGTGCAATGATGTTTGAAGTGACATTATTCCCGTGTCACAATGACCTTGATGCACATGGCAATTCTGTTTTGTGAAATGTGTAGCATATTTGGTTTAGATGCTGCATGTACATTTGAGGAATGGACACTTGCTAAACATATCCTTAAGAACCAGTCAGGATCTCTGACTTTAACTGAATTGCTTATTAAGTTTGTTATCTCCAAACTTAACCTGCTTCAATGTTCTTAGGGATGTTGTGACCATTTTCTTAACAGCTTCTTCATCCAATGCTCATATAGAACATGGCTTTTCTGCATTAAAGAATACTTTAGGAGAGAAATTGCTATCTATGAAACAAAAAATTATTGAAAATAGGTTTTACATAGTGTTCAGGTCTTACACTACCAACTTTTGAGCCAGTAAAAAGTATAAAATTATGATGGATCCTACCAAGACTACCAAATTTGATGGGAAAATGACACATTCTTTTGTAATTTAGTTAATAAATGCTATGAATAATATTTTGTTTTTCAGTTTAATGTTTGGCAAGCATGAAAGCACGAAACAGCAAAAAAGACTGAATTTTGCTGCGGATCATACAGAACAAATAAATTATAATGCATTTAACACATTACCTGTTATTCTTATTACATTAACTAATATTCCTTATATCACTGTATTCAGTAAACTAAATTCATTAAACTAATTTAAATACGTACTAATTCTCAAATGCATCAGTGATGTTGAAAAAGACTGGATTCAGTCAAAAGACTGAAAACATGCATGCCTGGTTTGGTGATAAATATACATGCTATTGCTATATAAATGATGCCATAACCTTAAAATTCCCAACCATTTATATTTCTTAGCTATCATCAACTTGCACTAGTCACTTAAATAGATTTTCTTTTAAAAATTTATTTAATTATCTCTATGTTATCTATTATTGCCACTCACTTCCTCTCTCTATCTATATATATAGTATATATGCTCTAAAGCTTCAGTACAAGCAAACAAAACAGATACCAACTACGTGCATACTTATCATAGCCAATGTGTAAAGATTGCGTTAAATACCTGGCTCTTAGATGAAATTTATTTAGGAGCCAGTGGCCACTAGGGAAAAATGGGAATCTTCAGCATTAATCCCTAGTGTAAATTTAATAATCTGGCAGATTTTGGACGATAGAAAATTATTCTATTTTTCCTATCCCACCCAGATAAAAAAATACAATAAAAAATAAAGATAACAAATCATATTATTTATATTATAAAAATACTATATAGTAAGTCATGAGCTTAAGCAGAAACTATTTAAACATTTATTGAATTGTAGCAGAGTTTAAGACTTTAGAATGTTCTAATTAGTTTTTTTTGGTACTAACATATTATCCTGGTGGTCATTTCCACCAAATAATTTTTTCGTCAAATGTGCTAGCAAACTGTTGCCACTCATATTCCAAACCATCAATAATTTCATGTGTCCAGCATTTATCTTGGCGGACCGATGGGATAATACGTAATAACTGTTTTTTTTTGTTTTTGTTTTTTTTTTCCCTCTCTCCATACTATATACAGTCATTATTTCCTGTTTTGCAACACAGCTTTGCTGCTCTTCAAATCTAAGTGCTCTGGTGCCAAATCGGTACTTACGTACTAAAACGGAGACTAGTTCTCATTTTTAAAAAATTTGCACCAAATATGTGCTAACGTGCCAAGAGTGAAAAATGTTTTACGAAGGGTTACCTTTGTTGAACACGTCATTGAACACAGCCATTTTTGTACATACGGACTTTTTTTCTTTTCTTTTGCTATGTCGTTTTGCATAAGCCTGTATATATTCATGGTCGCAGGTCATTTGAAAGTGTTTTTTCCTTATGTTGTTTAACTATAGTGTATTGTATTTTTGTAAGCTTTTAAGTTATGTTAAACTATATAAAATATACCAAACTATGAGGAACAATCTATTCATTTTCTACAAGAAAGAAACATTTTGCCAGTTTTAAGATTTTGTGTTAATAATCAGAAATAAAGATGTAATTAGGTCATAGTATGGTTTGGAAATGAAATGTGAAAGAATGTAGAAATTCTGTAGGAATACGTGCAGGAAATTGGTTTTGTGGTTCTAGAATTTCATTTTTGAAAGCCATTAGATTTATTTATTGTTGGTTTGAAGAGTAAACTTCTATTAAATGGTGCGAAAGACAACTCGAATTAGCTGATAAAACAACCATAGATTGGAATAATTATATTCGCAACGTATGCGTGCACAGTTTGTGTAGTGAAGGAAAAAAATCTGATGTGTACAACACATGACTTCCTTGCACGTCTATTAAATCAAAAATATTTTCGATGCACTTCCTCTAAACTTATTTGTTTAAAAGAGATAAAATATCAGTAATAGTAGGGCTTAGCGATTTCTAGCCAAATATTTCGATATCGCCAAGCTGAGTTAGGTTTGAAAGATTTCCTTCTGACACTTTATTTGGCGATATTTCAGAAAAAGCCGAGAAGCTTGAGATAGTTTTCGAGATTTTGGGAATAGCCAAAGTAGTCATTGACCACAGACTTTTAATGAATTGAATGCATCCATACACCTGAATTATTTAAAGTCATTTGGCTCACACTGTTAATAAATTCCCAGTCGATTGCTGTCAAAAAAGATATTGAAAACAGTTACATAGTACAATAGTTCTAAATACAAAAGTTCAAAATTCTACGGTTAAAGTTTTAGAGTTATACAAAATAAGATATAATTTTTGGTGCCAAATTTGGCGATATTTCGGCGAAACTCGTCAATGTCGACGACATATGAGGAGATTTTAAGCATGGACCAAACAATGACAGATTATCGCCAAAACTTACCAAGAACGATGACAAATGGCGATACTTTGGGCATGGACCAAATGACCGACTATCGCCAAATTTAGTGATATTTCGGCAGAACTTGCCAAGGTCGATGACAGACGGCGAGTTTGGGCATGGACCAAACAATGACTGTAGACATTAGATAGACCATAGACATTAATGAAATTTTTTTCGGTGGTCTTGTAAATAAACTCTCCAGTACATTGGAACCAAAAATCGAGATGCACAACTAAATGTCGCAACAATCTTATATATGAAATTTCATAATAGTTTTTGAGATTTGAGAGTTAAATACGCACACACGTACACCAAAAGTCACCAAGCTTGACGACTTTTGGCGTAGTTCTTGAGGGAGGCACGTGACCGTGGTCGGACCATTACCTAACTTATATGGTAGGACGGTATTGTGCTTGAAATAGATGAATGCCCCTAAAATTGCCATTGACCGTAATGTATTGGAAATCTTTTGAGTGTTCCTGTATCAGTACTATAAACGATAAAGACACTTTTTTTAATGGAGAAATTCATTTTGTAACTCTTAACAGCATATATCACATCTGAGTCATTTGAAATAGCCCAATACCACTAAATACACTGTAATGAATTTCAGCCCATAGAGTGTAATGTATTTAGAATCTTTTGAGCCGCCCTGTAGATAAAATATGCAGTCAAATCGAACTGAAAGGGGAGCGGCATAAGTAGATGTTACAGCAATCCTAAATATAAAGTTTCAACATTCTACAACCATTAGTTTTTGAGATATGTGAGTTTAATGAATTTTGCTCCATAGAGCGTAATGTATTTCGAATTTTTTGGATGTCCTGTAGATAAACTATCCAGTCGAATGGAAACAAAAGGGGAGGTGCACAACTAGATGTTACAACAATCCAAAATATGAATTTTCGACATTCTACGCCTAATAGTTTTTGAGATATGCGAGTTTAATGAATTTCGGTCCATAGCAGGGTTGGCATGGTTTAAACCACGGTTTAAATCATGGTTTAAACCAAATGGTTTTATTCTCAAAAAAACCAATTGGTTTTTTAAAAAGAATAATTTAAAATTCCAAATACTACAGATAGAATATGTTCTGATATCTTTTTAAATTATCCTAATAAGTATCAGCAATAAATTTTTATATCAATCTAATAGACACCTTATTGTCTTATCATTATTAAAAATTTAAAATTAAACTTAAATTATAGGCTGCATTTTTAATTTGTTTCTAAAATAGAGGTTTTGTGTTTTAACAACTTATTTTTAAACCTTAAAAATATCATTTTGAACAACTTATCACTTTATTACTGATGAATCTAAGTGCAAGATTCCATGTAAAATGTAGCAGTTAATATTGTATTATATTATATACTAAATATAAAAAATAGTATCTCTAAATAAAATATTAAAATTGAATGATTTCAATGTCCACATAAGTATAGTAACAATTGTTTATTTACTTTCTTTTAATTACTTTCAGAAGGAACATTAATTGTTATCTGAACATTTTACAAAAACTTTTATTTATAAGTATTTAACAGGTAATTATAAAAGGATTTAAAGATAAAAACAAAAAAACCTGGTTTAAACCAAAAAACCCGGTTTAAACCAAAAAAACCTGGTTTTTTGGTTTTTTTCAGATAAATCGGGTTTTTTTCCAACCCTGGTCCATAGAGTGTAATGTATTTCGAATCTTTTGGGCGATCCTGTACACAAACTATCCATTCGATTGCGACCAAAAGGGGAGGTGCACAACTAGATCAGAGCAATCCTAAATATCAAATCTCAACATTCTACGACCAATAGTTTTTGAGATATGCGAGTTACATACATACATACGTACAGACGGCATGGAAAAACTGGCCACAATAAACTCGCCGCTGGTCAAAATGAGATGCAGACGTGTTTATGGGATCGTACATGCTAGCTTACGATGATATGCATAGAAAAAATTCTTAAAATTAAATTTAGAGGTAGTCAAAATCGGTTTTTTCGTCGAAATTTGGCCCCCAAAATTTTTCGGGATCACATTACTTCCTTATACTACGTACAAGGAAGTAAAAAAAAGTTAGAAGGTAAAAATACAATTATAGAAGTGGATGAAAGTTTGTTTTTCAAAAGAAAAAGTAATGCAGGTCGAATGTTGCCTGAACAGTGGATTTTTGGAGGTGTTTGTCGTGAAACTAAACAGTGTTTTTTAGAACGAGTAGAAAACCCTAGTGCAGCTACTCTTATACAAAGTATAATAAATAATGTTGAAGAAGATAGTACAATTTACACGGACTGTTGGAAAGCATATAAATCTGAAGAATTACAAAAAGCAGGACTTGAACATTTTAAAGTTAATCACAAATATAATTTTTTTGATCCAGAAACTAATACTCAAAATATAAAAGACTGTGGGGTTTAGTAAAATGGTGAAATAAAAATCAACGTGGTACATTAAGAAAGCATTTAGACTCCTATTTAGCTGAATTTATATGGCGAAAGAAAGTTGGTAGTAATTTTTTTTTAAGTTATCCTAGGTGATATTGCTTAATTTTCACCACCAGAAATTTATGTTTCAACTTCTTCTAAGTAAAGTAATGTGCTAATTTAATAATTTTTAGTGAGTTTCAAATTAGATGTTTTTAAAAATTTCAATAATTTAAATTTTCAATGTTATTTGTACATTTACTTTTTTGCAAAGAATGCTTTGTTTTGATTTTTTTCAATTTTCAACAGACAGTTTGTGTATATATATATATATATATATATACAGTTTAATGGCTCAGATTTGAGATTATGAAGATTATTAGTGAGATTCTTCTTGAATTATTAAAGGTAAGTGTATATTTTTATTTAAATTGATTATACAACATATGCTACAGAAGTCTGTTGTAATGCGTACGTGGCGTATGGTAACATACATATTATAACGGACATCGATGTAAAGTGAAAATAGAAGTATCTTTAATATTCATGTGTCAGTTATAATACATACTATGTGCAATATGGGAACAAACATAGTAAAACAGACTTTGATGTAAAGTGAAAATGGTAGTATGTTTTAATATTCATGTGTCAGTTTTAATATGTATGTACATAAGGAAACTTTTGAATTAAAATAGGTTGTTATTTAAATGTAAAATATTGGTTGTACTCTAGATTTGTAAAACAAATTTGTTGTGTTTCATGCGTTGGCATTCTTGGCAACTAAAAAATTGCCAAGCATTGCTGGTGTCCGTTTTGATACGTAAGTACCGCCAAACCTTCATCAAATTTTGTTTTATCATTTTGAGCACCCTCAAAGTTGTCACTGTCTGAGTCTGATCTTGTGACTTTAATACAGCATCAATTATATGACTGTCAGTCATCTGAAGGTTATTAATATTAACATCAAAGTTGTTAACAGATTCTGAAATATCATTTTCTACAAACATGGGAATTATTTAATTTTATTAAGTAGATATACTGCATTTTTCTGAACGTTCTGCTGGCAGGGCAGATTTCATTATTTACACTGAACAGACAGTGCACATTTTAGATCAGTGGATTTTTAGTCAAATGCAAGTCTTTGTAATAAATAAGAAAATTTAAAATAGAGGCCAAATTTTACTCTTACGGCATTGGAGGGTTAGACAAAGCAATACCAAATGAAAAGTATTCATTTTTGAAAGTGATGGGAAAAGATTGAAATTGGGGTGCTTTGAGCCTGAAACTGCACTTCTTGCCCCATTTTACATTTTTTGCCAAATGCTGCATTTTTTGATGTAACATAGACATGGCTTAGGACATGGACATAGACAAATGTAACATGAATACACATTAGAATCTGCTAAAAAGTCCTTTTCCGAAGGCTTGCCATAACATAAAACTGCTATTGTAGTTAAGCACTAGCTATTGAACACTGCTATTGTAGCTAATCTTAACAACTAATTAGGATCATTAGAAGCTATCAATTATAGAAAAGAAAAGGGAATTAATTGTCTTATCATTTCAATCTAATAAATATGATACTTTTTTGTAATAAGATAAAAAAAATTTCACGTTTATTATATTTTTTAAATCCCAGGAGTTGCACCCCCTGGGATTTAAAAAATGCACATCCCCCGCTGGGAGGGGTGTGCACATCCCTCCCGGCGCCCATGTATATTAGAGATGAGACGGGCTCTGTAATTCACAATTGCACTCGGACTCGTGAAAAATTTCTATTTTATTGAACATACTCCTTGAAAAGAAAGTGATTCATATGGAAAATAAAAGTACTTATAAAAAAAAAGCGGCATGGGTGCCTAGAAGGCACGTGAAGCTCTTTGGGTATTTTAGAATGGAGGCTTATATTGCTTAGTTAGTCATGAGATCCGACATTATTTCATAAACATAGATATAAAGAATTAGAAAGTGCATTAAAAATTTGCAACTGTATTTGTCTTTAATTTGCACAAACGGCAAAATTTATTGTATTCTGTCAAAGAATTACTTCTTTGAATTTTATTTATCTTTAGCTGAAATTTCGGGCTCGGGCTCCGACTTAAATAATATTACTCGGGCTCGGATTAAAAGCCTTCGGGCTCGGGCTTCAAAAAATGAGCCCGAACTCATCTCTTATGTATATGTATGGTACTGTATAAAAAAGGGGGTATAAAACACTAAACTTGTACAACTGATTAAGATCTTAATCAAGTCTATTTAGGTGACGGCAATACTTCATCAATGCCGTCTTCAATGATGAAGTATTTGATTCAAAAAACCCTTTTTATATATCCATATTAGGCTAAGTAGCTCAACCGCAACTGAATTTTTCACAGCGCTTTAGAGAAGACTGGCAAAATATAGAAGAAAAGGACACCTGGTATTCGATTTCTAACGTGTTTCCAATTTTTGCTTTTTGATAAAAACACTCAACAGCTCCGGGTGTGATGGTAATCGTGAGTTCATTTTCACCTCTTTCGTAAGGGTATAACTGACCATCGACAAGATTTAAAAACAAAATAAATATAACAAAATACAATGAACTTGAACGTTCCATTACAAGAGTCACTTCATAAACCCGTCCAGCACAAAGTTAGAATCTCATAAATTAAAATTTAACAGAATATCACAAGAATTTCTGAAATGTAAACAGAACAGCGATATTCTCCAATCGCTCGCCGGACGTATCGATACCGATACCTATGATCGATACCGATATCAAATTGTATCGGTTGGTATCGACCATGGAGTTGGAGAAACAAGGAGTGGAACAATGAAAAGTCGGGTTCGGGTCCCATCGCGCGGGGCCATCCGGGGCCATCTCTAATTGCGAAGGCCCCTCATCGCGCGTCCGTCGACCTAACAGTTCGGAGTTTTTCGTGGTTTTCTCCGAAACTTAGCGTAAATACGGGTTAGGATCCCTTAGAAAGACCCCCCACGGTGTGCACCCCACCCCCAGCACTGCGACTCGAGCTTTTTGTTCAAAACTTTCTGGCAACACTGCTGAGAGAGTGCATGCGGCTTCATTGTTTTGCTTTGTCAATTTTTATAACTGAATCTTATGAAATTGTTATGATAGTGAACTAAATTGCTTTATCTCAAATATTTAATTTTGTTTTAATAGTATTGCTATTTACGTGTGGCATATGTGTATGCTGTGATAATCCAGTTTCAGTAAAGTAATGTATCATGTTTATATTGATGTCATACTTGTTTTGTTTGAAACGGAGTGGCTATCGGACCGACGGGGCCGGGGCCATTAGCCCACAATCTGTTCGGCCTGTCCTATAGTGTATATTTAAATTTTTAAGCAATCAATTCACTAATAATGTATTTAAAACTGTATGTATATTTAGATCTAAAACAATTTTTGCCCGAAACATCAATTTTAAAAACTTGTATTAAAGCTAAAGTTTTTTATTTGGGAATACCTTATTCCCCCTCGAAATAAAAAACTTTAACTAATAAAAGGGGGAATAAGGTATTCCCAAATAAAAAACTTTAACTAATAAAGGGGGGAATAAGGTATTCCCAAATAAAAAACTTTAACTAATAAATCCGCCGTATTAAATAATGTTTTATATGTGTTTATTTTGTATTAAAGCTTTTTTTTATTTTAATTTTTAAAATCGGTTTAAATTTTTGACTTTATTTTGTTTATCCTTCAGCATTGCTTGTTTGTGTTAAAAAAAAAAGTTTTTATGCTTTTTCTCAGAATCATGTTTGTTTTTTATGCAAAGCATTGTAAATACAGAGATCGATGCAAACGGAATTAGGCTCCGCTCAGCAGTCACTTCACAAAATTACAATCGATCACAACGGCCCCCTTCACAAAAATACAGTTGATTAAAACTCCCTTTTGGCATTTTATCCAGTAGTTAAATTTCTTTTATAAAATATTTTAACAAAAGAGTGATTTTTTAAAAAATTAGCAAGACAATTCACAAAAATAGACGTTTAAATTCTCAAAAATAGATACTGAAATTTACAAAAACTATTATGACAATTCACAAAATAGATGTTTTAATTCTCAAAAATAGGTACTGAAATTAAAAAAATCAATAGTTTTTAGAAAAATGGGGCCTGGGAAAAATTCGTGGATCAACCCCTGAAATAGAAAAACAAAGGTATTGGTCCTTTTGACAATTTTTTGAGTTTCCAACAAAATGTTGTCCCCAACCCAAGTTTGCTTGCCGATTGTAAACAATGGCACTGGTTTCCGAGATGTTCGACAATCCTTGCTCACGAACTTTTGTTATTTTTTTTTCCCATGGCTTTTACATATTTTTTAAACAGATTTTAAGCTTGAACGTATATATATATATATATAGCTTTCGTTTAATGAAATTTAATTAACTTTTACATGGGGGCATCTGCCCCCAGATAAATGCCGGACATATGAAATTATTGGTGGTTCTGAATATGATTGGCAACCATTTGCCAGCATATTTGACGAATAAATAGTCTATCGAGAATGACCGCCGGTATAATATGTAATTACCAAATAAATTTAATAATGCAAACAAATACTGTTCCAAAGAAATAATACCTCACAAAAATTACAAAGAAAACGACAATAAAAGTAAATTATATTTCAACATTCTGACAAAAACATATGTAAGCGAAACAGCTAGCTTAAATCATAACAAATGAAAACAATTTTAGTTTCATATCTTAAAAGAAGTCGCAGTATTATTGCAATGTTTAAGTAATAAAATCAAGATATTCAAATTATCTCACCATATAAAATATTAATAGTACATAATTATCTGTTGCTTGTATCCTTAGGCTAAGCTTTAGTATACATCCTACATTTTTTTGTCGCCAATGATGGCGATAACTGGCTTTTTGTGTCGGCCAAATGGCAGGGCTACCATAAATGCTTAATTTATTGCAACAAGAAAAGTTTTATTGATTAAAAAAAAAAATGGTAATTTCCTATGAGCCAGTATGGGCACCATGTAAACAAGGTAATAGTTGCTGGAGCTTGGCAATTGCCAAGCCCCATTGACTATCGTCAACCATTTTGCATATCACAAAGCAAATTCACTTCAAAATAACTTAAACATCTTCCAACCACTGGTCGATTTTTTAACCTCAAAAAACTTCGTCAAATTTCACTACTTGCTGAACAGCTAATTTAAAATGAGCAAATAGTTGTCGTTTTTAACCTAAAAGAACTTCAGTGGATTAAAGCTTTGGTTTCCAAGGAGGACTTCAGATCTGAAGTTTGGTGTGTCATATGACAAAAATGCCAAAATTAAGCCCATGTTCCACTCCCATGAGTACGGCCATGACTTTTATATAAATATGTAAAAAGCAAGTAACTTTATAATAGAAATTTTATTCAATAAGCTATTGTATTTTTCATGGACAATATTTTTTTAATTTTAAAGAAAGAAAAAAAAGTCAAGTGCGGGACTCGAATGCGCAACCTCTCCCTCTACAGTCAGAAATGATACCTCGATGCCATGACGTACACTGAGGTATCGCGAATATATACATATGTATTACTAAATCATAAAGAAGATTTTCTTGGAAAATACTCAAGTATTGGTGTTTGATTTTTGTGCCATTCAATATGTTAAATTAATATGCTTTTAGCATTATTTGACTTTACAAAGGATCATATAAAACCTTTCAATATTTTATCAAAATCGGTGATTGCAATGTTTGAGCTTTCCCTTGTTCATCTCTCCTAGAAACAACAGAATTTTTGCTTATCGGAATATTCAAACTTTCTGAAATATCCTTTCAACAATACTTCTTGGCCTGTATATCGTTATAACCTCTGTTTTTCACTGTAAGTATAAAATGAGATTAGATCGAAACGTACCTTCCAGACTTTCAGGTGAGATATTCCCCGCCATCTTGTTTTGAATGCAGTAAACTGGTACAGCGCTCAAATCCAAATATTTGCCTGTAGACGCTGCCTCTGAAAACGGCGATGTCTGGTGTCAACTGCTTGTGCAAAGGGGTGGAACATTGAAATGGACCGTAGCGATACTCATCAGATCAGAGTTCCTCCTTGGAAACCATAGCCTAAGTAACCTAGCTGTACAGCTAATGTAAACTTTGCAAACATGTAACTGGCCTGTTTTTAATGAAAAAAACTTTGTCAGATTTAGCAACACACCTAATCTAAAATCAGTATGATTAGAATAGCCCATAAATAACACTAACAAAAACAAAAAAAATACATTGAATATCACTTTAAAAGTGCTAAGAAACCTTAAAGAACTTATAGATTCATATAATAAAAGCACTTGCCTTATTTTTTATTTCAGTCACTTCACCATCCAGTAATATCCCTTATGCCATCTTCTTTCTCCTGCTTCACTATTGCCTCATTCCTTCTCCTTCCCTGTTTGCTGTAATTCACTCTTTCCTCCTTCGCCAACATCACGCTCATTCCTAACATGCTATCTTTTATTTAGCTACATATTCACACTGCATTTCTAGCAAACACACATAACTTCCTTTTCATATACTGGTACATAACATATTTTGGTACTTGTGTATTATACCGTCAACATTTTTGCCAAAATTTTTTTCACCTAGTTGGCGTCTCTGACGTTGGGTTACCTTAAAATACTTCTGGTCAAATATTTACATACCACAGAGTCAATCAGCCAAATGGAGAAACAAAAAGCACCATGGAACAGCCAGACAATATCCCGACTCATATTTCGCAGAGTTTATGTGGAGACGTCTACATTTTAATGAAGGCATTTTCTTTGCAATTCTAAATGCAATCCATGATTTCTGGCAAATTGCACTGGATTCAAATTAAATAATGTCATTCATATTTAACTTAAACAACGTACGTACGACGTATTATTCTGAAATAGCACCTACACATAAAGTACTGACATCAAGCCTCTAGTTAAATGAAATATGCAGTTCATAAAACACAAAAGTTTTGGTATTTTAAAAATAAACCTATTTAATAGATAACTTAAATTCAGTCAAGACATACAAAATATTTTTTTTAAATACACAAACATTTAGTAGAACACAAACGCAGTATCAAATGGCGCCTTTGCGACCTACTCATAACAGTTCTGCTTAGTGCAAACATCGCAGTTAAATAACACACACTTTTCATATTATTCCCATTACAATGCTTTGTTAAACACTTAAATTTCATTAAGTCTTAAATCAATTTTAAAAATCAGCCACACACATAAATATTTATAAATTTTAAAAGAAACACGATTCATTTTATTCATAGCAGAAGAAACGGTATTTTGATGTGCATTATCGCGTGTGCAATATCAACGAAACTGCAGAATACATACCCTTGGCGAGTAATCGCTTCCCTTGGCATGTCGACGGTATAATACACAAGTACCAATATTTCATTTCTTTTCCATCCATAACATGAAAAAATTTCAAATTCCAAACATCTACTCTACTAACGAAATTCCCTAGACAGCTCACAAACTGATGATAAAGAGTCTGTGAAATGAAATCAAATTCACAAGAAAATTAAACAGACACTTAATCCACTCTTTCATAAGCAAAACCCAACATACACCCATGCAATTCACATTGTAATGAAAATCCCATACTTCAAACACATCGCTGAAAATACACAAATCTTTATGGTTACCTACTAGAATGTCAAAAATTTGCTGACAGGGTTCTTCGCTTGCACCATCCATCTACCAAGGATCGCATCAAAGAAAGCCAGAAAGATAAACAATGAAAAATGTAAACAAACAACAACTTATAAAATCCTAGAATTATTGATTTTGGTAAAATTAAACGAGACCGTGCCAGCCCCATGTAAACAAGGCAGCAGTCGCTGCTAAGCTCCAGTGACTGTCACCAACCATTTTGCTCGATCAACAAGCAAAGTAAAAAAATTTTAAAAATTAAACTTGCTGTAAATTACACTGACAAAAACAGATAAAATCATCAAATTCGTTACAAAATTATTCAAAAATCTTCATCCACTGGTCCATATTTAACCTAAAAAAGTCTGCAAAATCAACAACAGCTGATTTAAAATGAGCAAACAGTGGACTGTTTTTAACCTAAAAAAACTACAGTGGATTAAGCAACCCAGTTGTACAGCTAATAAAGAAAGGGTAAACGACTGCTTTTAACTAAAAAAAAAAAAAAGCTGTTGTGGATTAAGCAACTTAATTATACACCTAAAGTCAGCATGATTAGAATAGCAGATAAATAGCACTAACAAAAACATAAAACCATCAAATATCACTTTAAAAATGATTAAAAAAACCTTAAAGAATTCAATATTCATTTTAAAAAAAGCACTTATCTTTATTTTTTTTTATTTCAGTCAGTCACTTTAATCACGTCACATTCTTCTTCCTCCGCTTCGCTTCGCACACCAGCTTAATTTGTTTGTAAAACTCCCTCTTTTCTCTTTCACCAACAACCAACATCATATTTACACCACATTTCTAACAAACACACACACTTCCTTTTCATTCAATAACATTTCATTCCTTTCCATCCATAACATGAAAAAATGGTACTTACGTATTATCCCGGCAGTCCGCCAAGACGAGCGATTTTTGGCCAAAATAAATGCGGGCATATGAAATTATTAATCGTTTGGAATGCAATTGGCAACTTTTTGCCTGCACATTTGAAGAAAAAATAGTTTGATGGGAATCACCGCTGGGATAATACGTAAGTACCAAAAAAATTTCAAATTCTAAACCTTCTACCGAGTTCACAATAAATTACTATATATACTTCTTTTAAAGTTACCAGTCAAAACTACCACCAGTAGGGTACTTCACTCCTGCTATGCATCGCCCACAATTGTGCCAGAACCATCACCAAATGAAACATGTAAACAAAAACATTGATATGTGAACAGCACCAGATACGGAATATAGTCCCTGATTTTAATGATTTTTTTAAAAAACTGTATACTTATTATTTGTATGGTAGACAATGAGACAGTCGAAGAGTTTATATATATATATATATGTGTGTGTGTGTGTGTGTGTGTAAGATTAGGGCTGCTATGGGATAGTTTGTAGTCGTGGACTGGAGGGAGGCAAGGTTGTTAAGGTCTCCTGGCTGGCGTTGGTATAAGGCGGCTTGGGACTTTGGATTAGAGCCGCTATTGCGGGAACAAGGCTGGATGGGTTGAGGCAGCCGATCGTTGCTGGCCGGCAAACGCCAGGAGCGCTCGGTGAAAACCCTTGGGCCATGGCAGCCTGTCGCTGGAAGGAAGAGATGAGTCGAAGTCCGGTTACATTATTTTATTGGGTGATTTGATACATCTTTCTATGGCAGTTGCATCATGCAGAAGATTCGCTCCTGGCCTGTTGTAGGTCCTTCTAACAACTTTTGAGGTCGTGTCACATGATCAAAGAGCATTGCAATTATTGGCCAAAACCTAAATCTGGGCAGTGGTTTTTCCAGGTCTGTTATGACTTTTTCAGACGCCTTTGTGGCTGGCTGCCAGGACTGTCTACCAAATTACAAAGGAATTTCAGGGGACCGTGTAGTAATTGCAGTTTTTGAAAGCGGATTTCTTTGTTCCAACTGAATTAAACTGCGTAGTTCTAGAAATATGGGATTTTCATGGGTTTTTGATGTGTAATGTTATATATCTAAATGTATAAAGTGTCTTGTCTGTCTGTCCACTATAGGTGCCTAAACCGTTGTTGTTGGATCAAGGCCAAATTTGGTACACTGACTAAATAGGTCAAAAGAAAGTTATTGCTGGAAAGTTATTGCTATAAAAAATAATAATAATAAATCCGATTTTAAGTTATTTTATGTTTTATCCAGTTTTTGGCCATTAATTGCAAGCTAAATTTTTGTTTGGGAACTGTATTTCTTATATCATCTGAAAGTCCAGAGAATGCTTTTTTGATTGACCTATTATGAAGCTTGATAGCTAAATTAGTTTTTAATGAATATATAAATATCTTTGAATTATCAAAATTTGTATAATTCATGCAAAGTTGAAATGACCAGAGATAAAGTTTGAAATATCCAAAAATTTAAATTAAGAGGAGATAAATAAAAAATATTTCTGTGGACCAAGGAAAATTTTTGAATTATACAAGTTTCACTGTAGTTGAAAATTGATTTCAAGTAAGTTATAGCAAATTATTTAACTATTAAAAGTGGGGATTTTATTGAAATTGGGGGATTTCCCAAAATAAAATGTGTAAATTGTCCAGAATTTTCCTCCCAAGAGTTCCCTAAACTCTGGAAAAGTCAGGAATTTAGTAGACAGCCAAAATCATCCCAAAAAAATTGAGAGCTTCAGAAAACTGAATTTCTGATTGACATCAGGCGTATGCTGACTGTTTCAAGCATTTAAGGGAGGTGGATATATCCAGATATCTTCCCCCTGGTTATGTCCCTGTCTGTCACCACTGTAGGGGAAGAACCTGATCCTGCAAAAACTGAGTGCCTCTGGTTATGGGAAGCAACTGGATTGCTTGGTGACATTAAAATTAAACAAAGATCTTAACTATGCTTTATGAATGTTACATTCTTGTAAGGTTTCTCTATTCCCATCTGGGCAATATATTTCGGTTACTTGCCAATTGTATTTCAATGATTGCTATGACCAAAAAGTACCAAAATCTGTTACCACTAGTCTTTTGATAGCCTTAAAATTACTGGTTAATGTAATAAATATGAAATCGTGTATTATATTAGACTAATGATGATAGTAATGATACAAAATATCTTAACAATTAAGCGTAATCCTTGCTTTTATTACTTTTATATTATTGAGATGTGTATTATATTGAGTTAATCTCAGTTTAAAATTTAGAATGGGAAAGTTCAACTTTGAAGACTACCGACAGCCATGGGAGACGGGCCCTCATTGGGAATTAAAGCGAGAATTTATGGAAAAGTATTGCGACATGTTTGAAGAAGATAGACTGCTGTGTTTGGCTCAAGCTTATTCTAATGTAGTATTAATGAACTGCAGGTAAAAACTGATTGTTATATTTACTTTTAAATTTTATATAAAAGTACGCCCTCCTCACCTCCTCATATGCTTTTAGAAAAAACTGGGGCCAAGGCCCCTAGATTTGCTCGCTTTTTGTACAGAGCATTCAGCTCCTAATAAGTCATAATCTTCTCTTCACAGCCTAACCCAAAGATTTGATCGGATAGAATGTTGCCACGCTATACGTTGCTTGATTCTTGCATGTTCCTTGAAACATGAAAATTTGAGCTTCACAATATTTTTAAATAACTATGTAAAACCTATAGAACACCTTGCATGTTTGCCTACCATGGGGTATTTTCAAAATTGGCAACTTGCATATTGTTAATCATCGTTTCTCTTCAACTTTGCAAATAAAACAGTACTTCATATATTTTTTGTGCTAAAAACTATTTAACAGCTGGGATATCCTTCCACCAATGGTGATTTTTATTGTCAGATTTACTCATGTGCATAATCGATAATCATTTCCCATGTAAGTTGTCATTAAAATAGTTCTCCATGTATTCTTATTCATAATCCTTTGTAGAATGGTGTACTTAAGCACCGCAAAATAGTTTATCTCACTGTAGTGGCAAATATTTCAGCTCGGTAACAGGAAGCAAATAGGGTAACAGGTACCCAAGCTGGACCCAGTTTTTTCAGCAGTAATGAAATATACTGTACTGTAATAAATACTGATAGTATAGATTTTAGATTTATTTTTACCCAGTTTGGATACCCCTGATAATAACAAAATTAGATTAAGTAATCTAATTGCAGTCTCAGTCTAATTGGGCTCTGAAGATCTGGTAATTTGAAAGACAAATCCTTTTTGGAAAAATATAATTTAAATGTGCTCTATTGTTAGTCTGTGTGTTCCCTGCCATTATTTTACTGTTCTGTTGACATCACAACATTTACACAGATAATTTTTTAATACCTCTGCAACTACTGCAACTATTTTCATTTAAAATCTAAAACAGGAAGATTTTAATCATGTGCATTGTTTTGTTTTGTATTTTAAATTAAATTGTAGTTAACATTAATGCTTTATGTAAAAAAATAACTTGTTTTTCAGCTATCCTGCTCCTGTGATGGAGCAGATTAATCATTTAGCAAAGCCTCTGCAGATGCGTAAACGATTTCTTGAAAAAAATTCAGAAACTGAAGCACCCAAAACTCCACAACAGAAAGGTAATTTGTTTCTTTTTATCTAATTAATTCTTATATACCTATAGTTGGCAATATCAATGACTAATACAGTTTACTCATGATTTTAATTGTTATTATTGTTTGAATTTCACTTCAACATCATGTTAATTTCACTGCATCTTTTACCCACTTTTGGATTTGGCAACCAGTGATGCAAAAGTGGGGTTTCGTTTCTCTGATTACTTACACACACACACACGTGAGTGTTGGTGGTTCAATCATGCAAGTTTTTGCTTTCCATAACAATTTACTTTTCTAAACAAAAATATTTTCAAGGGGTGCATTGGCGGATATAGAGGAGGAGGCACACCCTCCGCCACCATTACTTTTTTTAAAAGTTTTTTTTTTTTTTTTCTTCCGCAAAAGTATCCTCCTTTTTTTTTGGTCAAATGTCCAGCCACGCCCCTCTTGTCGTTGTGGATCTTCAAAGAGAACCACTTTCACTCCAAGAGTTTGTTTATCCATAAAAACAGTTTCTTGGTCAACATCTATATAAATAAAATTAGTCTTTTGTCTGTACATTTCTTGGAATTCAAAAATTTTGCGATTACTATCCGTTTCACGCACCTGGGAATCCAGTGCGACCCTCAAAAAAAAATTTGTCATTCTGTCCATGGCACTTTTTTTGTTCAAGCATCATGTAAAAACGACTGAAGCGATTGATATGAAATTTGGTGTCATGATAGGTGGTCACTTAACTTAAAACATAGGCATCGAATTTTAAAAAAATCTTGATTGGATTTTGAGATTTTGTAAAAATCCTTTCAAACTGCGTAAATATCTGTTCCCGCATCACATAATTATGACTAAAGTGAATGAAATGATATTACTTAGTTACTCTCTAACGTTTAATATTTTAACAATACATAAAATTTATAAATTTGCTTTCTTTACTTTGGCAACATACTGTGTACTCCTACAATGCTGAAAAAAGTTCTTGCTTTTTGGAAATTTGAATTCAGTACTAACCCGTCAACAACGGGTTATCAGCTAGTGTGAAATGAACAGCCTAATTTTCCTTGTCACTCTTAGTTTCAGGGGGGGGGGGGTGAATCCCCCCCCCCCCCCCAGCCTGGATATGCCACTGTTGGCAACAATATGAATTTCTCTTGTAATGGCATTGCTAATTCTTCTTGCTGCTTACACTTCCGATTCATTTTGTTTCTTTTAGGATATGCACCAGGATTTAAAAAAACCTGGTTTTTTTTTTAAAACCCAACCTAGGTGGGTTTTATTAAGATTTTTTTTATAGTATAACACTTTTTGGATTTAAATTTTATAGTTTTATTTCAAAACAGAATAATTTTAGTCTAAAAGAAAACTTTCATTACAAAGTAATAATTAACTAATTAAAATATAAAAATAACTTTAACTTTAATGCAGTACTATCTTTTTCTGCTGGCATTTATAAAAGGCTCCTAATTTGTTTTATGACCATAGATATAAGTATATTATTGTTCTCTTAGAAAAATTTTATTTTTGATTGGCTGTTTTCTATAACTTTTTCAATTTATGAACTTAATTTTTTTTTTTTTTTTTACGTTTATATTTTTTAAGTCATAGTTATATTTTCTAGTTAGAATATAAGTCAGTAAACCCTTTGCAGGCCAACTTACTGCAGAACTACTGTTTATTTATTAATTTTCTTTATAATTATTCATTTTTGCTTTAAATATACATTCTTTTTTACTTTAAAAAATCTAGAATTAATATGTCTGATATTAAATCCCAGATAAACAATGTATAATGAATTAGTTTTATATTTCTAAGTACTAAAGTAATGCAGCAACTAATACAGTACAGGCTGGCTTCCTGAACCTGAATTCATTCTTATGCTTGTAACAGGGTTTAAATTGAGCCAAAAAATTCTTTAGCAAAAAAGCTAAAATAAGGAAAAAAGCTTCAGCAAAATGCTAAAAGGACAATTCCATTTTTCTCTCCAGGAGATAGTGCCTGATCTCCTTTTCCTTTATTGTTTTTGCGGTGGTCTTGAAAATCATAGGCACACGCATTATATATTTGAATTCAAGGTCGAAAATAAAAGATTATCCCCACAACTATTCTATAAACATTTTAGAACAGGAAGTTTTTACTTTTATCACAGTTTCTCTTCATTATTTCAGTTCCTAATTTCTTCTGAATGCTTTCGCAAAAAAACAAAAGCCCATCAATTTCATTTTAGCATTTTGACAAGTCTTTTCGCATTATGTGAAAAATGCGACTGTATCTTAAACCTTGGCTTGTAAGCTGTAAGAGAGAGACATATCCCATTCTTCTCTTATCTGGAAAAGGAATTTTTTTTTTTGGTCGTTATACTGATAATTACATATTTTAAAACTTATTTATTAAAGATATAAATTACTAAGTTATCCCTTCCTGCATTCTACACCTGTTTTTTCAAAACAAATATTGCAGATAGACTTGGCTCAAAGTATTACCATTTTTAAAAAGGTTATTATTCTTTATGTTGAAGTTGGAAAATAATTATAATAAAATTAAACTGGCACATATATATTTATCTATTTTGCTTCTCCATATTGCTCGGGAGCAACGCTGTTAGTAGGAAGTAATTATTTTTCTAATTCATGAAAATCTAAAAGGGTTAAAGGTATCGAAATACTGACGTAGATAGTACTGCAACTAGAGTTTACGTTTCTTGCGACGAACCAACTAGAACGGCCCCCTCCTATGGAACCATAACTTATTTTGGAGCCCCCTACCAAGTCTGGGGCACGTGCCCCTAGTGGCGGCCCTAGCAGTAGATATATATCATAAAATCGCAGACCGTTTTTTGTTCTAAACTGCATCGCATTTGAATTTGCAATTAGTCATCTGTCAAGTCAGGTAAGTTGGGCACGATCATAAAAGTGTATTGTCTCTCTGCTACAGACCTTCAAACAACAAAATTAGGTTCACTAAAATATAACTGAGAAACTGGTCCCAACTTGTGACAGGGCATTAACTAAAGGGGGTAAGTGGGTACAAGCACCAGGAGACATTCTAAAAGGAATACCAAAATCAGTTATAGTTTCTTGGGATGGGGCACAGCTCCATGCGGGGGGAGGGAGTCATACGACACTAATTATGGTTTGACCCGGATGACATAAACTCTAATTGCGGCATTGCCCGTGAAAATGACCTCTTTTTGCCCACTATTTACAGAAACAGGTCTTTTTTTCTAATGCTGAACAATTGATTTCAAACAAGTTTAAAATCGCTGCCCCTTGATTTTTGCATTCCTGAGAAATTATCTAGCTTAGCCATTTGTTTGAATCGGCCATCATTTCTGTTGGGTTGAAAAGCTTCTGTGATTCTATTCTTTTGTCAATTTTTTTTTTTTTTTTTTTTTTTAAAAGAAGAATCTGATAGTATATTTGGGTTATAAATGCATGATCTGTGTTCAAAATCATAACTTTGCCCCCTGACTTTTTAGACTAGGGGGCAATTTTTACAACTGCAGGGGCAATTGCCACCCTTTGCCACCCCCCCCCCCCACCCCCCAGATTACGCCTATGATAGATAGTACTACATTGCACATAGATGTGAATGTTATTTCTTTAAAAATTCGTAACTTAAAAAGCCTAACCAGTCACAGCTTGAAAATCTGCAATCTTATAAAACAATATTAGGTGATTAAAATATGAAAAAATCAAGGAAAACGAAAAGAGCATGTTTTGAGGTATTCAAGGACAAAGTCAAGTGACCTAGATTTTTTTTATTTGGTGCGGTACTGGCTCTTCTCATACTTACTTTAACATACTCATGTAATCTGGATGTATGCAATTTCCTCTTGCATATAGTTACTGTAAATAAAAATACTCAAGAATGTGTCTTGATTAATTAAATGCTCCTCCACTACTCGGATATGTGACAATAAGTATATTTAATTAGTAAAACACACAGAATATTACTGCAAAAATAACATACCCCATAGGAAAAAATAAAAATTAAAAAGTACACATCAGAATCAAGAGGACCAAAACAATATACCAGTTTAATTTTATATGATTGTTTTTGATTGATAACCTTTTTAAAAATGATACCTTGAGCTAATTCTATCTGCAATATTTGTTTTGAAATGAACAGGTGTAGAGTGCAGGCAGGAATAACTTAGTAATTTTTCTCTTTACTAAATAAGTTTTCAAATATGAATAAAATATGTAATTATCAGTATAATGACAAAAAATAATCCTTTGCCAGATAAGAGAAGAATGGGATATGTCTCTTACAACTTTCGAGCATTTATCTCGAGAATGAATTCTACTTCAGGAAACCATCCTGTATTGTATTAGTTTCTGCTTTACTTTAGTACTGAGAAATATAAAACTAATTCATTATACATTGTTTATGTGGAATTTAATATCAGACATATTAATTCTAGATTTTTTTTAAAGGGAAAAAGATATATATATTTAAAGCTAAAATGAAACATTATAAAGAAAATTATTAAATAGTAGTTCTGTAGTAAGTTGGCCTGCAAAGGGTTTGCTGGCTTTTATTCTAACTAAAAAATATAACTGACTTACCCAAAATTCCCAATAAAACCCACCAGGGTGGGTTTTTTTAAAACCTTGCAATTAAATAAATCTATGATATTATAAACAGCAATCAATTTATTTTGTTTAGAACAAAGTTAAATTAAGTGATTATTTTATTATATTTATTATTTTATTATTATTATATAAGTGATTAATATTAAGTGATATTTTAATTATACTTTTTAAAAAACCTAATAGTTATGATACATATACTTATAAATAATTGCAAATACTTCTGTCATTAAAATCTAATAAGCAGTTTTAAATTGCTCTGTGCAAATGGAGCTAAAATTTTCTTCTTGATTCTATGAAACCTGTTCAGAGCAACTAATATTCGTGTGAATGTTACAGAGCAGCTGTTTTTCTATGGAAAACAAAGAATACTCTCAAGGAATAAGGCACCAAAGATAAATTTTGATTGCTACACAGTTGTATAAAATTTTCCAGCAGTTATAACACTGTTATTACAGTATAATCTCTGGGCCAACCTTTAGTTCCTTTCTTGATTTCACAGAGTTTGTAGTTACGAATTTCTACAAGATTGTTTAAAAACCTTGCATGGGAAAAACAAATTTTCTTTCTCATAGACGTGTGGGCAATGGGATGTTAAACAAAACCTAAATAAAAAATAATTAACTTATTAATTAACTGTGTAATATTTCTATCATGTAGCATGTTCTGATGCTTTACTTTTTAAAATATCTTTCACTTATACATTATATCTATACGAGTATCACATGTACATATTTTTTGCTCATGTATGATTTCAGTCTTTTTGCTCTTTTGAAAATATCGTCCCTGGTAATAACTTCGTGACTTGCCTATATCTGGAAAGTAAGAGTTTAAATATGTTCTTTCATATGCCTTAATTTGCGAAATAACTAAATGAAGTATTGTTTTAAAAATTTAGGGACAAATACAAAATTTTTAGCGTATTTAAAATTTTGAATTTAACTTTAAAAATATGGGGCCTAACTCTTGTAAGCTCTGCACAGATGTAAGCTTTAAACAAATAAAGATACCAAGTAATATAATCTTGAGTACCTTTATTTTTTTTGTGTGACTTTATTAAATGTATTGGTAAATTATGTATTAAGTAATGTCATTAACAATTTTTCTTTACCTTTCCAATTTCTTTTTGAATGAGTTGCACTGGTTTATTTATTCTTTCATTTTTTAATAAATAACTTCCGAAAAAATTAATATTTTTCTTGTAGTTTTTAGTTATTCCTTATGCGATACCATGCTCATTACTTTTTTTCTTTGGCTCATTAGTCAGAAGATAAGCTGGACCAGTTATAAACATTCAGCAATGTCACCCCAAGCCAGAAAATTTGAATTCTTCTTTGAAGTTCTGTCAAACTTTTTACTTCTTATGTAATCAGCAACCACAAAATGTTTCAATTTGATATAGTTCTAAATAAATCAGTTGATGTAATGCTAAAGAATAAAATGTATGCTTTCTAGATCTGAATAGAAAAAATATTTTTAATACTGTGCCATAAAACTATCTACACACTTTTAATTTTAGACGTTCTTGACAGATTATTCTAAAGCTTTTCATAATGAAGATCATGCTTGAATTCATACTTTCCAGTCTCAGTTTTGAACATATTTAAATGTCTTGTCTGCAGTGGTTGCATACATTCATTGAAATTACATTTTCTTAAATATATGTACAAAATTTAGTACTTATTTTCAAAATAAACAAGTAAATTGATAACAGTAAAATCATATAAGAGTCATGATTTTTTTCAAACACAGTCAAATTCAGTTTATATATATGAATTACATTGTCACTATGTTTCAGGACTGAAAAATAGTGATGAAGTGGCCTGGCCAATTAATGTTCTTTACTTGTAGTATTTGATACACAAAATATTTCAGTATCTTCTTATTTTTCTTTTTTAAATCTTTTGCCAGTACTGTATGGTAATATATGTTAGAAATTCCGATAAATATAAAATCTGAAAATATTATTAATATTATACTTTCAGATAACTGTGTTTTATAACTCTCTGAAAGAAAGCTTTTCCATCAAGGAATTTTCTACCAAGAGTGCATTTTTAAATAAATTTTTTTATTTGCCTGTGTTCAACAAATGAAATAATCCAGCTTGTTGATATATATCTTGAGATACCTTGCGAGTTAATAGACTTTTCTATTGAGCCTTTGTAATCCAGTGTAAATATCTTATAGTTAAAATGGTACTTACTTAATATACCAGCAGTTATTCCTACCAAATTATTTTTTTACCAATCCGGTAGGCGAACTCTTGTGGATCGTAATCAGAGCTGGTCCATACAGTTCTTTTTTATGAATAGTTCAATTGAACTACTGTATTGGCCCAAATATAATGCGGTATTTTTTGACAGATCATTTTCCATTAAAAACCTGGCTCACACTGAATTTCAGTCCTAAATATATTCTAGTTATCTTGATGAAAAATGTCAGGTTCATATTATATTTAGGCCAATGCGGTGGTTTCTTCGTCAACTATTCATCATGCTGTGTAACGGTGCATTCTAGAAATTGTTAAATTATATACTTTCATTTGATACTCTCAACGCACATACGCAAGATAGTTAACAACTTTGGAGATTAGCAAAATGGAGAAACAAAAAAAATATCATAGTACAGCAAAGGAATATCTAGATTCTTTTTTATCCAAATTTATGTGGCAACGTGTACATCATAAAAAAAACCTAATTTGTTGTAATTCTAAATTCAATTAAAGAATGTTATTTAATTTACTAATAAAACAAATACCACAGCAAATGTTTGCAATTTCTATTTTTAAATAAAATTCATAACCACAAATGTGTTGCTTCATATCAACAAATAACATGAATTTTTATCACTGTTACACAAACAAAATATTGTAACTTAAATGGCAGATTGAAATCAAGTATTCCTACAGTAAATTACAATAAAATTATTTTAATGTACCAAAACAGCATAATAATCAACAATAAAAGTCAAAAACATTTGCTGATTAATACATCTAATATAATACTATATAAAATTCTCCTGTCATAGTGTTAGTCACCTAACTCCTCCGAAACCACTCGACCAATTTTAATGAAATTTTCTATGTATATTCGTTAGGTCTGATAATAGGTTTTTAACTATGTATGTCTCATACCCCTAAGTCATAAGGGCGGTACACCCCAAAATGTTTAGCCCCAGAGTGCTATTAATTTCAATCAGGATTTCTGTGTAGACATTAGCGTGTCGAGTCACTTTTCAAATGTGTTTGCCAGATAATGTGGAGGGGGGGGGGCGTTAATAAAATGTTGAAAGTCGCACAAGGTTTGCAATTTTTGATAATTGATCGCTAAATGTGGTGCCAAAACGTGACAATTTATTATAAATATATTTTGCGCATAGTTAGAAAACGCCTGGCGTATATTGTAAAAGAGTTTTATTAGGCGATTTTAATATAGATTTCTATTCCGAAGAAGTGCTCTGTGGAACAAGAAAGGAAAACATGGTACACTCGTGGATTATGATGCCCATTCCAAACAGCATTTAAAATGTCTTTGCGGTATAGGCTGAATATGCCTACAGGAAGAATATGCCTGGCGAAGATTGTAAAACAGTTTCAGTAGGCGATTTTAAGATAGATTTCGATTCCAAAGATGTGTTTTAGGTACAAGAAAGAGTTATTCCTATTTTAACGCCCTCCACTCTCGCCAACCTAAAAAATCCCCGTACTTTGGCGAGCTTTGCAGTGGTGGGTCTCTGGGAGTTATGCACAAATTTCAACAGTACTTACGTATTATCCCGGCAGTCCGCCAAGACAAGCAATTTTTCACCAAGATAAATGCCGGGCACATGAAATTGTTGATGGTCTGGAATACGATTGGCAACGTATTTAAAATCTATGAAAAAGTAGTTTGGCAGAAGTGACCTCCGGGATAATACGTAAGTACCATTTCAACGCACCCCAAAGAACTAGGTGATAACTAAAGTAAACAAACTAGCGATGAACGCGCCAGTTAAGGAATTTGAAGACATTTAATTATTAAAACTACATTAATTGATAATCCAAAATAAATAAAAATGTAACGGCATGCTGTACTTACATGTTGTTGCAAATCGCCATTTTAATTCTAAATTACGATTTCTACATAAATGCAAAAAATTGTCATGATAACTGCATATGTTTAGTCATTGCCTCCTTGGCGAGAGTCGAGGCGTTAAAGTAGGAAATAATATATAAAACGGTGAAGTATAGTTGTGATATACTTGGCGAAGATTGTAAAATAGTTTTAGTAGGCGATTTTAAGATAGATTTCGATTCCAAAGATGGGTTTTATGAAATAAGAAAGAAAAAAACAGCACAGTCATGAATAATGATAACACTTTCCAACTTAATGGAATAAGGATGAAAAATAGGGACGATGCATAAATTATGATACGATTTTAATATATAGCACTATAGTGCGTATCTAAAATCTGAAAGTGTTTCAGATTTTCATCCTTTTTTGGGGGGGGGAGCAAAATTTTTTATGGAATGACTATCAATAAGTCTCAAGACCAAACTATGTCTGTTTGTGGATTAGATTTGAGCATGGCATGTTTTTCACACGGACAGTTATACGTGGCATGCTCTCAAGTGGGCAAACCATACAGTGGGCAGCCAGTTTGTTTGTGTTATCTAAAGATGGGATAAAAAAAAATATTGTATACTCTATTGCGTTAAGGGATTGATATTATTTTTTAGTAAAATTATTGTAATTAGCGATATATATAAATTTAAAGAATAAATTACAATGAATTAAAAATATGTGTTTGGTATTGTGTTATTTTTATATTCCAGCATCGTTCACAGCGCTCCATGCCTCTTCACCTCATATACCACAAACTCACAATAAGTTAGTCATTTCTTTCTACTAAAATAATCCTAGGAATAATTTATATGGCAAAACAACGTTTGCCGGGTCAGCTAGTACATTCTATAAAAATAAGGATTCACACTAGGCCTAACTGAAATACTCATTATTAAAGGTTTGTTTATTCTTCAAATCAAACTTTACACAGATTATACCTCAAATGTGAAAAATAAATTAAAACATGGTAAAAATCTCAAAAAGCATTTTAAAACTTGGTTATTTTCTTAATAAAATATTATTTTGTAAAATTTATAAACCTTAATCATGAAACTGCACGTTGTACACCCTAAAGAACCTTTTGACCAGGATAATTTGTTTAACGTATCTGCCACTTCTTATAGTGAAAAATCACTTGTCTTGCCAGACTGTCAATATAATACAAAAGTATTATTAAAATTATCATCTATTGAAAATTCTATTATCATTCATTTACTCTATGTAATGAAGATAGAGATCGCTATATCACCATCTTCCTTAATTTTCAGCATATTTTACTGAATTTTATGTACATAATCTCGTTTTTGATATTGGTTGTCCCATGGCAGAAACAGGGTGACATGGCAACATTGTTGCAGAAACAGAACTATCCTCTGCAGACAGATTGTCTTCAACAGTTGCAAAGTCTTACACCTAAGACAGCTTTTGTACCAGCTGCACATGCATAATCAGTTAGATCATTTATTTAGCAATAATTTTTTGACTTTTTTCATGCATAGTAATGAAGTTGGTCATAGGAAACTCCTAACCTTGTTTGCTATCTTAGATTGTTATCTTGGCAGAGCTGTGTTTTAGCAGTAGCTGAGGTTGTATGCCACAGCTGTGTTGAAAGAAGTGATTGGATGTTAGATTACACAGGGCATTCAATGATAATCCGTGGTATGGAATATTGATGAATGCTAGAGATCCTTCTTAATAAAAGCAGTGCAAAAACAAGGTTCATATACTCCCTCAGGGAAATCTGGTAAACGGAAAACTCGGGGAATTCAAAATTAGCTCATTAAACTCAGAGAAACCTCATAGAAAAATGAATTATTCTTTTAAAACCTGACAAATTCAATTTTTTATCCGGAAAATCAAAGTTCCTCCCCACTTTCCTTTATTTCCTGTTTTTATCTAATGTGTGATTGAGTATTCCCAGGTCATTAAAAAAAAAATTAATAACATGTTGTTAATTATTGCAACTACATTAAGAGGCTTCTATTTAAAAAACTTTGCATTGTAAATTGTTTATGCATGGTTGCTTAAGCTGCATGCTTTAAGTAACAATATAATAACAATAAAAATCATTCAAGAATTGCTGTTAATAAGAAATAAAATGTGATAAGCTTTGATCGAAATATTCTAAAAGTTAAATTAACTTGATTCTTTCTGCTTCAGGAAGAAACTATAAACCAAAATTTAACTTTTATGGTGTTCTAATCAGTTATAATTTATGTAAAGATTGCTAGATGGTATCCTTAAGGAGGACATGTCCTCTTTTTCTATAAATTGTCTTCCTGCCCTATCTTGCCTATGGCATGTCCTCTTTTGCTTATTTTACAAAGAAATTTTACGATGATCCTCATGATTATACAGTGGTCGCCGCCTGTATCTACCTGTGGTTTATCTGGTGAGCAGCTTATTATGGTTAAAATCAGTATGAATGGAACAAAATAGCCAAACTGCACTGGTTTTCTGCCGGCACTTTGGTAGTAAATGCCATTTTATCCGGCCAAGTATGGAGATAAAATAAAATTTTCACAATTAGCTTTTACTGTGAGGTGAAAGCCAGTCAAAGATGACTCATATTTGTGTGGAAGTGTTACAGTAATTCAAACAAAACAGTTGCTAATTCACTTAATAGAATTTTAATAAAAATAATGATCAATGTGACATCCGGAACCAATAAGACACCTTATGATGATGTGCACCCAAACTTATGCGTGCCACAAGTACACTCATGTCCATAAATTAAGGATAATTCAGAATCACACAGAAATTGATCTCTAAAATAAAAATTTCACCTGTGGAATGATCACACACATCTTGAAGAAGAATATGCAAATTACAGGAAACCACCAGATGGCGTGGATGGTACGTCACAATGACGAGAGTGTAAGAGAGGGGTATATAAGGAATGGTGTCAAAGAAGTAAAATTGTTCACAAGTGCTGTGAAAGCCTTTCAGTGCAAAAACCGCATAGTTATGGCACAAAGGAGGCATTTGGATGATGTTTTACGTGGCAGAATTATCGGACGACTGGAATGTGGACGTACCCAGCTGGAAGTATCCGAGGAACTTGGAATCGCCCAGAGTGTCATCTCCAGGCTTTGGCAACGATTCCAAGATGATGGTAATGTGAGTAGACGTTACAGCACAGGTCGCCCCCGAGTTACAACGCCGAATGAGGACCGCTATTTGGCAGTTACTGCCAAAAGAAACAGACGGAGTACAGCATCAGACCAGTCTCGTCAGCTCTCTTCAGCTACCGGTACGACAGTTTCAAGGCAGACCGTGTACAGACGCTTAGGGCACATTGGTCTATATGCTCGTAGGCCTGTCAGATATGTTCCACTTACCGCAATTCACTGTCGCCTGCGATTAACCTGGAGTAGAGAGCATGCATTG